>CM044554.2:3205206-3360206 GCA_024416835.2 Perccottus glenii
CGGCTATGACAATGAGTTCCTGGATATGAGAGGCTTTTTTCTGGCAGCCGGACCAGGTAACAATTATATTAAAGTATATAAAATATATCACAAATGAATTATTATAAAAGCATTATGTAAAGTCACCAGGGAAGCCAGGGGAGTCAGTCCAGAGTCTTGTACTTCTTTACATATTTGAATATTTGTTTTCTATAAACAATAAACATGTTTTCTTAATATTGGGCAACACTTTGTAAATAATGTATATGAGAAGTGTTACCTGTTTTTGCAGTACTTATTCTTCTTAACATTGAGTTATTTGTCTGTTGCAGACTTCAAGCAGAACGTCCAGGCAGCCCCCATTCGAGCAGTAGATGTCTATAATGTCATGTGCTGGACTCTTGGGGTGGAGCCTTTACCCAATAATGGCTCCTGGTCCCGGGTGGAGTACCTGCTAAGTGGCTGTCTGTGTCTGTCCCGGCCCTCTGTCCTCCTGATCTTTTGTCTTGGGTTGTTAAGACTGGTGCTTGCACCCTGGGACGGTGTTGTAGTAGTGTAGTACGGAGCTGTCTGTAGTCCCGAAACGTATAAAACTGTAGATGCTGCATTCACTCTAGCAGTAATTTCTGGAATGGGTCACACAGGTGTCACAAAGTATGTTTAAGGTTTGGCTAAATACTTCTTTTAGATGGAATACATCAGCAATGTGTTAAATATAGTGCATTCATGAGTCTTAGTCAGGAGGAAAGCCTCAATATTCTGGTGAATGGGTTAAATTATTATTCAGATAAAATTATTGTATCCAATATCAGGACATTGACAGCAAACAAACTAAAATATGCTAACATCAACACAGATTTTGGATAAAATCTCATTGTCTCAGACCTCATAGTGTGATCACTCTCCTTTGGGCATTCCAGTATGGTTTCAATGTGGCATCTACTTTTCTATATCCATGTGGAAAAAAGCCCTCACCTCACTCTCCTTCAAATAATTCTCTAAAAGTTGAGTTATTAAAAGCTTGAAACTGGAAAAAATTGCTTTGCTTTAAATATAGACAATTGTATATTTCATGTTCACTCTTGTCCTGTTCTCAGGAACAATGCCCATAGTTGCTCTAAAAAGCTTGGACAGTGATGCATAAATCTGTGTTGTCTTCTTTTTTATTTTTTGTAAAATGTAAAGATGTTTAACATGTTACATGTAACAAATTTTACAACTACTACTGTACATAAAGATATGATTTCAAATTATTATTCTGTCCACACAAGGCTGCATTAACACTATATTAAATACAGTAAAGATCATACACAAGATATGTCTACAATCAAAACATATCTATGCTATTTACAGTAAATACTATTTCATCACATGTCTTAACTTCCATAGAAAATGATGTGTGTCTCTTCTGTCACTAATACAAAACTCATTTTACAATCAATTAGTTACTGCACAGAATGTATACCCTTTGAAATACTAGTGTTTAGAACAATTATTTTTCAATCTTTGCTTCACAGAGCTAGGCTTCAGTTTTATTGTGAAACAGTTAATGATAATGTATAGTTTTGTAAAAGATTGTACAAATAAATGAGCTCTTGATTCCGATTGTGGAGTGTTGTGATGTAATGAAAAAATAAAATATGAAAAGTTTTAGTAAAGTTCACCACAGGGGCACGGACGGATGAGAAACAGTTGGTGGGTGAAACACTCATTTTCAGGGTGTGTCCAGGCACATTGTTTAATGAAAGGCTGAATTTCTTTTTCAGATTGACAGGTCAAGTTGAGTATGCAAGCACAGTGATATTTGGTTATTTTAGATGTTTTCATGGCTAATTTCTTCGGTGAGCTCAAGGGACATGTGACAAGATAACAAATCTGAACAATGAACAAAATAAATCCACCTTAAATAGAATATAAATGAGAGATAATCAGGAAGTGACACTCAGACTCTCACTGTCATATATTTATAGAAACTGTTCACAAGGGACTTGTTAGGCTTGTTTGTTACTGAAATAAATGAAGAGCTATAGCGGTTGGTGTACAGAAATAAAACAGGGCACAACCTGACACAAGCAGTATGTGGATGGCTAGATAATAAATTACAGGACAAACGGACAAAAACTCACAGTGTTCAATCGTGGATCTACTGGAGGAAACCATCTATGCACGGAGCAGGTGCGCAAAAGCAGAAATATAAGGGGAAATCCCATGGCGACTTTACAAGTCTAAAAAACCTGTTTACAGCCTGGTACAAAAGATGGCTCTGGATTTTTGATTAATATGTCCATTTATGCTATCTGAAAACTATTGTTTTACTATGGAGTAAAAGTGGAGTATATACATACATATATACACACATATATATATATATATATATATATATACACATATTGTAAAGGTCAACAGAGTAGTTAGCACTATTTTGATTACATCTACGCTATGATGTTTTATTATTACGGTATCAGGCTTTTATTTTGATAGACAAAGAAACCGGAAGTGTGGTGACGGAAATTAACCTGGCAAAAAGGGCGAAAAGAAGAAAGAAAAGTCTGAAAAGATTCACGGTTAAAAAACAGTTAAAAGTACAAGGTTTAGCTTCAGTCAATTGAGGAACAAGGTTTGTAGAGAAATATATTTGAGTTACTTGAAATGTTTATCGTAAAATGTATAAATTGGCAAAGCTAACGGATTGAAATTAATGTAATGAGCTGTAAAGTTCGAAATGTGATGGTAATGCATGGTTTATTTGTTTTTACTCAGCTCTTACGTTGGTTAATGACAAGGACGGCAATAAAAGTCATTTAACTATCAGTTCTGGCCTTCTAAATATTGATTGGATGCTACAGTAAGAGCTTGACCACCGCCACACGCTGCACAACGGGGCGACGAGATTCATCGGCAATACCCGCGAAGTCCAGCAGAGGGCAGAGAAGTTGGTCAGAAAATAAAACAGTTCAACGAAAGGTGCTCAAAATGGAAGAATCACAGGCTACTTCAGTAAGTCAAATGGACATAAATGAACAGATCACAAATTTACAACTAGAAATTCAAGATTTAAAAGACTCACTTAAAAATGAAAGTGAGGATAGACAAAACATTAAAGATTCAATTACATGCAAAGAACGAATCTTAACAGAGCTTCAAGACAAAGCTCAAAGCATGTCAAGGTTGCCAAGACGTTCTGAAAGAGTTAAAGTACCAACAGAAAGGATGATAACATTCCAAAAGGAAGAAACAAGTAAAAGGGAAAAAAGACTAACAACTCTTTATGAACAATGGAAAATACAGGTACGCGAAACAAGAGAACGGTTAAAATTAGATATTACAGACAAGGAGATGTCGGAACTCGCAGACATAATAGAGAAAAGGAGAGATGATTTATTGAAGTTATATTCAGAAATAAGAAACCAAATGGCACCATCATCAGACATAAGGAGAAAGATTGATGCATGCGATGCAATAACCCATGACATCGTAAAGATAATTCTGGAAAGATTAAGTGGTGTTGATGAGGATTTTGACGCAGAGCGCGAAAGAACTCGTTTACGTGGACTTTTAGAGCATGAGTATGCCCAGTCTATATACGGTTCAACCGCAGCTTCAAAATGCAGCCAACGGTCCTCAGTTTCACAGCTCACAGCAAAACGAGCCGACGCAGCAGCAGAGCTAGCTGCAAAAGAAGCTGAATATGAGATCGTACTAAAGGAACAAAGGCAACAGGAAAGGATAAAGGCTCTAGAGGAGGAGCACAAGAAACAAATGGCAGCTCAAACATCAGAGTTGGAACGCTTGAAAGCACAGAAGGAAATGAAAGCAGCTCGAGCCAGGTTTGAAGCATACAATAGAGAGTTATCACAGGTGGATGATGTACAGTCAATTAAAAGTGAACAGGTGAACCCATATTTCACGCCCACACCAGCGTTCTCTTTCATTCCTGTGCAAACAGCTCCCCCTAGTGTCACTCAACTGGCTCAAGCAGTGCAAGACAGCATTAAACTAAACAGACTTCCCACGCCAGAACCAACAGTGTTTAGTGGCGACCCTATAAGCTTCATTGAATGGAAATCCACGTTCATATCGCTGATTGAACAAAAGGACATCTCAGCAGCAGACAAATTGTACTATTTGAAAAGATACGTAACAGGCCCAGCTCGAAATGCCTTGAAGGGACTTTCTTTAGAAATGACGAAGAAGCATACAAGGACGCTTGGGACAAACTAAACCAAAGGTACGGCCAGCCTTTCGTGATTCAGAAAGCATTTAGAGAAAGGCTATCAAATTGGCCTAAAGTGCAGTCTAGAGATGCTGATGGACTAAGGGCATTCGCAGATTTCATAAATGCATGCATGCTTGCAATGCCGCATGTAAAGGGGCTACACATACTCAATGACAGCGAAGAAAACCAAAAACTTTTGCACAAACTACCAGACTGGATAAATGCGAGATGGAACAGACAGGTAACAAAGACTTTAATGGAGGGCGGTGATTTTCCAAGTTTTATTGCCTTTGCCTCCTTCCTCTCGTTAGAAGCTGAAGTCGCCTGCAACCCAGTCACCTCCATTCATGCACTTCGCTGCACTGAAACAAAAAGCGATAGAAGGAACACAAAGGAAATCAAAAGAAACATGGCAAGTGTATATAACACAAACACCAGTGAACAAAGTGATAAAAGGACAATAACAAAAACACTCAATGGCTCTCCATGCACAATGTGCCAAGGCACCCATCAACTTCACAAGTGCCCTGACCTCTTGAAAATATCTCTAGAAAACAGAAAGAAGCATGTGAAAGACAATAGACTTTGTTATGGCTGTCTAAAACCAGGACACAGTGCTAAGGACTGCAAACGCCGCCTCACTTGTGAGACTTGCACAAAGCGACACCCGACATGTCTTCACGATGAAAACTACAGAAATGGTCTGCAAAGAGAAACTTGCAACAATGCAGCTCAAGGTAGCTCACCTGAAACAGCAACAGCCATGTCACTCAATGTTGCCAGATCTGAACAGTCAGTCAGCACCTCAATGATAGTTCCAGTGTGGCTGTCCACTACCACTAACCCACTCAAGGAAAAACTGGTCTATGCGTTATTAGACACACAGAGCGACACTGTATTCATTGATCAGGATGTCACACATGAGCTGCAGGCGGATGTTTGGCCAGTAAAGTTGAAACTAACCACTATGATGGGTAGAAATGCAGTTGTAAGCAGTGGAAAGGTGTCTGATCTCGTAGTGAGAGGTTATAACTCGGCCACAGTCATAAAGCTCCCCACCGCATACACAAAGGATTACATACCTGCTAACAGAGAACACATACCTACATGTGAAACAGCCAAACAGTGGAGTCATTTGCTACCGATTGTAGACGAGGTCCCTCCACTCCTCAGTTGTGAAGTAAGTCTCCTCATAGGTTATACTTGTCCTAGAGCTCTTGCACCCAAACAAGTAATCTTAGGCAAAGAAAATGAGCCCTATGCCATTCACACTGATTTGGGATGGAGCATAGTGGGCAACTCGACACCATACAACGAAACCGACTCAGCGAGCAGTCTCTGTCACCGAATCATTGTTAAAGAAATCCCTCCCTCCACTCCAGCAGATGCAATACGTGTTTTGGAGAGAGATTTCAAAGAGACTGACCGGAATGAAAAGACGGTGTCGCAAGAGGACTTAGCATTCCTTCAGAAACTCGAGCATGGCATAACACAAACTGAAAATGGACATTTTGAAATGCCATTACCATTTAAAGAAAGACCACAAATTCCAGATAACAGACAACTCGCCGAAACCAGGCTAAATCAGCTCAAACGCAAATTCCTCAAAGATGAAAAATACAAAAGGGAATACATGAACTATATGAGTGACATCATCAAAAGAGGTGACGCTGAAAAGACTGATGATGACGGACCGCCCGGAGAGACATGGTACATACCGCACCACGGCATCTATCATCCAAAGAAACCTGATAGGTTGCGCGTGGTCTTTGACTGCTCTGCAAAGCACAAAGGCACCTGTCTTAATGAGCATTTATTGAACGGTCCGGACATGATCAACAACTTAACTGGTGTGCTTGTGCGCTTTAGACAGCACCAAGTAGCTCTCATGTGCGACATTGAAAAAATGTTTCATCAGTTCCAAGTCAAAGAAAATGATCGCAACTACTTACGCTTTGTATGGTGGAAAGATGAAGATATGAACAGCCAACCACAAGCGTACAGGATGACAGTACACCTCTTTGGTGCTGTTTCATCACCCGGTTGTGCGAACTATGGACTCAAACATTTAGCCAGAGAGAACAGTTCTGTATATCCAGTTGGCTCACAGTTCGTAGCAAGAGACTTCTATGTAGACGACGGAGTCACCAGCGCAGAGACAGTAAAGGATGCTATACAACTGGCAAAAGAAGCACG
Source organism: Perccottus glenii (assembly GCA_024416835.2). Lineage (NCBI taxonomy): Eukaryota > Metazoa > Chordata > Actinopteri > Gobiiformes > Odontobutidae > Perccottus > Perccottus glenii. The sequence goes on from CM044554.2 coordinate 3,211,598, forward strand.
TGAACTATGTGCAAAGGGTGGACTAAGGTTACACAAATTCGTGTGCAACAATTCGGAAGTTTTAAAAAGCATTCCAGCATCCGAACATGCAACAGATACAAGAAAAAGGACTTGACGTTTAACGAGACACAGACTGAAAGAGCACTTGGCATTTATTGGAATGTGAAGAAGGATTGCTTTACATTTAACATCACGCTAAAGGACCAACCACCAACCAGGCGCGGCATCTTGTCCACAGTCGCAGCAATATACGACCCCCTTGGCTTCATTGCTCCCTATGTACTCAAGGGAAAAGGGATTCTCCAAGAAATGTGTCGTCAAGGAACAGACTGGGACGACCCGCTACCTGAGCAGCTCAAGCCACGGTGGGAGGGCTGGAAAGGAGATCTACTCAATCTAAAAAATGTGCAAATCAGCAGATGTTATGTTCCTGCAGATTTTGGAGAAGTGGTAAAAAGAGAAATACACCACTTTTCTGATGCAAGTGACACAGGATATGGACAGTGTTCTTATTTCAGACTCATAAACAAAAGGGAAGAAGTCCACTGTACCTTCATCATGGGCAAAGCACGCGCCTCTCCAACAAAATTAACCACCATCCCAAGGTAAGAACTTACCGCAGCCGCAGTATCAGTCGCTGTAAGTAACACGCTAAGAGAGGAAGTGCTCTATGACAATGTTGAGGAGTTCTTCTGGACAGACTCAAAGGTCAGTCTAGGATACATAAACAACGACGCGAGGCGGTTTCACACGTTTGTTGCTAATAGAGTGCAGAAAATCCGCAACAGTACCTCACTGCAACAATGGTTTTATGTACCTACCAGTGAAAACCCAGCAGATATAGCATCCAGGGGAACATCTGTAAATGAACTGCTTTCATCTAATTGGTTCACAGGCCCTCACTTCCTGTGGGAAAAGAAAATACAGCTTCTAACAAGAGAGACCATTGTACTTACAGTAGGAGACCCAGAGGTGAGAAAGGTACAGACACTAAACACAGAAACGGTTGAACATACAAGCCTTAGTGACCGACTCACAAGGTTCTCATCCTGGTCCCGTGCAGTCAGCGCAGTCACACGTCTCAGACGATACCTGCTCAAAGACAAATCAAAGATACTCACAGCTGTAACCGAAAGACAAAATACAGAAACTGTGATCATCAAAGACTTACAAAGACAAGCATATCAAAACGAAATAGAGACATTAAACAAAGGCAAACAACTTCCAAAGAACAACAAAATGTACAACTTGGATGTTTTCTTAGACAAGAACAATGTGCTTAAGGTGGGAGGAAGGCTCCATCATTCATCTCTTCCCAGCTCATTTAAACATCCAACAATCATTCCCAGAGAACATCACGTCACAAAACTGATAATTGCTCATTGCCACGAAAGGGTCAATCATCAGGGAAAGGGCTACACAATGAATAAGATACGATCCACTGGCTATTGGATTCCAAAGTTAAGTCAAACGGTTGCATCCTACATTCGCCAGTGTGTGTTTTGCCGGAGACAAAGAAGACCTGTGGAAGGACAAAAAATGAGTGACTTACCCACAGAAAGAATTGAACACTCTCCGCCTTTCACATACTGTGGTATGGACGTTTTTGGACCGTTCCTGACCAAACAGGCAAGAAAAGAACATAAAAGGTATGGCCTCCTTTTCACGTGCTTTTATTCACGTGCAATTCATGTTGAAATGTTAGAAGACCTATCGACGGACACTTTTATAAATGGACTCAGATGCTTCATTACTTTAAGAGGCTCTGTCAGACAAATAAAATGTGATCAAGGTACTAACTTTGTTGGTGCCAAAAACGAACTGAGTGCAGCAAAAGGTGAAATTGACATTGACAAAATGACAACTTTTCTTGCAGAAAATCAATGTGATTTTGTTCTAAACACACCTCATGCTAGCCACGCAGGTGGGGTATGGGAACGACAGATACGGACTGTGAGAAACGTTCTTAATGCAACACTGGATCTCACACCAGGTTGACTCACCGACTCGTCACTCAGAACCTTCTTGTATGAGGCGGCTGCTATAGTAAACAACCGCCCCCTTACAACAGACAGTCTCAACGATCCAAACAGTTTGGAGCCGCTAACTCCAAATCATCTTGTCACAATGAAAACCTCTATTCCTCTGCCACCCCCAGGACAGTTCGTTAAGGAGGACCTATATGCACAAAAACGATGGCGTCAAGTACAGTACTTGCAGAACATAATGGTCAGACAAAGATGGCACAAGCCTAAAAGAAACATGCAAATAGGCGACATAGTAATGGACAAAGATGAAATACAACCGCGATCACAGTGGAAACTTGGACGAATCTTGGACACTGTAAAAGATACAGATGGACTTGTCAGAAAAGTCAAAATAGGCTTTGCAGACAGAAATCTTAACAAAAGAGGTCAACGGGTGAATAAAATGTCTGTAGTAGAACGCCCAGTACATAAGTTAGTTCTGCTACTTGAAGATTGTAAAGGGTAATTTTACAATGCTTAAGTGTATTGAAATGATGAAGTTACAGTTGTAACATGTTTATAAGGTTTTTTTTTGCATTCTGTTTAAGTAACTTGAAGAAATTATTTGTGTTTTTTATGTGTGTAACAGCAAATAATTTGGTGGGAGTGTAAAGGTCAACAGAGTAGTTAGCACTATTTTGATTACAGCTACGCTATGATGTTTTATTATTACGGTATCAGGCTTTTATTTTGATAGACAAAGAAACCGGAAGTGTGGTGACGGAAATTAACCTGGCAAAAAGGGCGAAAAGAAGAAAGAAAAGTCTGAAAAGATTCACGGTTAAAAAACAGTTAAAAGTACAAGGTTTAGCTTCAGTCAATTGAGGAACAAGGTTTGTAGAGAAATATATTTGAGTTACTTGAAATGTTTATCGTAAAATGTATAAATTGGCAAAGCTAACGGATTGAAATTAATGTAATGAGCTGTAAAGTTCGAAATGTGATGGTAATGCATGGTTTATTTGTTTTTACTCAGCTCTTACGTTGGTTAATGACAAGGACGGCAATAAAAGTCATTTAACTATCAGTTCTGGCCTTCTAAATATTGATTGGATGCTACACATATACATATATATACACATATACATATACACATATATATATGTATATGTGTATATATATATATACACACATATACATATATACATATATATGAATGATATATATATATATATATATAAACAAGGGCACATAGGTTCACTCACTGATAAAGGAGACAAGATTTCAGTTTTGACAAAACAACTAAATTTTATTATATGTTGAGTGGCAAATAAAAAAAACTTTATGTAAAAGCTATTAATTTTATTACAATAATAAAATACCAATTGTAAAAAGGATCAAAATAATCTTTAAAAGAGCTACATGAATCCAAAGGGGGCTGAGGCTAACCAGTGAGGGGGAGTGTGAAGAAGAGGGAGGCTGCATCCAGTGAGAATTAGGGCACCCAAAAGACACGACACACAAAAATGGGCAAACCAAAGAAAAATATACGACTGGAGCACCACCACCAGGGGTCACCACTACCACAACATGGAACCTCAGCAACTGAAACAGATGATAAAAATGGTTAACAGAGATGGTGAAATCATTAACATGTCACAGTACTTGTACAACAAACAGCTCACATCACAATCAATAACATTCATATACACTCCCCAGGGTTCGAATTACAAAGTGGCTTTCGGGGGAGCCCTATTTTCCAATCCTCCCTGACTGACTTTAACGCTTTTGGTGCATGTTAGGGCATTTAAAACCATAGGTTTACAGTAAACCTATTGTTTACTTAGTAAAACTATAAAACGCGAGCGTCAGTCAGTGTTGTCAGTGTTCGAGCAAACAGCTCTGTCCACGGTTCTGAATCAACCGCGCTTAGGCTTACATTATGCAAATCATGATAAAAAAACAGAGTGACTCACATAACAATCATAAAAAACATACATCAATTAAATAGGATTAGGGCCAATCCTCACAAACGCACAGATCAAGTAAGTAATTCCATGATTCTTACCTCGGCGAGCAACAGGCTTTTTGCCTCCATGCATACTGTACATCCTAACTTCTGATTTTTGGAATAGAGCCATGTATTCCTGATTCTCCACTCACTCCATTGCTTTGTTGTCCAGTTGAAAGGTGTTGCATGATCGCCTGGTCGGCTGCAGGTCGCAGCGGTGGTTTCTGGCGCTAAATTCTCGCTATCCTCGGTGCTGGTGCTGTCACTAGCAGCAACTTTTAGCAGCGGCGGTATCACTGGCAAGCTAGTTGTAGCTGCTGGTGCGCTCTCATCACTCCTCTTCGTTTGTTTTATAAATTCAAATTGACTGAGGTTTGGCTGCTTTCTTTTTGACATTCTTATTAGTATCCACAGAGTGTTCCAAAAAACGAATAAAGTATGTTTTGAACTTGAAGTTAAGCTAACATTCAAATACCAACTCAGTGAGAAGTTCAAGTAGTGACGTAAACGTAGTAATTTCAGTGCAGCGCCGCCACGCATGGATGGTCACAGCAGGAGACACAGCGGAAAATAGTGTTCGGAAATAGTAATGTAATGAGCGAATAAACACACAACATTGACACATTTTTAATATCATCATTTATTTCAGGAACCTTAATGTACAGAAAATCAAAATCTATATGCGACACAAAAAATGGACAGTGTTTTAGAGCTCCCCCTAAATGTCTCAAAGTAGGCTTTCAGGGGAGCCCAGGTCCTTTTCAAGGGAGCCGAGCTCCCCTTAGCTCCCCCTTAATTCGAACCCTGACACTCCCCTTGTACAGGGCAGGGGGTTCAGTCCAAGTTAATCATAAAACAGTCCACTGGTGATGTCAAGGAACAACAAATAGCAGTAAACAGCTGCCAGTAAACAGCTGCCAGTAAACAGCAGAGAACAGGTGCTAAGCAAAACAAAACGAAACAGAACAAAACAAAACAGCAGGGAGTAGCTGCTCACCAAAACAAAACGAAACAGAACAAAACAAAACAGCAGCGAGTAGCTGCTAACCAAAACAAAACGAAACAGAACAAAACAAAACAGCAGCGAGTAGCTGCTAAACAAAACAGCAACGAGTCCACAAAAGGGGAAAGCAGTTGGCTAGCTAACTAGCCAGAGCTGCAACGAAGTGTAGCGTCGTTTCACAGGCAATGGAGTACATGACTAGGTGCGGGTCATTTGCCTGTAACCTGGCGCTGTATCCACCCAGAAGAACATTCGTTCGTTGCTGTTTTGGGGCGGCAGTAGCTCAGTGGTAGAGCGGCCGTCCTTCAACCGGAAGGTAGTAGGTTCGATTCCCGCTCTCCCCACAGTTCATACTGTCATTGTGTCCTTGGGCAAGACACTTAACCCACCTTGCCTCAATGTGTTAGAATGTTGATGGTGTTGGTCGGAGAGGCCGTAGAAGCGGAATGGCTGCGTCTCTGTCAGTCTGCCCCAGGGCAGCTGTGGCTACAGATGTAGCTTACTACCACCAGTGTGTGACTGTGGAGTGAATGAATAATTGATATGTAAAGCGTCCTTGAGCTCTGGAAAGGCGCTATATAAATATAACTATAATATATAAAGAACGCAGGCAGCGGGGACCTAAACAGCTACAAAATACAGACAAAATCAGGGTTGGCTTACAATATGCTGTCCAGAGTGAAACACAATAACGTACTTACATGCCCAGTTTGACCTGGGGCCTGTTTCAATAAGGAGGTTCAACCAACTCTGAGTTAAAACTTGAACTCTGAGTTGACTTACCTTGAGATGGGAAACTCTGAGTTTTCGGTTACAGATCAGCTGAAATTGGTTAGTTCAATCAACTCTAAGTTGATTGACTCTGAGTTAAGCGCATGCACCACAACTATAAAAAGCCATTATCAATGGAGCGCAGATATTATGAGTCACCATGGCAACGGCGCCAGACAAAAAGAGGTCTTCATATTTTTCACCAACAGAACTGGATGTGCTTATGCAAGCATATGGAGAGTACGAACATATATTTAAAAAAAAAAAGCAACACGGCTGCAGCGGCGAAGGACAGAGAGTTAGCGTGGGAGAAAATAGCTGCTCGAGTCAATGCGTAAGTTTACATTTGAATTACTGTTATACAGTGTTGTGTGTAATTAATTACTAAGTAATCTAAAAAACTTTTTAGTTCTAACTAACTAAAGTTAACTAAAGTTTTTAGTTACAGTTCTGTAATATAATTAAAGGGATTACTCCGTAATTTAAAGTAAAATCTTATGTAATTGCATTAAATGCTGCATAGACTATAAAGCAATTCTGTATAAAATAATAGTGGATTTAACATCAAATTTTAAAAGATATATTTTTCAGGATTAATTCATGCAATTGTATGTTTATTTGAAAGCATTAAAAGTGCAGTTTCTTGTCTCTCCTTGTATTGTTCAAGTGGTTGATGTTGATATGGGATTTAGAAAGTAATTAGTAACAAGTAGACCAATACTTTATAGAGATAGTAATTATTACATTAATTCAACCTTATTTTAATTTTCATGTAGGTGCAATCCTGCAGGTGTTAAAAGAACATGGCAGCAGCTGAAAATGAAATATAAAAACGTAATTCAATCAGGTAAGGCTTGAGCATATCATGGTTGTAGTCTACCTGACTTTACTAACATTTGACATATTAAATAACTGAATAGCATCCAGTGTCTAGCAGTGCCCAGGAAACAACACAAAAATTCTCAAAAGCGCTTAAGAGCGAGGCACACTTTCCTTACAACTCTGCAAACAGTAGCCTTACTAATATGTTCTGCATCCCGATGTTATACAGAAAACTACCATTTGCAAAGAAACGTAATGCAACGCAAAGCATCTGCTCGGATGTAAGAGCACGGCCGCGATGGCTGATATTTCTGATGTAAGGATGGATGAGATTATGGATGTATCTTATTGACTGTAAAGAAAAACGGTACCGCTCAAATAAAAATGAATATGGATATGACAAAAAATCCACTCTGGGCCTCAAAATCCTCTCCCGACGTAAATGTAACTCCCTACGGATTAATGCAGCCTCTTCATCCACAGGATCGTCCATAAAAGGACATGCCATTTCATTCACTTTAATTTGATCCGCTCTGCGTGACTGAAATGTGCGCAATGAATGAATGTATCGAAAGAATGAATGAGGTGTTTAAATACCACTTCCTCTTTAAAAAGGGGGAGGACACCGAAATAAACTCTGGGTTTACTGAAGAAAACCTGCTCCCGACCAGGTTAGGTTCACAGAGTAAGTTACCATGGTAACTGACTCTGAGTATAAGTTACCTCTCTTTCAGAAACGGGCTTGACTTACTCTGCTTTCTTGGGGTTGATTTACCTCCCATTCTGAAACGGAAAACCCAGAGTTTCCCTCATTTCAGGGTTAACATACTCAGAGTTTTCACTTAACCTCCTTTCTGAAACAGGCCCCAGAACACTCCCAGCGGCGCGATCTAAACAATGGAAATACCAGGAGGCCTACGTGGCTGTAAGGGAGTCATACCGGTGTTAAAGCCACAAAAACAAGGACACCAAAGTAAAACGTAGCTGTAGCCATAGACATACATAATAAAGGCTAGATGTCTTGTGCATAGACATACATAATAAAGGCTAGATGTCTCGTCCGCGCTGCTGGCCAATGGAGGTCGACGTCCGCACCTGGCGGCCATCTTGTCACAGTCAGCTTGCTCACTCGTAACATTGTGTTTTAATGATGCATGTACTTTTTAAATAACCATAACTTGCTAAATTTTCTACCGATTTTCAAACTGTTTGGTTTGTTATAAACGTCAGAGATGTACTTATGACACTGCATACTTATGAATAATTATAACCACGGACTTCCATACGAAAATAACATTGAACAGAACATATAGGTGCAATGAATATACACACGCCCAAGGTATGTATATATATATATACACACACACACACTTTTATAATATTAATATTATAATAAAATAATTTGAATTATTACTTTTATTTTAACTTCTTCAGGGTTGGGCCATTTACTAGGCTTTTCCCCTCGACATTGCACTGCGCCTACTTCAGAGATCACTGTTCCCAGCTATTTTTGCCTCCCATCAAATGCCTGACCTCTTTAGAAAGCTGAGACCCTGTAGTTTCTTAGGAAACAATCAGAATGATTGTGTGAAGTACTGGCACAGAGTTATAGAGGCTAGAATATTGTTTTTTCTTTCTGCTGGATAACAAGCATCTCAACTGACCACATTTCAGCTTCTAGGTCTCTTGATATGACTTTAGAAACACAACTGAGCCCAAGCACCAGGTCTTGTAAAGCTGTGTGCAAAAGCAGATCAATATAGAATGCAATATGAGTACTTTAGACCATTTATTTGCCAAGGTATGCTCATGTGTTTTGTAAAATGCCCTATCAAAACTCCCCATAGGACTTTTGGTTACTCAAAATACATACTGACAAATTTTTAACAAACCAAACCGATTGGAAATCATGTCCAACTTAAGTTATATTGAAAAGAAAGAGCAATTCTGCCTCTCTCACTGATGTAAAATTGCAGGGTAGCAGCTAAACTGTAACTACTAACGTTAGGTCTCACTCAAAGCCAGCTAATAACTACAACCACATTCACAAAGACTGTAATTTAGACAAAAAATTGGTTGTCATAAAATCGTTGTCAGTAAAACTCTAACTGAACAGCTCGATTGTGATCTCAGCCTTGTAGTGATGGGATTTATGGCTCTTTGAGGGGATCCGGATCTTCGCGATCCGTTCCTTTCAAAGAGCCATTCTTTCGGCTCTTTTGGCTCTTTTTAAATATTTAGTCAGTTTTAAGAAGCCAGCTTGGGGGCATCTCAGTTTATCCTGGAAATAATCACTGGGAGGAATGATGAGGTGAGATTTGTAGTCACATAATTAAAACTCAGATATCACACACCAATATCTGGGTTTGAATTATTCTGAAATATTGATTATTACCTCATTTGTCATGTGTGGACTATATTCCATAGGGTTGCACAAATCTCTCTGCTTAGACAGTGACATCACTATTTTGGATTTACAATTAGTACAAAGTGTGTGTGTGTGTGTGTGTGTGTGTGTGTGTGTGTGTGTGTGTGTGTGTGTGTGTGTGTGTGTCTGTGTGTAAAGCTACGTTGACTTGTGTTATTCATACAAAACCTACTCACAAATAAACATCAAAAACAAAGCTGGCTGCAATGAATTTCTGTGCAAAACAGCTTTTAGTGAAAAATTTCTATACAAGAACAGTATCACAAAAGAACATTTTTAATGTCCTACCCAATGACAGAGGCACGCAGGGTTTTTTTTCCACTGGAGTACTCACGTGAAGGATGCGTGCACGACTAATAACTAATATCATCACGCTGTAAAGGGTCGGCCTGCGCTGGGTGCGCCCCTCCCCCTATAACCGTTCTGCCTCGCGGAGGAGCTCATTTGTCTGCATCTGTGTGAGACACGCATAGGAAAAAAGAACGACAGAAAGAACGGCTCCCCTCCAGCCGTGACTCGGCTCCCATCGTTCATGTTTATGAGCCGTTCAAAAGAATCGGTTCGTTCACGAACGTCACAACTCTACAGCCTTGATAACTTGCACAAGTAACGTTAGCCGTGATACACAACTATGCTGCACGATTAAGTCGTCTTTAGAAAAGAAAAGCTGCAATTTCAACATGTTCACGCATCCAGAATTATAGCCACGTTATTAACGTTTGTAAGAAATCAAACATTTTGTAAATCCTTCTCTTTCCTTCTTCTTCTTCTGGTGTTTAATGGCGGTTGGCAAACCATTTAACGGTGCATTACCGCCACTAACTGGACTGGAGTGTGGAACGAGAGATTAAGCAGGAAAAAAAAAATTTAAATTAAAGCCGCAAGCGGCGATAAAGGCCCTCGCCTCCCTTGAGACCGCGGGGACACATGCACTCGGAGGATTGCATTTCGTGCTTTAAAGCGTAAACTTCACGGTAATGTCAAATAACCGGGCCTGTGCTACTGCTGGGGCCTGCTATACCACCTTGTAATTTAGAGTTAAAGGTCTCCACAATCCCTGGTTTTCCTGGGAGCTGTCTGAACCTTTGAAAATAATAGATTATGCTTGGGCTAAGGCGAGAAAAACAAAGTACTGGCTGGAGATTTGAGATGACTCAGGAATCGCTGCACCCCTGTTTAAAAGGCAAAATGTAAATATACCGTATTTTTCGCACCATAAGACGCACTTTTTCTTCACCAAATAGTGGGAGGAAAAGTGCCTGCGTCTTATGGTCAGAATACCATATATTACGGTATTCGGACCATATCTTATTCCCTCACCCGCTGCCGCTCTTCAACTCGACTCATGGTCCGAGTTGCAGAGCGGCTGGTCCCAGACCTTCCGTGTCCCTGGAAACTGCAGCATCCCTCCCCGCCCGTGTCGCCTTGCCTTACCGTAGTGGCAGAGCGGCAGCGGGTCCTCCCTCACCTTCCTTACGGAAGCCGATGTGTGCAGGAAGGCGCAATGCTGCTGTACTGTGTCACCGCCGTATGCTATTGGAGGATAGCATGTAGTAGGCGGTGTTACAGTACACAGCAGTGCGCATGCCCTTCACTCCAGTCATATAATTCAAATATTATTCTGTTATACTTTATTAAATATTTTATTACACTATTTGGTTCAGAATATTTTTTTTCCTATTTTTCTCCTCTAAAAACCAGGTGCGTCTTATGGTCGGGTGCGTCTTATGGTCCGAAAAATACGGTAACTTGTCTAAAAGTACAAGGTTACAAGTTCCAAAGGATTCTGAGGAGTTTTCTAAGACTCTGGCTCTGGAGGGGCCTCCTCTAAAGGAAGGATCCTGGCAATTGGGAAATGGCATTTATTTCCTAAAGAAATGGCTGCCTCTTCACAGACTCATTACGACCACAGCCACAAATGTATCAAAAAACAAAATGATATCTTTTTTTTCACACGTGTCTAGATGATACTCACCAAATTTGGAGCTGTTTAGATGAAAAGCCTTTAGACACAAGGGGTGCAATTGAGGTGGTCACGCATTCCACCCAACATAGTAGATTTCCTGTTGAGTTTACGGTATGGCTGTAATAAACTTTTCTGTTTGCCCTGAGGTGTCCTATGGATGTACCAAGTTTTGTATTTCTACATTGGAAAAATTTACTTTCATTTTCCATAGGCCCAATGTTTTTCACTTTTCTAGAAATTCGCCACTGAGTCATTTTTCGTATATTTTTTTCGGGAACTTCAAATACATAAAATTTTCGCCGGGCTTGAAGTCTGGGACCAATAAAAATTACTTTTAGTTGCACGTTTACTGGGTCAAATTGAGGATCATTTTGCAGAAAAATTATAATAAAAAATATATACCAAATTATAATAAAAAAAAATATAACTCGAGCAAAAAAGTCTAGAAAAACACTTGTCTATTTTACATACATGTGTTTAGCTCATTTTGCCAAAGTTTGGTGTCTGTGGAATGAAGCAGCTATTTTCTGTTGTTTTTTAAAAAAGAGGTGTATTCTAAGTCGGTTCACATTTTCAATTCAAAATGGCCGCCTTCCCGTGTGTGATAGGGTGTGGTCCCCATTGGCTTTTTTGTTCATAAGCCCATGCTGGATGTGTGTACCAAGTTTCATTTGCCTTCAACAAACTAAAATTTTAACTTCCCATTGACTTTTCCCACATATTTGGGACGTTGCTATGGCAACACATTTATAGATAGGGGGTGGTTGTCATTGGCTTTTATGCTCGTCATGCCATAAGAGATGTGTGTACCAAATTTCATGCCTCTATGACAAACTAAATTCTTGGGTCCCATTATAAGTTTGTAGGGGGCGCTGGAGAGCCATTTCTAAAGATAACCCTTTTATTTACATATTTTTTTGTTCAGGTCATGAATGTGCACAAACGCCTTTTTGGGTCCGACTCGATCCGAGAAGGCGTTTGAGATTTAAGAGACGTTTTATTTTCACAAAAATGGCCACCTCGTTACAGGCTTGCCACACCCATACCCGATAAGATATCAACAACAAAGTCACAACTTTGGTTGGCACACGTGTCTAGATGATACTCACCAAATTTGGGGCCATTTAGATTAAAACACAATGATTTGTATCTTTCTGCAGAAGTGCGATTTTAGTGGCGCGTGTTTCACCCCACATGGCGGACTTCCTGTTGAGTTTAGGGTGTGACTGTCATTGACTTTTCTGTTTGCCCTGAGGTGTCCTATGGATGTACCAAGTTTCATTTTTCTACGTTGGAATAAAGTTACTTTCACTTTCCATAGACCCAATGTATTTTGATTTTGTAGGGGTCGCCACTGAGTCATTTTTCGTATTTTTTTTTCCGGCGACTTCAAATACATAAATTTTTCGTCGGGCTTGAAGGCTGGGACCAATAAAAATGACTTTTTGTTCATGTTCACTGGGTCAAATTTAGGATCATTTGGTCACAAGAAAGATAAAAAAAAAAAAAAAAAAAAAACCCGAGCAAAAACAATAGGCCCTCCCGGTCATCACCGGCTCAGGCCTAATTAAAAAAAAAAAAAGCCCGAGCAAAAACAATAGGCCCTCCCGGTCATCACCGGCTTGGGCCTAATGAATGAATGAGTTTAAAGTGGGCTTTACTGCCATCTGTTGGCAGTTCACCTTAGTCCATGTCTAAATCACAAATCCAAAGGATACTTCCAAAATGTGAACATATGTCCAGGCTCAGAAGGAGTGGAAAGGAAAGTCTTCAGTCTCCAAATAAAACACATGTACAGTACTTTTAAAAACTTATATTATTGTTGTTATTATTATATTATATTATATTATATTATATTATATTATCACAATATTATTTATTAAGAATCCCTTTATATCTTAAGCGATATTATTATGCTGCCCAGCTCAGACCTTTACTCTGTTTATGTTTACCAGTGTTGGTCATCTTGTCAGGATTCATGTTTTAGTAGTCTGTCTGTTTTGTTTGATGTTATGGTTCTTTTTAAGTATCTTAGTGGTTTCTTTATTATCTGATTTTGTTTAGCTTGTATTAGAGTTTGGTTTTATTGTGAAATGTCTTGACCCTGTCTATGTTTGGTTATTGACTTCCTGCCTTGTGTATTTCCCTCCTTTGTGATTGCATGCTCCGCCCTGATGTGTTTCACCTGTTCCTTGTTGTCTTTGTCTATTTATACCTGTGTGTTTCTTTGCTCTGTGCCAGGTCGTCTTCTCCCTTACCGTGAGTCTGTGTTGTGTTTCCCAGTGGCTCATCTTTTGTAGTCTATGTTTCTGTGTAGGTTTATTGTTTTCCTTAGTCTGGTTTTTGTTTGTATTACTTCACTGGATTATTTCTGCTCGGACCCTAGCCTTGGTTTTGTTCCTTGTACCTTGGACTTTAATTTTTATCTGTTGGAACATTAAAACTTTATGTTAACTCTTTGCCTGTGTCTGAGGGTTTATGCATTGGAGTCTTCCGGTTCCTGGGCCATTGGCCATGACACATCTTACTTCAAAAAAGTAATTAGTTACAGTTACAAATTACTTCTCCCAAAAAGTAATTGAGTTAGTAACTCAGTTACTCAGCAATGTAACTGAAGTTATTTTTTTATGTTCTATAAGGGTATTACGTTCTATAACAGCTTAAATATCAAAGATGTTTAAATTAACTGAAGAATAAAAACACTATATAGTATTTTAGAACATTTGATATTTATTTCAACTCAATAGATTGCAGTCTGCCATATGTTATACATGAAAACATATAAAAAATAAATATTGAAAATAAAATTCAATGGTAAAATTAAGTCACACAAATGTAAACTTGTGTAAAAAGAAATAAAGGGAGGCCTGGCCATTAAGTCTGTACCTGTAAATTATTGCACAATAAACAAAACACAATCCAACTCTCTCTGTAGATTAACATGTTGTTCATTCTCAAAGAAAATGAATAATACATTAATCTATTCTAAAATACTCCTCATCTAACAACTAAACCAGTGGTTGTTGCTTCATAAGATTTGAGTTACTTGAGGCAGACGTGGATAAAGTGTTTTTCCTGTTACAGAAACATTCTTGCCTTTAATTTCAACTAACGAGAAGTAGTGCCGGTACTTCCAGTTTGATAACGCTACCTTTGAATTTCCCCGGCTCCTCTTCATTGTCGCTGACGCCGTCTTGTGTTTAGTGTTATTCAGAGCGCGACAATCATCGCTTTTGCAGCGGTGTCATCATTCCCCCCCCTGCTCTCTCCAGCAGCAGCTGATGTGTATCCAAAGCATGACACCTCGCGCTTTATTCAACCAAATTGTAGTAACGCGACACTTTACATTCTCAGTAACAATAACGGCGTTACAACGATGGGAAAAGTAATTAATTAGATTACTCCGTTACTGGAAAATTAACGCCGTTAGTAACGCTGTTATACTCTAACGCCTTTACTTCCAACACTGATGTTTACTAACCTTCTCTGCAGGATGGAAAGATATAGAAGGTACAACTGTAATGGACATACCAATAAAGGCCCTGATTGCACATACAAACCTGCAGAATAACATTAATGTTACTAATGATGTCACGTACAACACTTAAAATACTGGCATGAAACTACAAAAATCTGACTTATCTAAAATTCAAAGATGCTGTGCTTATGATTCGGAGTTTGTGCCAAACCTACATGATGATTTAAGAGATGGACATTAAAGGACTTACTACCTATGATTAATGTACCCACAAGGGGGAGTTTCAGAGTTTTGAAGTCCTGCAGAGTAAGCATGGATTGGGTTCAGATGACTTCTACAGGTCAGACACAACTTGAACATATATATATGTTTAAGTTGTGTCTGACCTGTAGAAGTCATGTGTGTAATCTGGTAAGATGAACCTAGGTAAAATTACAGCTACATTTTTCAGATGATTGTATTGCATCAATTATTTGTGTAGCACTCATTACATGGTTCAATTATGATTCAATAAATAGTTGTAATGTTTAAATAAAATGGCTAAAGGTTTTACTTTCCCACAAATGAAACAAGAACCTGCAAATAGTTACAATAAAATATTCTATTTGGATATGCATTTATGATTGTATTGATAATAAATGGATTATGTTTTTTTGTGTTAGCAGTGCCAAAGGACAGAACTCATAGGTGAAGACCAGAGACAGTGTCACTCAGGGGTTTGTCCTGCAGGGGGCAGTACAGAGCTTTGCAAATTGATCCACTCAGACAGGGCTCACTGAACACTCACCAGAGAAGGACTGAAACAAGAGAGGTCCCGGTGTCATGGACATGTCCGGGATGGTGAGAAGAGCTGTATTTACACTTTGGCGTGTGCAGGACAGGGTCAGCCCCATAAACAGTGACAATGTACAGTACAAGCACTACACAACATATTTGAAGAGAACCTTTAAGATGTAGCAGTGTATGTCTCATTTTCTCACCCAACCCCAAAATAAGGGCAGTAAGGAGCCAGGTGTTCAGAGATAGAAGAGGCTAAAAGAGCAGTCAGAGGAGGATTTACAGACACTGGACATCAAGTTTAAGATGCTGATAGGATATTTCCTGATAAGTACAGTTTATGATTTAGTGTTCCAGTGCAACATATTTGGACATCTCTATTTATGTATTCTATTTGTGTTTTAGCTTTAAAACATTTTTTTATCTTACAAATATCTGTATGTGTAAGGAAGAAGAACACGTCCGGCCTGGAGTGGATCCTCCTTCTGTGGTTCTCCCTGAGGTTTCTCTTTTTTCTCATGGCTGGAGTTTTTGTGTTTTTCCTCTGATTCTGTAGGAGGCTCTATGGACAGGGAAGTTTTGGCCCAAATTTTTTATTTGATATGTATTTTTTCTAACCAGATCTCAGCCAGGACTACACGAGGACCAGTACATGCACGACTAAAGCAAACCTAATGCGCCACCTGATCTTCAGGTTTAAGTGCCATCATCAGACTGAAGGAGAAATTCTTTATGTCTTTGTAAGGATTTTTTGTGCCATTTTTAAAATATTACTCTATATTCATTTCTTCATTTAAACCAATACAGTACAATTTTATAAAACACATTATTTTACAAAGGTTAAAGCCAATTATCCTGTGTAAAAAATATATTCTCACAAAGTAGCTCAAAAAAAGTGAGCAGCCAGTCTGATTAGTCAGTCTCAAAGCATGTGCGGAGTTGGGGGGGGGCTAAGGGGGGCACTGCCCCCCCAGACCAGAGCCAATTAATGCCTGTCTTGTGCTTTGAAAAAACAGAATTCATATTTTCTCATTTTATTTGTCCTATCTTATAATTTTTGTGGATATAATGAGTAATTATTTTTAATTTAATTAGATGGTATGATATATGAAATATGGTAGCCCATAAAAAAAATCTGAGCTCGTGGTCTGCTGGTAGGTGCCCCCCCACGCACAAAAGTGAAACTCTGCCTATGTCTCAGAGCTGGCATCTGATTGGTTAGTTTCACAAAGATCCGAGAGCGAGCAGAAAAGATGTGCAAGCAAAGGTTTTGAACTTTGAATGCAATGTGAGCAAACAGTTTCAAGTGAGAGCCGAGTGTGCAGACGCAGTTTGGTGTGTGAGAGTGAGTTAAAATACAGAAAAAATTATCTCAAACTGAAACACCACATTCTTAAATAAAGATTTTCCTTCCATAGCTACAGAGCAATATTAATCAGTGAGTGGATCACAACATAATACTGCACCAAAATGACAGCTCAGTATTCATTTATTTCTTCATTTGTTTCCTCCTATCCCTCATGGGGCCTGGAGCCTTTTCCAGCTGCTGTGGGTGTGCTCTCTGGACTATCGCCCGTCAGTTTCAGGGCTCACACTAACTCAGACACTGACAGACTCACATGCACTCACTATAGATGGAGAACATGCAGACTGCAGACTCCTCTCTTGGACAAAAAAAAAGAAATCTGCTGTTTGTTGAACTCATTGGAGTTTTTGAAGAGCAATAAAATGTACTGAAGTAAGTAAGAGTTTGTAAGTTTGAGAATGAGATTGAGAAAACAAGACAACTGCACTAGCCTATTCTTTTCACCCACTATTCTTTTCAAAAAACGATGTCCAACTGAGTTGAAAAATATCAGTAACAGTCTTCAGTTCTTACTGAGCTTCTAAATTTTGACTTTCAAAAAAAGCCTAAATGTTGTGTGACCAATAAATATAATACTGTCCATGTATCCAGTCATTTGTCGTTTAAATCAGTACCTGACAAAGTGTGAGGTGTTTTGTGGCCTTTTTTCTAAAAAGATTCAATATTAAGTGGTAAATAATTGTGGATACAAACTAACAGCTCTGGGTTTTACAGAGCAAGTGAACGCAGCATGTCGGTTGTTAATACACGGCTTTACCTGTTTTAAGAAACACATACAAGTGGAATTACATTTATACAGTGTCTGTGAAAGATATTATCAATATAGCCACAAAATATTATAACAGCTGCACTCAATCCTTTAATTCCACTTGAGTTGATAAAAATGGATAAAGGACTCTCAGACCAGAATCTAGACTCTCAGACCAGTATCAGAATCTAACTGTGGCATCAACATGGGCTCTCAACCTCAGAAAGGGGCTTCAGTGGGTTCTGACACACTCTTAACACAGCGCAAAAAGTCTCATCTGGTCTGTCTGTGTGTGCCTCAACCCATCTACAGCAGTTACAGGTGTATGCGCCTACGTGCGCCTACGTGCGCCTACGTGCGCCACGTGCGCCCACGTGCGCCTCTCTCTTACCCAGAGGAGTCCCGGTCTGGGGCAATGTGGAGGACGAGGACAGAGTTGTTGAACTTGACTCTTTCAGTTGTGCTCATAAGTTTACATACTCAGGCAGAATTTGTGATTTTTCTTATTGGACAGTTTTCAGATAATTTGAATAATCTGGGGTCATTTTGGCTGTATTGTGTGTAATGTGACCTCTCCAAATTAAAATGACTGCTGTTATTGAACCCTTTGGAATTTAAATACAAGTGTGGGCTCTTAGGGGCGGCAGTAGCTCAGTGGTAGAGCGGCTGTCCTTCAACCGGAAGGTAGTAGGTTCAATTCCCGCTTGCCCCACAGTTCATACTGTCGTTGTGTCCTTGGGCAAGACACTTAACCCACCTTGCCTCCAGTGTCCGTAGCACTGGTGTATGAATGTGTGTGACTGTAGAGGTGTGTTTGGTGGTGGTAGGAGAAGGTTGAGCGCTGCTTGTATGGCAGCCCCCATCTCTGTCTGCCCCAGGTGTGAATGTGTGTGAATGGGGTGAGTGGAAGCATGATGTAAAGTGCTTTGGGTGCCTGAAAAAGGGTGCAAAAATGCGCTATATAAATGCATTACCATTTACCATTTGTAAAAGTAACAACCTCTAGTTTCACCCACAACAGTCAGAATCTCTCTACTGATACAATTTTATACACTTTGGAACACACAGAGAAAATTATTTTTTGTGTTCTCGCCTGAAATATTTAGTGAAAATAAAGGTGTAGGCTAATTAATATTACATAATAATAACACAATAAAATTGACATATTTACATAAAAAAAATAGTCAAAATGAGTGTTATGGGCCAAAATATATATTTTTGAATAATATCCACACATAAAAAACATACTGCAAACTATATACATAGGTTATAAAACTGTTGGTCAATGTTACAATATATGTGTCAATGTTACAATATATGTGTCAATGTTACAATATATGTGCAACATTGTCTCTTGTTGCAGAAAGCACAAGAGCATGTCACATGTGGAGCATTTTACTGCACCTCTGTGAAAGGAAAGGTGTGAAATCTTGAGCTTCAAATCAGACCACATCCGCCCCTCCCCCCTCTAAACGCTTTCTTTCCGACTGCTGCTGGTCCAAAATGCCAATAAAAAGAAATGCACATGCCTCCACTACATCCTCTAACAAGTATTTTATTATTTTTGTAAGTTTTGCCATAGTTTTTACGCAAAAAAGCCTGTGAAAACACACTAAACATGCGCGCGTCATATGACGCACAAGCTGTCTCATCGAGGAGAATTCCCTTTACGCCGAGGCACAGACGCTTCAGGCCGAAGGAAACCCAGGCATGCTTTATATCGTTGGACTCGGGAGATCATTGGCTATCCGTCTATCGTCATGTTGACCATATACGGAGAACAACGAACGTGCTAGAAGCGTTTACGTGATTCGTAATGGCCGCAGAGTTTGTGCGGCCATTGGCGCATATCCAGGTCCCGCCCGGTCTAAACTCGTCAGAATTGGCTGAAAAAGGTGTCAATCGAAGGCTAACACTTCCTGTTAGCATTTTAGTAGCTTTTTTCGCGGTCTCAAAAGGACTTATGGCTTTTATTATCAAAAGCAATGACTAAAAATGTCGCTGCTGATTTCAAGTTGGAAATACTTCTCTGCAGTTTTTGAGCTTTGGAGGATATAACATGTCTTGTGGACCTAATTATTTTACTGGATATTATTCCCTGGACCTTTACGGACAGAAAGAGACCAAGCTCATCAGGATTTGGTGCTGTTTAAGTCCAAAAGAGCCTTCAAAGGTAAGTAGGTAGTCCAAACTCAATCTTTGTGCTTGTCTGTAAAAAAGGCTTTGGTGTCGGCGCTGTGGTTGTAACGTGTTGAAATGGTTTATTATGACAACAGAAACTACCCAAATGTTCCTGACATATCCTGGTGATTTTGGCCTGAAAAACCCACAAATAACTTTAGAAATACAGGACGCACTGAAAAAAAAGTGGTGTGGCTAATTCAAGATGCACAAAAAGGAGGCACTTGAAGTGGAGTTGCCAGAAGAAAGCCATTACTACGCCAAACTGCACAGAGACAAGCCTCAAAACGTCTGGAACAAAGTCATTTGGAGTGATGAGACCAAAATTTAACTTTTTGGCCACAACCATAAATGTTACAATTGGAGAGGAGTCAACAAAGGCCTTTGATGAAAGGTACACCATTACTACTGTGAAACATGGAGGTGGAGCTGATGTTTTTGGGATGTGTGAGCTACAAAGGCACAGGAAAAGATGAATGCATGTTATCAGAAAATACTAGAGGAAAATTTGCACTCAGACCGAAGCTAGCCATGGCCAGCCGCGGCTAATTCTTTTCCTATTCTATACAAAGAAGTTAGACTGTTACCGTGTTGCTTGCATTCAATTTCAAGGGCGGGGTTTACAAAAGGAATGTAACATTCCTTAGCTATCGTTGGAGCATTGTTTGCCAGACTCTCAACAGCCCCTAGAAGTGGCGTAGTAACATCTTGCCGCTCCATGGTGTACGTGAGCAGCTCCGTCCGTGCCATTTACCTGTCCTATGAGTCGTTAGTCAACCTCGACCTCTTGCCTAGGGACTTTCCGTCAAGTCACAGCAGTGGAGGACATTGCGATGCGCGTAGTCCTGTCGCTCTCGACACACCACACGTGCCCTCGTCAGTCAGCGCTACACGATCCACCGACAGTGGATGCAGGGACCCAAACATTCTCTATGACGCCCAGTGCTCGTGTCCCCGGCGCACGGTCCCTCCTCCACGCCCTACCATTCCCATGCGCACCAGAAAATAACGGACGGATGAAAGAATGGCTACTCACACAATTCGCTTCATCTACAGTCAACACCTGCCCTGGACGGGCCGCCCATCGAAATACACGTGGACCCAGCAGCCACTCAAAGAGCACGTAACACCGCGGCTATCGTGCCTCTGCACTGGCAGCAGAGAGTCTACGACGACCTTCTGCGGGACAAGGCTTTGCCCGGACTGTTGCCCAGGTGGATGGAGGATAACCCTAGCTCGTTCGAGTTTCTTGTCCTCGGCAGAACAACGTTATGCAGCCATCGAGGGAGAGGCCCTGGCTGGGGCTTGGGGCCTTGAGCAGACAAGGTATTTCACGCAGGGATGCGACAACCTTGTCGTGGTGACCGATCATAAGCCTCTGGTGAAGATCTTTGGCGACCGTAAACTAGATGAGATAACAAATTCTCGCCTATTCAGGCTCAAACAGCGTACTCTCCCATGGCGCTTTGACATCGTACATCCACCTGGCAGAAGCAACCACGCTGCAACCTCCCCCTTCGGCTCGGGCAAACGGCCTCTCACTAGGGTCGCATAGCATACCTGACACAGTGGAATCGGCACTTATGGCGTCTATCCGCGAGGATGCGCAGGAACTTGGAGCCATCTCATGGTCCCTCCTCGCCCGAGAGACAGCAGCTAATGCGTGCCTTTCCCACCTCTTACACCTCATTGAGCATGAAGGTGGGATTGACGTTAACGACCCTGCCTTGGCGGACCCATCGCCAGTCTGTGAGTCTATCTATGCACAAGATGGCGTCCTGTTATATTGTGACCGTGTTTTGGTTCCTCCGTCTCTGCGCGAAAGGGTCCTTCGTCACTTTCATGCCGCTCACCAAGGGGTTTCGGCAATGGAGCAGCGGGCCCGTGCCATAGTCTATTGGCCCGGGATTTGAAGGACATCCAAGCTACCAGGGCTGGATGTGCACACTGTAACCGGAATGCTCCGTCACAGGCGGCTACACCACCCCTTCCATCTTCACCTCCGTCCACCCCTTTTGAGGCGATATTTGCTGACTTCTTTGACTACGGGGGCCGCCACTACTTAGTTGTCGGGGACCGACTCTCAGGTTGGGTAGAGGTCCTGTGTTCCACAGCAGGCACTGACTTAGGGGGCTCGGCTGGCCTGGTTCGCCATCTTCGTACATTTTTCGCTACTTTTGGCGTTCCAGATGAACTATCACCACAGTCAAATGGGAGAGCGGAAGTTGCTGTGAAGACTGCTAAGCGCCTCCTGATATCCAACACTGGACCAACTGGCAGCCTTGATCATGATCACTTCCTGCGTGCTATGTTGCAGTTGCGTAACACACCCGACCCCGATTGCAACCTCTCACCTGTGCAGATCATATTTGGCCGCCTCCTTCAGGACTCGTTTTCTTTCATCAACAGACTGGAGAAATTGTCAAACCCACATGTACGACCGCTCTGGCACCAGGCATGGGCAGCGAAGGAGGATGCCCTCCGAACCAGGATATCCCGTACAGCTGAGTCTCTGAGGCCTCATTCGAGACCACTTCGCCCGTTAGCACTTGGCGAGACTGTGCTCCTCCAGAATCTGCAAGGCTCGAGCCCACACATGTGGGACAGATCAGTGGTGGTTGTGGAGTCACTGGGTCACGATCAGTATCGTGTTAGGGTAGACGGGTCAGGTCACCTGACTTTGCGTAATCGAGGATTTCTGAAGTCCCTGCTGGTGGACCCCACGACACGGCTTTGGACAACCTCCCCCCCGTTGCCTTGTGAAAGCTCTGCCTCTGGCCGCGGGGCCCACGGTGAGCCTGCCCCTGTGGACATCACTCCGGTTGTATCACTCCCGGCAGCACGACCCCCGCCTTTGTTGCCACAGCCCCCTCGAGCCCGAGACGGGCTGTTGGATACAGGCTTGAGTCCGTTCACCTATCCTGGTTTATATGTTCACGGACTGGGGGGGATGCAGTGGTTACCACCGGCCACCAGGGGTTACTAGTGGTTAAGATGGGTGGAGGCTGAGCTCAGTTAGGAGTTGGCCACATTGCTTTTGTCTTACAGTTGTAGATGTCACCATGGTTGTATTAAGCTGTTCTACTTATTCATTCATTCATTTTCTACCGCTTTGTCCCGTTAGGGGTTGCGGATGACTGGAGCCTATCCCAGCAGCTTTGGGCCTGAGGCGGAGTACACCCTAGACAGTGGCCAGTTAGTCGCAGTGCCTGTTCTACTTAATTCATGTAAATTGGTTTGTTCTAGTATTATCACTGTCATGCTTAATTGAGTCCAGGTTATAATCCCTGATATATATGTAAGAGTGGTTAGCTCCAGCTTATTTTGTTGTGTATATGTTTGCAGGGTTTCTTCATCTCTGTCATTAAACATACAGCTTGACATTGAGGAGTGTATTTCTTCAGCTGGACTAAAAGTGGGATCAAGATCGTTTCACTGCTGTTAGCAAAGATGCTAATGCTACATGCTAGTATTTGCTGCTGTAACATTATCACGGATCAAGTTAATTTGTTAATTAAGTTAATTTGTTAATCTGATGCTGATGTGTTTGTTTTGTTGTTGAAGAGCTTGTAGTGCTGTAGTTAGCATTAGCTTGCTACAGTCTGTAGACACTTGTGTTCTGTGTAAAACACAAAACTGCAGCTGATCCCATTATAATGTACTGCGAGGTAGCAAACGTTTTTTATATAGCGCTTTTCAAGATACCCAAAGACGCTTACATAGTCCACTATTCCTTCACTCCACAGTGACACACTGGTGTTTGTAAGCTACATACTAACCAACCACCACCAAACATTCTCACACATTCATACACCAGTGCCACAGACACTGGAGGCAAGGACCTCCAGGGTCGTGGATTGACGTGTAATGAGCTGACAGTCATAGATGTGATTGAGTTTACGTGGATGCCACTAAGTGTACAGAACAAAGTGTCCCTGAACAGTGATTAGATGTTTTGCAAAGTGATGTCTTTGTCTTGTTTGGATGGCGGCAATAGGAGATACAGCTGAAGACATTAAGTCATAAGTGTATGTGGATAAGCACTCCTGGAGCAGGAGTGAGAGCATTTAGCAATAATATACAATTTCCATGACAGTGACACTGTTTCATTCAGGTGTTATGGTTGTTGTGCCATGGACTTGCCTTCCTACACTGCACAGTGGTTATTTGTGAGGACAAGACTCTCCAATTAGAAGTTTATAGGAAGCCAACACACACAGATCAATATTTACTGTTTGATTCCCACCACCCTCTGCAGCACAAGCTGGGAGTCATCAGGACTCTTCAGCACAGAGCACAAGAGGTGCCCACAACCTCAGAAGGTAAACAGAAAGAAGAACAACACATCCGTAAAGCCCTGAGAGACTGTGGATACCCCAAATGGACTCAACAAAAAGAGGAAGAGGACACAAAAACCAAACAGACAGGGACCAGAGACAAAAGGGAAGGGTGTATTCCTTGTGTCTGGTTTATCTGAAAAAAATAAAAGGATTTTCTACAAACACAACATTCCAGTTCACTTTAAACCAGGGAACACGCTGCGTCAAAAACTGGTCCATCCTAAAGACAAGACCCCCACAAACAGAGTCATGTAGTTTATACAGTTCAGTGAAGAGTGCAGTGACAGTTATGTCGGTGAAACAAAACAACAGATTCACAAGAGGATGTATCAGCACAGAAGAGCCAATCCTGGAGGACCTGAGTCTGCAGTCCACCTCCACCTCAAAGAGAAAGAACATTCCTTTGAGGACAGTAATGTCTTTGGCCAGAGAGGCAGGATGGTTTGAGAGAGGTGTGAAGGAAGCCATTTTTGTTAAAATGGAAAAGCCCTCTCTGAGCAGATGAGGTGGCCTCAGATTCATGTTGCCTAGTATTTATAACCTAAAACAAAACTGTTTCACTCTAGACAACACCTGAATGGAGCAGTGTCACCAATGACTCTCCTGAGCTTTTAACGGACTATTACAAGCGTTCTTCATTTTCAGACGGTGAGCGGTCTTAAACACCTTGGAATGCTAGCATCAGAGAAATGTGCATTTACTTGTATAGTAATGTTCAATGACTATAAACAATCAGTGTAAAATCTCTCAGTCTCTCAGCCAACCATTAAGTAGCTTGAGCACTTTATTTGAAAGTAACAAAGGGATTGTTAATTATCTGATGCTTTTTAATAAATGTATATTATTGTGATATTAATGTACTACTCCTTTATGTTCTGAAATGCCTCTGGAAGATAAATATTAAAAGGTTATTAAAAAGAATTATAATAAATTTCTTCTAAATAACATGTTCTCAGCTCCACACAGCTGGTCTGCACTGCCTATAGAATCAATCACAGACAACTATGTTAACTTAGTTGTGTGAATTCTGATCCTTGACTAAGACATGCTTGTTATAGTTTGGACAGGCAATGGATGGAATGGAATGGATCTGTGGACACCTCGTTGTTATCACACTGATAAACAGCGGGCCACAGCCTGTATACAAATTAGCGTTTTAATCTCATCAGATGCATACGGTCTTAATTCACACATCAGACCGTGTGACCTCATGCTGTTGCACC
The DNA here is from genome assembly GCA_024416835.2 of Perccottus glenii. Classification (NCBI taxonomy): domain Eukaryota; kingdom Metazoa; phylum Chordata; class Actinopteri; order Gobiiformes; family Odontobutidae; genus Perccottus; species Perccottus glenii. Next base: position 3,236,679 of record CM044554.2, read on the forward strand.
TCATCCCGTTCACCGCCTGTGCGCTTTGAGCAGCACTGCAGGATCTGAGAACATCTGATGGGTGAAGCCAACCATATGCTCTTTGATTGTGAGTGCCTGTGAAAAGGGCACCAAAGGAATGAGAAGGAGACTGAGAGCAGGCTCTCACTCTGCTTTGGTCAAGCATGTAGTAAACCAGCACAGGCCAGGGTTAATTCAATTGGCAAATGTTCTACCTATTACCCCAAGTCTGTAGCGCAAAGGGACAAGCGCAATAGACTGTGTTGAGAGCACTAATGGGCCTCCAGGGCAGCATCTAGTCGTATCATTTTCCTTTTGATGACACATATGTTCACATGATGCAAAAGAATTGGGGAGAAAGTCATCTGTACAAAAAGAAGTCAAAGCAGATGTTAGCTCATCGTGAATGAGCATGCATGAAAAAGTATGTAAGTAAGTAGAATATTTATTCTGAGGTCTTGTACACGGCTTAAGAGCTGAGGCACATTCTGCCCTTTCAGAACAGAACCATTACTGCTGCTGGCTTAGACATTTACATTTAGTCATTTAGCAGACGCTTTTATCCAAAGCGACTTACATTCACCAGTGTTATATTTACATTTTAGTTGACACTTTCATTTTAAAGCGACTTACATTAAGGTTCCATTCACCAGTGTAACAGCTGGAACACCACTGGAGGCAGGGTGGGATAAGTGTCTTGCCCAAGGACACAACGACAGTATGAACTGTGGGGGAGATTTATATTATAAACACTGAAAATAAAGTATTTCTGTTTTCTCTTGTAAAAATGTAACTTTTCTCAGGATGGAACAGACATGCTTTGCAGAAGTGAGGAACTTAGGGGAATGATAATTGCCTCATTTGTTCCTCTTTGTGATATTGGTGGCATCCTGGTAGGTTCTAGTCTGATATTAAATATATGAGGCACACATAAAAAAAAAAGAAATAACACATCAGGTGAAATTGCAGCAGCTTGTTTTTTCGTCCCACCATTGGTTATTTCTAATGTTGCACATCCAGTAAAAGATTTTGCCGTACCCTGCTTCGCCCCACAGTCTGACCACAGTCTGACCACACAATGTCATGTGAATGCACACGTCAGGAGAAAGTCCGGAGCTGATACTTCAGACATTCTCCAGAAGATGTGTATGAAAATGTATATACCAAGACTTTCTGGAGAAGCTACATCCGGAACACGGCCTAATCTTATTTTTAATTCACTGAGGCCAAAGGTGACAAACGGACACACTTTTTTTTGAATTAAAAAAAAAAGATATTATGGGCTGTATAAATTGAATCCCAGGATAGTGTCACATTTTCTTCCTGTTCAGGTGATGATTCTAAAAATCATCACCTGAGGGGGGGCTGACCCAACAGACTTTTGGGTCAGCCCGGGCACAACCCTTCCCGGTGTGCATTTAGATCAGTGCTGGAAATAAAAATAATTTTCTCTGACAGGTCCCCAGTGATTTGTGGGGAGCCTACGGTTTCACCTCTAGAGTTGTGAAAGGCACAGTCAGTAGCCTCATTAGGATTCACACAGATGGAATTATCCGAGGTTTCTTCTCTGTTTTTCTCATGCATTGTCATTAAGTTGTTTATTTGAAGGTGCAGGGCAGAAGGTGAACATGGGAGAAGAGAAGACCATATGTATAAAAAAGATAAACCAATTTCCATATTTTTAAAGGTTATACTAGAGTAAGTACAAGGACACACTTTTAGACCTTTGTTAATGAGTCTTTTAAAAGTAGACTATTGGTTCATATATTGTAGGCACAAAAAATAATAATATATGTATATATTTAAATGAGATGTCTTTGAAATGTGTCTGGTATGGTTGAATAACTGTATGTTCTAATCTCAGTCTCTGTTGTAGAATGTCAAAGTCAAGTCAAAGTCTGCTTTATTGTCAATTTCCACATGTACAGTACATACATACAGAGAATCAAAATTGCGTTACTCTCAGTCCCCGGTGCATACAGATAACATTAACATTAAAGCCTAAAAAATAACTCAACAGAAATGTAACAGAAACGTGACAGATGTGTGAGATGAACATTTGCTCACATTTTTCTGTAAGTGGTATCATATTCAAAACTGCTTGAATATAGGCCAGAACCTGTCAAGTTTACCTAATGCTCAATTGCTTTTCTTGTATGATTGAGGGATTTAAACAGACTGTACCTGATATTTTTTCTTCTAGTTGCGGGAAATGTTTTTTAACCCAAAATAGTATATTGTAAAAGTAATCTTAAGTGAAAAAACAAACAAAAAAAAAGGCTAATTAATACTGTCTAAGTATAGAGGGTAGGGGATTTTGGCCAATCACAGCCCACAAAAACCACATGCTCAAAAAAGGAGCGCTCCCATTGGTTTACACCGTCTTGTCACATGAAATTCTAGGAACTGTTTTCAACTGTCGATAAAACAGAGAAAGTGTATGTTCAGCGCTGAATATGTCTTTTAACACAGAGAAACGGCACAAAAAAGAAAAGCATCAACAGATAAAAAGGAAGGAAATATGAAATGAGGACAAATACTGTCACTTGTTCTGACACTGAAGTCGCAGATACATGTATACGGTCAGCTCTAAACTTGAGTCTGGTGTAATGTATTAATATTTTGTGGAGGAAAAAATGGTCCGGTTTAAGAATGGAATCTAAAACAGGAATAAAAAAAAAAAGACAATCAAGTTGAGGAGCTTATACAATATTATAATTTTTTCATTGTATCTTACAGTGAAATGCTGTACAAGACAGGATCTGGTCACTCTTGGTTTTGGTTTCAGTCAAGATACAGAAAACCAGCACGACTCACACACAGCACATGACATAGCATTAGTGCACATTCCAATGTGACAGGTGTCTCTATCTAGGTTAGAATTCTATCGGACAGAGACCGCCATCTTAATTACATCAATAAGCTGGCCACATTTGACTCTTGTAATTCATTTGCTTGATGGGCTGTATTTACTGACAGTGAGCTGTATAATTATGTGGCAGAGAAAGTAATTAAACTCACCACTCATATCTTTTGAAGGCAAGTGGTGTAAGAAAAGACACGAGAAAGAATGCTCTGTGCGTATAAATATGATATTAATCATTAAGCCACACAATGACTTCACAAACAGGTCAGGTCAGTAGGCTACTGCAAGAAGAAGGGGACTAGACAGTGTTCCCAAATCCTCAGTAGGAATAGTAGGACCAAAAACAAAAGACGACTGAACTACAGTAATTGCCTTGTTACCAGTGCTGTAGGCAAACATTAAAGGAATAGTTTGCCAAAATAAAGGGAAGAGATACAGTATGTCACAGTCAGCAGCACAGGTTTGTCCTACAAACAACAAATATATCCTCATGTGAAGTGAGTTTTAGGTAGGGATGGGTACCGAAATCCGGTATTAAACTGGCCCCGGGGCTAAATTATGAAAGACCGTAGTATCAATAAGATCTGACGCTATTGGTTCTGCTTTCGGTACTGGAGGGTAAAAAATTAATGTACTATGTATTTTCGTTTAATAATATGTTATCATTTTATCTCACCAAACATTTCTAATGTGGATCATATTAAGACGTTTGTCTGTGAGATCTGCGAGATCTCTCATGCGCGCCGCGGAGGCTGTCTGTCACAGCGCTCTGTCACACACAACACAACGAGCGCGGCGCATGCACAACAGTACGAAAACCTCCGCTTAATACAAAGAGTGATGATGGCGGAGAGAGCATAACGTTCCAAAGTGTGGTTACACTTCTCTAGAGTTAATGCAGACAACGCTCGTTGTCATAAGTGCAACATATTTGCATGTAAGGGCGGAAACACAAGCAATCTGTCTAAGCACCTTTCAAAAGTGCATTATGTGCAGACAGAGAAATGCAAAGTTTTCGACTGCCTAGCTCATCTCTGGTTGTTGCCCCATCGACGTCTGCTATGTTTGCTAAATGTTGAATCAACGTTGTTCACGTCATTTAAAATAAATGTAAAATCTCCCTGGTTTGTTAACCTTATGTAGAAATTCTGTTGATTTCTTTTGTTTTTAAAATTCCAAATAAAGAAAAATCAGTATGTAAATGTAAACATTTATTTGGCTAACTATATATATATATATATATATATATATATATATATATATATATAATGTGTGTGTTTAATAGCTATTTGTTCAAACATGGCTGTTTGTTGCACTACAAATAATTGTTTTATTAATTAAAAAAAAATAAAGAAATGTTAATTCTGTTCTCAACTTGTTCTTAAAAAAAACACACACAACACAAAGTACCGATAAGAATACCGTTAAAGTACCGGACCGTTAAGCAGTATCGGTAAGAGTAGTAATACCGTTAAAACCTTAACGATACCCATCCCTAGTTTTAGGAGCAACAATAAACATTACGTTTACATTACTCAATTAAAACTTGTGCTACTTCAGAAAACATATACATCACAAAGCTGCAGAGACACAGATGTCCAGTGGAGCTGTCGTTACTCCAAAAACGTAATCATTTGTCACGCGTTAGCCCCAGCACTGATTGTATCGGACACTTTTAGTTTGGCTGGGTTGGTATTACATTTAGTGCACAGGCTTTTCAGCCCAATAGTTTTCAATTTTTTCCCCTTCAACTTGAGTTCTCGTGATTCATGTTCTGACTTTAATTAACCTTTGCCTAATTTCAAAATGTCTCTTATTGTTAATAGCCTAGCCTAGCCTGTTGCTTTTTATGTAGCTACAGTGGCAAGAAAAAGAATGTGAAATGTCATGGTTGTGGGGAATGTCACATACATTTAATGTTAGTTGTTTTCCTTAAATACTACTAATAATAATGGATTCAATTAATATTGCTCTTTTCCCTAAAGGGACCAAGGGACTCAACGCGCTGACAGGCCTCCATTTTTCATTCACTCCACAGTCACACACTTGTGCCTACGGCCTCTCCGACCATCACCAAACATTCTCACACATTCATACACCAGTGCAGTGGCACTGGAGGCAAGGACACAATGTGAACTGGGGAGAGTGGGATTCAAACCACCAACCTTCCGAAGACCATACTGTCCTTACAGCCTTTGGCCTGTTCCTGGTTTGCTCAGCTCACTGGTGAAGCCATCACATCAACACAACTCTCCACACACTACTTTGTAGTACATATCGAGAGAAACATAGAGCCATCATGTAACCTATAACCTGCCTGGCTGCAGGTGAGCAAGGAGAATTGTCAGAAATCTCAGAGATGACAAACAATTATTCAAAAATGAGTTAACTGACAGTACTGTGGTGATAGCTGCTTTCTTTCCGTATGAACACACAATGATAAATCTGTTTCTCCTCAAGCTACTGTGCAATATTTGCCTCCAAATCCATGTCAGCTCACAGCAGACCTGGTCAGACGTGTGATCAATGTGTGTGCATTTGTGTGTGCTGGAGTCCCATTCATCAGAATTCAAGTAAGGCTTCAAGGAGGAATAGACTCTAAAGCCCTATTCATACATAATAAATTATTCATAGCGCTGTAAACTAAACTCAGTGTCAATGATAGATGTGATTCCAGTGGCCACAGTGCTCATCCACAGTTCATTAGGAAGGCTCGTGTGCAGCCAGACTCAAATAACACCACAGAGAGGGGTTAAGGCTTTACTTTGGAGCTGGGGATGGGCTGATTGAGCAGTAGTTTAAGCAAGCAATAGAGAAAGAGGAGAATTACAGAGTTAGACCATTTAATTTCATTAGAATTCCAGCAGCATGGGTTCATTTAAAACTGTCTTTGTGCTGGCTTTGCAGCTATTGATTTTTGACTTCAGTAGGATTTTTGGGAAAGTCACTGTGGGAAGTTTGTTCTGAACAGTAAGTCAAACTGCTTTGTACTGAGGCTTTTGGTGTGTCTCAATTTGTGGACTTTAGTGTTTGTACTGATAAGTACAAAGAAATGAGTCGTCTACTCATTCACAGGTGTCATGTTGAGTGATGATAAAACTGGATAAACAAAACTAACTGCATCTACTTTATTTATGTTGAAATTGTGAAGTATCTTATATTTACTGTATATTCATTAGAGATCGACCGATATATCTGTTTACCGATATTTTTTCCGATATTTAAGCATTTTTCCATAATCGGGTATCGGTTTTGTAATATCGGATTCACCGATATACGGCACCATCTTGTGGCCGTTTTGAGAATTCCGCCATTACAGCCAGCACCGCGTGGGAGGAGAGACGAGACAACAGCTGCGTGCACAGGTAAAGTATATCTATCTATACTGGCTTTGCTTTATTTATTTAACTTTATTTAACATAACAGACATTAATGCACAAATGAGATTTGAGACATGAATGCCTGCCTGATATGTTGTTTGTTTATGAGGCTTGCCTAAAATTTTTTTATAACTCACGGAGTCACGTAGCCCAATCCGTCATGTACTGTCCCAATAAACATGCAACTTTACATAAATTAAAACAGACATGAATGAGTGCATGTTGGAAATAAAAGCGCAGCATTTAATTCTCTCTCTGTTGTATTTGCTCACGATTAGTCTCGTAAAAAAAGTTCGTTCATATTGCTGATCACTCACCTGCGTTCATGATCAGGGAATGCTCAAGCACGGCCACTGGATGAAACTTAACAGATTCACTTGTTTAAAACATATTTATAAAACAAATAAGTATATTAGCCTTTAATTAAATAACCGTTATTTCACTAATACACATCTAAATAAATACAGCTCTGTGGAAATTAATTATTTATTATCTCCACGAGCGATCGCAGTTGAGCTGTGTAAATATGCAAACATTGCTTTGTCAAAAGGCATTTAATGACCTAGACGACAAAAACATTATTAATAATTCTGATAACATACTCTTTGAGAAATGTATAATAATATGCTGTTACTGTATGTTTGTTACTTTCCTGACAATGTTTTATTTTAACAAATATTATTCAGTGAATTAATATAGGCTATTACCCAGCGAATTATTCCTCTCTAAGCCTGTTAAACGGCACATAAACCTACTAAAACGGTTTAAAATGAATAATTTAATTTCTGCAAAGTTAATATGACTCCCCTGTTAATTATTTTCTCTATTTGAAAACATTAGACTTTTGCACATTTATTTTGCCTATTGTTAACATTAATGTTGCTGCTTATAAATGATAGTATAAATTATATAAATAATGTAAATAATATAAATGTTTTTGTTGTAATTTGAAGATTTAATTTAACATGAAAGACTACTAACTTTCAAAACTTTTTTTGTTTTTTAAGATGACTGAAAGGAGGAAAAATCTTAGTGAAGTATGGACTTACTTCACTCAGTCAATGGCAGGGGTGGCAGTTTGCAAAGAATGCCAAATGAACGTGAGCATGGGATCAAAATCTACAGCAACAAAAAATACCTCCAACCTGTGGACCCACCTAAAGATACATCACTCAACTATCTTTGAAGAGGCAAAGAAAAAGAGATGCTGAAGAGGCAAAGACATCAAGCCACATTCAAGCTTCTATTCCCATGATGTTTGAAAAGCAGACAAAGTGGAAGACGTCCGATGTCCGCTCAAAAACAATGGACAGGATGATTACAGAGATGATAGCTACCAGACAATCAGCCTTTCACCATGGTTCAAAATAAAGGTTTCCAGAGACTCATGGCAACTGCAGAACCAAGATATACTCTAAAGAGTGAGAAGTTCTACTGCACAGAGATGTTCCCCAGTATTCACAACAGTATTGTTGAGAAGGTTAAAGCACTGCTAAAGCCTGATAAAGCAGGGTATAACTTGGCTTTTACCACAGACTGCTGGTCCGGTACAACTGAATCTCTAATGAGCCTTACATGCCATTTCATTGATGATCAGTGGATTCGCAGACAAGTCATCCTAAACACAAAAGCAATGATTGGTTCACACACTGGGGAGTACATTAGTGAGATGTTTTTGGGTATGCTGGATGAATGGGAAATTGACAAAGACAGAGTGGTTCTTGTTCTCAGGGACAGTGGTGCTAACATTGTTAAAGGTATGAGAATTGCTGAACTGCCTGACATGAGCTGCAGTGCCCACATATTACAGCTTGTTGTCAATGACGGCCTCAACTCACAAAGAGCTGTCCAAAATATTCTGTCAAGAATGTGCTGTGCTACCCATTTTAATCACTCATTGCTAGCTAAACAGCGTTTAGCAGTGATCCAGCAAGATCTTGGGCTACCTGCACATTCCATCATTCAGGCTGTGCCAACCCGATGGAATTCCACCCTGCACATGCTGGTCAGGATGCAAGAGCGAAGAAGGGCTCTGAACATATATGCCAGTGAGCATAGTGGGTTCACTAGCCTCAGTGCTGAGCAGTGGAATATTGCCAGCAATCTTATTGACACCCTTTCTCCAGTGGAGGAGTTCACTCTTGAGATGAGCCACTATGAGAGTTCAGCGTCATGCATCATCCCATCTGTCAAAGTTCTGAAGATGTTGCTTAGCAGTCAAGGTCCCTCCTCTCATGGGATAAAAACAATGAGACAGGAGATGCTGGAGAGTCTCACCCGACGGTTTGCAAAAGTGGAAGAGGTGAAATGTGCAGTCCTTGCCTGTCTTCTGGATCCAAGGTACAAAGCACATGCCTTTTCATCTGATGCCACACTGTCGAATGCAAAAGATTGGCTTAAGGAGGAGACAGGAGGAGAGAGCTTAGAGCAAGACAACACACAAGGTGAAGGAACACAGTCAGATGATTCCAGCACAGTTTCAAAAAGGCCCCGGACAGAAGAAACCCATAAGAAACTGATTGATGAGATGTATGACACTCTACTTGGTGCTAGTTCTGAAGTTGATGGGTCTACCCTTGATGGAGAGCTTCAGCAGTACCTTTCAGAACCAGTGATTGATAGAAGGATGGGAAAGCCACTTGAATGGTGGAAACAAAATGAGAAAAGGTTCCCCATTCTTGCTCCTCTGTCAAGAAAATTCCTTTGCCCCCCACCGTCTTCGGTGCCCAGTGAGCGAGTCTTCAGTGAAGTGGGAGCCATTTATGAAAACAAACGAAGCAGGCTTACAGGGCAGAATGCAGAAAGACTCTGTTTTCTGCACTACAACCTAGTTCTGCTCAACTGGGACTATTAAGATGCACTAAAATAGCTATGCACATTTCTTTCAGGTAATTTAGATTTAGATTTTTTTTTCCCAATTGGTTAGAATAATTTTTGTGCTTTATTTTTGACCTGTTTGTTTACCTCATAAAAGCTTTTATTTTTAAACAAAGACACTTTAGTAACAATGCACTTTATTTTCATTTTTTTGCACTCAGACCCCTCTATTTATTGGTGTATAAATAAGTTTTTTTTTTGTATGCAAGGAGGGAGTGATTGTTATAAATAAAAAGGTTTGTTCAGTTCAGTTGTGTCGTAATAATTGTGTCCGAAAACAGAAGTATAACAGTAAATAAATATCGGTTCTGCATATCGGTTATCGGGCACATAAACATGCAAATAATCAGTATCGGTATCGGTTATAAAAAATCAATATCGGTCGATCTCTAATATTCATGTACACTTATCTAAAGGATTATTAGGAACATCATACTAATACTGTGTTTGACCCCCTTTCTCCTTCAGAACTGCCTTAATTCTACGTGGCATTGATTGAAGAAGGTGCTGAAAGCATTCTTTAGAAATGTTGGCCCATATTGACAGGATAGCATCTTGCAGTTGATGGAGATTACACCAGCACCAGCCTGCACAGTGGTAACAAGGCATGATGGATCCATGTTCTGTTGATGGAGTTCAGGAGATTGTTTGACCAGGACCACACCCCTAAATGCACTGAAGCAACTGCCATGTGATTGGTTGATTAGATTCTTACATTAATGAGAAATTGAAAGTGTATGTTTTTATATATATATATATATATATATATATATTACATATGTATTTTAGTGTCAAGGCCTTTGACCTCTGCCTGAAAAATGGATTGCAGCAATAACCTACAGCCAACATGTGCCTGATACTGAATGTATAACCAAATGAAAATGTAGAACTTGTGCCAAGTGTTTGCTGCTTTTGGTTCCGATGGATCCAATCAAGGCTTGTATTCTCAACTCAGAGTTTGGCCCGTGGAGGTGAAAGAGGGATGAAAGACAAAAGCGTTAAAAAAGCAGGCAGTGGTGGGGGCAAGGTGTTGAAGTACAGCAGATGGCCACTCAGGCACAAAACATATGTTCCATGCCGAGCAGGCCACACTGGCATCTGTGAGCACGGCTCAGGCTGGGTCAGCGCTGGCACAGGGACCACACTTCACTGAGCATGGGGCTAACGATCAAAGGCCGAGAGGACAGAGCTAACAGGGACCCCACCAGGCTGTGGTCACACTCAGGACGACAAGCACAAGCACCTGAGCGGAACATGTAGAGCAGCAGCATGGACTGTTCTACAGAGGCGCACATGCACGTCTCCCCTCTCTGACAGAACAAGAGTGGACATCAAAGTGAGACATCACCTTTGTGTTCAGCAGAAAGCCTCTGAACTCAAAGTGCAGCCAGAACCCCTCTCTGTATCCTGCTGCTGGGGTTTTATCTTACACAAAATGAACCTCTGGTCATGCTTTACGTGTAGATTATGCTAGAGTTTGTCACTGAGTTTTTTTAGAAGATCTTTTAGATTTAGAGCAAGGTAATGTAATAGCTAACACATTAATTTTACAAAATCACATCATTTTCAGTTTATCTACCTTATGTTGAAAAATGACAATGATCTTTACATCATTAATCATTTTATTTTTTGTCTAGGAATGGTTTATCAATAGACCCATTAACTCCATAAACTTTTCCAGTGTCTCTCAGAAAATATGTGTGCTCAGTTTGGAGACACACAAATATTTCAATAAAACTGAATAAAATAAATCAGACCGTGCCCTAAATAAAGTCTAGTGTTTTAGATCTGATCAGTACACTAGCCAAAGCTGACACATAAAGCTGAAACTGTTTTTTATTCAATGAACCACAATAAATGAGTGGAGATGATGAAATATAAAAGGAATTAAAGCCGCAAGCGGCGATAAAGACCCTCGCCTCCCTTGAGACCGCGGAGACACATGCACTCGGAGGATTGCATTTTGTGCTTTAAAGCGTAAACTTCACAGTAATGTCAAATAACCGGGCCTGTGCTACTGCTGGGCCTGCTACACCACCTTGTAATTTAGAGTTAAAGGTCTCCACAATCCCTGGTTTTCCTGGGAGCTGTCTGAACTTTTGAAAATAATAGATTATGCTTGGGCTAAGGCGAGAAAAACAAAGGACTGTTTTTTTAAAAGAGAGGTGTATTCTAAGAAGATTCTCACATTCAATTCAAAATGGCTGCCTTCCAGTGTATGATAGGGTGTGGTCACAATTGGCTTTTTTGTTCATAAGCCCATACTGGATGTGTGTACCAAGTTTCATTTGCTTACGACAAACTAAAATTTTCACTTCCCATTGACTTTGTCCACGTATTTGGGGCGTTGCTATGGCAACACATTTATAGATAGGGGGTGGTTGTCATTGGCTTTTATGTTCGTCATGACATAAGAGATGTGTGTACCAAATTTGAAGTCTCTATGACAAACTAAATTCTAAGCTCCCATTATAAGTTTGTAGGGGGCGCTGGAGAGCCATTTCTAAAGATAAACCTTTTATTTACATATCTTTGTGTTTAGGTCATGAATGTGCACAAACGCCTTTTTGGGTCCAACTCGATCCGAGAAGGCATTTGAGAGTTAAGAGACGTTTTGTTTTCACAAAAATGGCCACCTCGTTACAGGCTTGCCACACCCATACCCAATAAGATATCTACAACAAAGTGATAACTTTGGTTGACATACGTGTCTAGATGATACTCACCAAATTTGGGGCCTTTTAGATAAAAACACGATGAATTTAATCATTTTGCGCGAGGAGTGCGATTTAGGTGGCCGCGCGTTCCACCCCACATGGCGGACTTCCTGTTGAGTTTAGGGTGTGGCTGTCATAGACTTTTATATTTGCCCTAAGGTGTCCTATGGATGTACCAAGTTTCATTTTTCTACGTTGGAAAAAAGTTACTTTCACTTTCCATAGGCCCAATGTATTTTGACTTTTCCAGGGGTCGCCACTGAGTCATTTTTTCATATTTTTCCTTGCGGACTTCATTTCTATAAATTTTTCGCCGGGCTTGAATTTTGGGCAAAGTTTCCTGAGTTTTCGTGCATGTTCAGGAGGTCAAATTTGCCCTCAAAGAGCAGAATAATAATAACGGACGCTATCAGAAATAATAGACCCTTCCGGTTATCACCGGCTCGGGTCTAACAAACAAACTTAGAGCAAAAGTTTTGTGTTTTAAAATGAAGACTCATTAGTCTGGGCCTAGCCTACATTCTGCTGTGGTACCTGACCACAATTATGACACAACCTCAGATTTACTACATAGCAGAATTAAATTTTCCAAATATGTTGTAAAGTGTCTTGTTTGTGCCTGACAGCCAATAAATCATGGCTCATTTTTCCGAGGAGAAGTGTCTGAGGCAAGGGAAGGTCACACTGTTCCACTTTGCTGACATAATTAAACAATGATAGGCAGGCAACTTTCTCTTTCTCATCTCTTTTCAAATAGGACAGAAAAAATTACAAACTTATTAACCGCAGCGGCTGAGAACACTAAGATAGCATTTCTTTTTTGAAAGTCAGTGCAAATGAGAGATTAACCCTTTCTCCTCTATTCTCATTAAAAGTTGTGATTGTTTTGCCGGGAGGGTTTTGAGTGTGATATAGACAAAGACATCCCAAGCCTGAGATAAAGAAGTAGACTGGTTCTCTTTGTGCATTTCACTCTGGAGTGAGTTTGGATTCAGGTGCTTTCTATTCACAGAAACCAAGTATGCTTTATTCATATTAAAAAAACACCAAGAACTCAAACATGAAAAATGCCTGCCCTGTTTAAATATTGGAGCAGGACATTTACATTTGGCCTTTACTTGGGCATGTGTACTGGACAGTGAGGTCTGCAGACAGATTCAGCTTCATTCACCTTACCTGTCATCACAATCCTGTTGCATTATCATCTTGCTGTGCAATGGAAAACAATGGCAGGCTCTACGAGCCTGACATTTACCTTTTATTGGACATAAATAATGAACTCACTGTGTGTATGCTGTTTTGGTTTTAAAAGGTATAGCTCTGTCCATGTCCTGGTCTGTGTGTTTATTTGGGATTAGCAGCTCTGGTTACAGCAGTGCTCTGTGAGTGCTCCTGCCTCAGAAGCAGGATGCTGAGGCCCGATAAGACAGACATAGCCTTATCAGTACAGATGACATTAAAGTGTAGACTGCTCATTAGAGAGCAGATTAACAGGAGCGTTACCTCTGTCCCTCTGACACCAGAGGACAGGCTGGACGGGTCAAAGACACCCAGCATCAACAGGACATCCGCTGCTCTGCATTACAACTGCACATATCAACACTTCATCTGTCTTTTCTTATACATGCCTTTTTATCAACTAGGCCTGTCAAACATGGATGATTCTGGAGTGCTTTCAAAGAAGAAAGGTGATTATATTATTAATGTTGTTAAGCACCTTGGTTCAATCTGTGGTTGTTGGAAGGAGCTACATAAATAAAATCTTGGTTGATTATAATTTTTTTATTTCAATTATTCAGTATGTTACAACTGAATTTTTATTTTACAAATTCAAAGCCTAATTAAAACATAGAGAGTCTTAAACAAAATGGTGTGCATAATCAAATAACTCAGGCCAGACTATTTCAAAGAGGGTTACTTTTACCACTCTTTACAACTAACGTGTTACTGCATCACCTTTTGATAACATTAATGTGTTGTGTGTTATTAAAAATGTGTGTGTGTGTTTTTACTGCAGTTATTGTCTCTTATTTTACAAGTTGTGAATATGAACTGTGCAGACTGCAGTTAATAATGACGTTTCAGAGCTTTATTCATTTACACTTGAACAGGTCTAACAGGTCCATGTAGCATGTTACCAGTGCTGTAGCAATAGTTTGCCAAAGTAAAGGGAACAGATCTGTCACAGTCAGCAGCACAGGTTTGTCCTACAAACAACAAACAGCTGCTTTGATCAAACAGCAGCGGCAGTGATAACCCCACTTGCACTGAGAGATACTGTAGATAAAACCAGTCGAAACATAAAGCGATTTATATCAAAATTGGTGAAAACAAGAAAAAAAGAAAAAAATGTCATCGTTTCAGGAAAACAAATGGAATTAACTTAACAAGAAAATAGAGACAAAAAGGTTCCAAATGCATGGCTTCTTGCCATAAATATTGTAGAAATTAAACTCACAATACAAAAACAATGATTGTTCACATCGTTGTGAATACCTGCAATTTATGCCATTTTTATTCCTAAAATGGAAATTAGAAAAAAGAAATCTCAGTTTAAAGCAGGGGTGACAGAATAAATGTGTTCTCAGGGGGACACTCAACAGTCCTGTTTTATATTCCAGTCTGATTATACGTATCTGTGCATAATTAAACTCCTCAAAGACTCCTGCGCACTGTTTCTGAAGAGAAACTCCTACAAAGCTATGTTTCAGAGTGATCCTTCCCCTGCGCGACCTCCAGATGGTGACCTTTCATGCAAAATGTGCAATTAAACAGCTTTAGAATAGAAAATATGATAAGTCAATGACGTGTCCATCTGCGTTTTGCCAGCTCTCCTCTGACTGTGGGACGAAAAGCTAAGAATGGACTGTAGGGTTTGGGGCCATTTATTTACACAAGGATGGCATTTTTCAGTCCCACAAAATTTACACTTCAGAAAATGATCAGTGTATATATGAAAACACATCTCTGCCTTGTTGTGTGAGCACTGAAAACCACCGGAAAAACAAAGACATCACGTCAGTCGGAAATGTTAACTGCTAATAAAGAGACTGCTGTTTAAAAAAACATGTTTGATTTTGGCAGGCAGAGGACACAAATGAGTGACAACTAATGCGGGAGGGTCTGCCCTTGTGTGACCACAGCTGTACACCACTGCTCTTTACTGCTGCATGTGGAAATAATTGGCGTGCTTGTGTGGCAGAGGTCAGCGAGGCAGGAATTGGAATCAGGCAGAGCGATCTGGGAAAGGTCAGAGACTGGAGGAATTGAAATGAGAAAATGTGGAATATTTAGGGCCAATGGAGTGTGTCTCCCTGAGGACAGATGAACGGAGGCCTGGCCTTCATTCTGCACTGCACTAGGACAAAGCTCTCACTTTTAACATCATGCATCTACGTCAACATGCTTCTAGAAACTCCACCTTAATAAGTCAACACAAATTTCTTCCTATAATTCATTGGTTTACAGTAAAAGGCTGCACATATTGGGGCGGCAGTAGCTCAGTGGGTAGAGCGGTCGTCTTTCAACCGGAAGGTAGGCGGTTCGATTCCCGCTCTCCCCACAGTTCATACTGTCGTTGTGTCCCTGGGCAAGACACTTAACCCAGCTTGCCTCCAGTGACTGTAACACTGGTAATGTAATGTAAGTCGCTTTGGATAAAAGCGTCTGCTAAATGAATAAATGTAAATGTAAATGTACATATTACAGGGAATTACAGAAATCATTTACAGTGCATGTGAACAAGTGACAGCCTTTAACCTTTCAGCTACACCTTTAACTACAATACGATAAGATAAGAAAACCTTTATTAGTCCAACAATGGGCCTGGCACAGCCTGACGTCAGCTCTCTGTATATTCTATAAACAGGAACTCAGTCTGGCAAAGTGTCATAAACCAATGAATCTCTTTAGTATTTTCCGTACTGACCAATATCATTCGAATGCCGCTGGAGTGTTGCCTTGCTTTGTTCGCCTCTGCTCTTCAATCAGTTTTAAATAAACTGATTAACTCCGGCGCACGCCATGTTAGACTAACGCGACACACTGCCTTCGTTTGTTTACATCTTTGTGGATTGTTGCCTTGGTAAAGTCAGGCCCCGCCTTGAGGAAAACAAACTGGCAGCAATCCTTTCAAGACTCTTTCCTGAAAAGGTATCACACAAGTAAAAAGCCAACATGGCCACAAGAAATTTCTGTTAAAAAATATTCCAGGACAAGGTAATCTAAAAACAAAGTAGACTATGCTTATGTAAATTAAACTTTGCTAAAACAAAACTAAATAGACTAAACATAAGTGGTTAAAGCCATGCTAAAACTACATAAACTAGGCTTTGCAAATGTCACAGATATCAACCGTTACAACCTATAAAATTTATTTATTTAGGCTATTCATTAAAACAATACACTTCACTTGACTGTTTTTTTTTTCCAGATCATGTTTAGTGTGTTTAGTTTTGACTTTAATCCTAGTTTAACAATCTCCTTAGTCCGTGGTTAGACCATTAAAATAAAGTTGGTAAATATTTGTAAATTAGTCAAAATAATATTTATATTGACCCACTTTAAACTATTGTAAATTTAGCCCTTGACTTCTCCATATCCTTCAAATTACATTTACATTTAGTCATTTAGCAGACGCTTTTATCCAAAGCGACTTACATTCACCAGTGTTACATTTACGGATGACGCTTTCATTTAAAGCGACTTACATTAAGGTTCCATTCACCAGTGTCACAGCTGGAACACTACTGGAGGAAGGGGGGGTTAAGTGTCTTGCCCAAGGACACAACGACAGTATGAACTGTGGGGAGAGCGGGATTCGAGCCGCCTACCTTCCGGTTGAAGGACGACCGCTCTACCACTGAGCCACTGCCGCCCAAAATTATTCTCCTCAATGGAATAAAACACAAAAGAGTAGGCGCTACTTGGAGAGACAAGGGGGCCCCTGTCTCAGTCAGCAAATGGGAGGCCTGGGTTAAAATCTAGCTTGGGTCATTAGCACAGTGTCATTCCCCGACTCTCACCCTGTTTCCTGTCTATCCACTGTTCATCAAATAAAGGCAAAAATATATAATTGTAAAAAATAAATAAATAAAGTACTGCTCGCTGACAAATCCTGGTTCCAGAGGACCTGCTCCAAACCTATCATCATAACTGGTTTAAATGCCATCTTTGTATCTAAAAGGGTTTTTATTTGCTACATACACTCCAGTGGGATTACACCCTTTCTTCCCTCCCTCCCCCATTCCTACTCATATTAGCATTTAAACAATCTGAATGGAAATGATACGCGGCTATATGAATAAATTTAATCAAGCATGCCTATAAGGCATTCACACAGCTCAAAGACTCAGTGGATGGAGACAGGCTAGAAGGGAACAAAGCGTTTCATTTAGCATCATCCAGCTGTGTTGACCTTGGCCGTGTTTTAAAGCCCTTTGACAAAGTGAGAATGAGGAAATAAAAGCAATCAAACAGCAGTCATTAGGGACCCAAACCAATAAGGAGCATGTTAACGGACAGACCTGCTGGGCCCTGGAGCAGCAGCGCAATCACACATCTCCAAAGTTCAGACGGCAAAGGACACTCTAAAGATATATAAGCCTATTATGTATATGTTTCAAAGTCTGTAACGTCAAGGAAACACAGAAGCACAGCAGCACATGACCAGGACTGCTTACACTGTGACTTGTGACGGGTCAAAATGACCCAATCCAAATCAAATTTAATTTAATTTCTATAGCACATTTCAACAGCCGAGGCTGAACACAAGTGCTCTCCAGCAGAGCAACAACAAACATTAATCAAAATGCAGCTTGAAGAAAAAATGTATTCGGTGATCTTTGTGTAGTTATGTTTTTTTGTGACTCTATTGCTGAATGAATGAAATATTGAAATAACATTACATTGCTGAATAGCTAATTATTAAATACAATTATTTATTAGAATTATATATTCTCTATGTCCAGACATGTAGCAGGTTTTGTTTTGTGCAGAAAATTTGCACAACTAAAATGATCACGCATAAAAAAAAAAAAAAAAAAAAAAATAATGATAAAATATATTTTTATCTGAATGTAAGTGACTTTTATTGTTTATAATAAAATGAGTGATAAGTAAGTATAGGCTTATCTGAATGATTAGTATTTTTCTAACAGTCTGCTCATTCCATATTAAAAAGAAAAAGGGCTTAACATTAAATTTAACAATAAAAGAGAATAGTTATGCAAATCCAGCCTCTTTATATCTGCTCCAGCTCATGTCCTCTTATTCGCACAACCGACTTTGTCCTGAAAATTGGAAAAAGTAGATTTGGACACGCCCCTCAATGAGCTTCCTTCTCATTGAAGCTGTTCAGACATCTGCGTTTTGATCGGGAAGATATGGCCCCAGGTAGTCTAAAGAAATTTGACATCAGCTAAGAACATGTTAGCAGTCCTCAACGGTCTACTGTCCAAACACATGCACAACAACAAAACATTATTCACAAGCACCACATGCAGCCACAATAAAAAGAAATTTTTATGGACTCTATATACTAGTTGGAAATAACAGAAATAAAACAGACCTGTAGTGGGAGCAGAATATATATAAGTATGTATAAAATAGTTTTAGGATAATTCAGAGTTACTGTTACAGTTACAGTTATCCTGTGTGTATTTGATTAAATATTGGTGCGTACTGTGGTGAGTAGCATGAGTTTAACCAGAAGAGATTCTGACTAAGACACAGCACCAGCATGTGTTCAAAGCAACTGTGTCAAAAGGGAATTAAAAGATAAAACATGCTTTCATCATGTCCACAGCACAAACCTGAGGGCTGCCTTCACAGCACCTCCACCTCCTTCAGCAGTGCTCCCCGCTCCTCCTGTCCTCATTCTGTCACCGAGGGAGAGTGGGAGGAGACAAAAGCACCATGTCACACACATCACCCAGCCAACATGAGTGTGGCTTTGATTTCTGTCAAAAATCTGCAGTAGTCAGAGTTCCTGCAGGTTCATGAAATGGTTAAAAAACCTGAAAGTTGTGTTTAGAACTTGTCTTCTTATATTTATAGAACATATACACACTGCCTGTGTGATGATTTGGGGGATGTTTAAAAAAACATTGAGTGAAGTGTTACCCACTAGTCCTCTTTGTTCTCAAAATGATATTTACATTATTTAAACAGTGTTTTTTTTTCTAGAGCTGCACACTGAGCCGCCGACACCTCTGTGTGCTCTGGGAGACCTACTGCTGATGGACTGTGCATCTCAACAAGGTTGACCTTTAAAACACAAATCAAACTTGTTCAGTATAAATGGCAGCTCTGACACAGAAGCCTGTTTAAATGTTATTGGACATAAATATTTTCTATTGAACCACTGTGAGCAGTGATGGGAGCAGCAGGTGAAGTGGGCCCACCTGGACAAATGCCACACCACTTCTTCACTCATGTCATGTTTTTTATTTTATTTTAAAGATTTTTAAAGACATATCTCTGTCTTGTACTTATATCAGGGTTAGGTTAGCTTTGTGTATTGTTAACTTGTTGATTTTGGTCTGCGGCAAAGAGAAAGAAACAGAAAGCAACACGGAGGAGCTAGGTTCAAACCCAGGTTGTTCGCTCATGTGTTGGGTACATTTGAAAAAATGGTAAAATTATAATTGGTGTGCATTTATACAGCGCTTTTTTGTGCCCTTCTCGAGCACCCAAAGCGCTTTACATGATACTTCCATTCACCTCGATATACCTCTGTCCACCAGAGGGCAGGCTCCAAAAGCAGAAGTATAAGGAGAAATCCAATGGCGACTTTACAAGTGTAGAGTGGGGGGGATTTTTGATTACATCCGTTTATGTAATATGAAAACTATTGTTTTACTATGCTGTAAAAGCCCGAATGTAACTGCCATTTTATTGCCCCGTCATAATGACAATATCGGTGAATAGGGGACCAATGGGCGGAAAACGTCCATATTTTTACAATCATTGAATCACACACAGACCCCTGGGGCAGAGAGGCGGGCTGCTGTGGCACATAAATACAATGTGCTTCCATTTGAACAAGTGTGCATACAATAAGGTTCCGCTCAATCGGTAGACAAGTCTGTGCAGACATGTTATAACCAAAGAAATATTTCTTTCTATGTAATTTGAAGATTTTGCAGTAAAATTACAGTTTTAAAATAATTTCCAGACTTATTAAGGTCATGTGGCCAACTATCACACCGACTATTATGTCCTCCTCACACAAGTATGGAGACGTCACATCAGGTTATTTTAGACCGACCTTCCAAGGAACCATGCTTCAGTGCTACTTTAATTTCCGTCTTGTTGAGCTCAGCTGCAGAACAAATCTATCTACAATAACCCACAGGTGGCACAAGCACCACTTCAAATCTGTGGCAGAGGACGCAATGCAGCCTGGAGAAACACGGAGCCAAATGGAGTTTTAATGTTTGCTCTATAATTAGATTAGCCAAGTTAAAATGCCCTGTTTTGCCTAAGGTATCTTGTTGATGTGCTCAGATTTATATTTCCAACTAAATTACCAGTTTGAGTATGTAATCTGGAGCAGGATTTGCATAATGTTCACTCTTTATACATTTAGATAATAATAAACAGAGGACTAAAAATGGAAAACATCAGTTAGAATTAAGCATCACCCACAGTCTCATTTTCCTTCACTGTCACATCCACCCACTCCCCACCCACTTTAAACGATACCAGCCCTTAAAGAACTTCAGCAGATTCATGAATGAGGTACACTGCATGGACTCCTGTCCGGTCAGGGAAGGCTCTTTTATCCCAGCACCGTGAACTCCAGAGATCAGCTGTTAGCGTGATAGTTCCTGAGCACTAAGGAGGAGGTGGAGTTTTAGCCTGCGCTCTGGGATTTTCATCACTTCAAATGAGAGCTGTAAGTTAATAAGTATATTAAATAATATTAATATTATAATAATTATATAATTTAATTATAATATTAAACATAATAAATTCATATTATGACTGTTTTTTTATGTGCAACAGCACAGTGTTCTTGTGCTTTATTATTTTTTTCTTGGCCAGGACTCCCTTGAAAAAGGGAATTTATTATCTCAATTGGACTTTCCTGGTTATAACCAGGAAAGAAAAATATAAATAAATTAAAGCCGCAAGCGGCGATAAAGGCCCTCGCCTCCCTTGAGACCGCGGGGACACATATATTCGGAGGATTGCATGTCGTGCTTTAAAGCAAATTTGGAGATGTTTAGATGAAAACCCTTTAGCACAAAGTGTACGATTTAGGTGGTCATATATTCCACCCAACATAGTAGATTTTCTGTTGAGTTTACGGTATGGCTGTAATAAACTTTTCTGTTTGCTCTAAGGTGTCCTATGGATGTACCAAGTTTTGTATTTCTACATTGGAAAAATTTACTTTCATTTTCCATAGAACCACTTATTTTGACTTTTCTAGGGGTCGCCACTGAGTCATTTTTCATATTTTTTTCGGGACTTCAAATACATAAATTTTTGCCGGGCTTGAAGTCTGGGACCAATAAAATGACTTTTAGTTGCACGTTTACTGGGTCAAATTGAAAATCATTTTTCAGAAAAATTATAATAAAAAAAATATATACCAAATTATAATAAAAAATATATAACTCGAGCAAAAACGACAAGAAAAACGCCTGTCTATTTTACACACATGTGTTTAGCTCATTTTGCCCAAGTTTGGTGTCTGTGGAATGAAGCAGCTATTTTCTGTTGTTTTTAAAAGAGAGGTTGTATTCTAAGTCGGTTCACATCTTCAATTTAAAATGGCCGCCTTCCCGTGTGTGATAAGGTGTGGTCCCCTTTGGCTTTTTGTTCATAAGCCCATACTGGATGTGTGTACCAAGTTTCATTTGCCTACGACAAACTAAAATTTTCACTTCCCATTGACTTTTTCGACATATTTGGGACGTTGCTATGGCAACACATTTATAGATAGGGGGTGGTTGTCATTGGCTTTTATGCTCGTCATGACATAAGAGATGTGTGTACCAAATTTCATGTCTCTATGACAAACTAAATTCTTGGGTCCCATTATAAGTTTGTAGGGGGCGCTGGAGAGCCATTTCTAAAGATAACCCTTTTATTTACATATTTTTGTGTTCAGGTCATGAATGTGCACAAACGCCTTTTTGGGTCCAACCTGATCCGAGAAGGCGTTTGAGAGTTAAGAGACGTTTTATTTTCACAAAAATGGCCACCTCGTTACAGGCTTGCCACACCCATACCCGATAAGATATCATCACAACTTTGGTTGGCACATGTGTCTAGATGATACTCACCAAATTTGGGGCCATTTAGATTAAAACACAATGATTTGCATCTTTCTGCGCAAAGTGCGATTTTAGTGGCGCGCGTTTCACCCCACATGGCGGACTTCCTGTTGAGTTTAGGGTGTGGCTGTCATTGACTTTTCTGTTTGCCCTGAGGTGTCCTATGGATATACCAAGTTTCATTTTTCTACGTTGAAAAAAACTTACTTTCTTTTTCCATAGGCCCAATGTATTTTGATTTTGTAGGGATCGCCACTGAGTCATTTTTCGTATTTTTTTTTCGGCGACTTCATAAACATAACATTTTCGCCGAGCTTGAAGTCTGACTTTTCGTGCATGTTCACTGGGTCAAATTTAGGATCATTTGGTCACAATAAAAAAAAAAATAAAAAAAAATAAAATCCGAGCAAAAACAATAGGCCCTCCCGGTCATCACCGGCTCGGGCCTAATAAACATTTTAACAGACGGTTTCAAATTAGATTTTGGTGTTCTAATTTCCAAAAGCCTTTTTCATGACAATTGTTACAGACTTTACTGGAGAGAAGAATGGGGTGCAAGTTGTAGTTTGTTAGTTTTTCCAAACTTTCCTGAACAGAACTCAACGACATATTCATCAGCTGAAAAAGCAGCCTCGGTAACAGTACAAGTTTCTTTAGTAGCCCGTTCAGGGGGGTCCACACTTTTTCTAGCATGTCTCTCTGACTCTCCCAGAAGAAGAGGGTTGTGTCCCAAAGTGGAGCAGACATATTTGCGCCACTGCACAGCAGGTTAGTAGGCACCATGGTAGGAACGTTAGCCTACTGACCACATCTGGAGTGTTCAGGACTGAGCTGAGCTGTGTGACAATAAAAAAACAAAAGCATTAATATTCTGCTTCCATTATTTTTCAGGACTCGGGAGTCTGGTATGTTGGGTGCATGTAAACTTTTTGCCAACTTTTTATTCAACTTTAACAAAAGTTGGTTCTCAAAGTTCTTGGAATTTATTCTAGCTCTTTTTGGACTGAAAATGAGGCCAGCAGTGCTAAAGAGTCGCTCGCAAGCAGCAGATGCAGTTAGGGGAGCCTTTAATAGAGGTGGGAAGGTTTTCAGGACACCCATGTCATCACCAGCACACGTGAGATAGCCATCAAGCACTGCTGTATAAGGCCAGGGATGGTTAGAGCTTGCTTCAGCTTCATCAGCGGCTGCAGCCATCGCTGAATTATGTGAAACACCTGGCGTTCGGCAGGCTGCTAATTCATGTTCACAACGGAGTAACGCATATATGCAAATAGCATCTAGTACCTTCAATATCCTGCAGATGGCAATATTGCCTCTTACATCCAAGAAATATGCCACGGCAGACAAAGTTGACTTAACGTGCACAAACACAATGTACGCGTATAGATATGTTGCAAATGACTGAAAAACATTTATACAAACCAGGGCTGGTGTGGCTAATCGGGAGACAGTTAAGCGTGATCAGTCCACAGAGTTTTTTCCTCGTGCGTGCAGGTCTGAGCCGTGGTCAGTTGGAGTTCTTCTGCAGCATTCTACGAGAACGGTTACTGAAGCCCAGATTAAAAAAATAAATAAATAAAATAAAAACCTACTCTACATGAAGGCTCAAGTCCTGAATGGAGCGTGTACAGGTGTTTTTCTTACTTTTGCAGCGTAGGTCTATGCATCTTCTGCCACTGGCCTTAACTAAGAGCTACGATTGTGAGGAAGGACTGAGGACTCAAATGCTCAAAGACAGTGAAGGTAAATGTTTGTTTATTAAAGCAACCAGACAAAGATACGGACAGGAAGCTGGAGAGCTGGGGTCGTCCTGGGAACTTCGACCAATCTGGATTGAGGGCTGGAACTGAGCCGAGGACAGAGACCGAGACGAAGAGCTGGAACCAGAGTTGGAGCCGAGCTGGAGTAAAGTAAAGTAAGTAAAAGCATCTGGACTCAGTTTTCAAGGTGAAGACGTTTCGTCTCTAATTCCAAGAGACTTTAACAATTCTTAGATCAACTGGTTGGAGAGCTGAGCTTATATCTCTAGAGAGAGGAGTTTACCCTGAAACCAAACCTAATGGACCAGGCTGTTCTGGTCTCACCATCGTTAGCCATGAAAGGGAAGTGTGACTCCTGGTGTGGGAGTCGTTAAGACTCAGGAGAGTCGTTAGTGACACTGCTCCATTCAGGTGCAGAGTCGTTAGTGATCCTGCTCCATTCAGGTGCAAGGTGGAAAGTTCTACTGCCCCATACATATGCAGAGTCGTTAGTGATCCTGCTCCATTCAGGTTCAGGGTCATAAGTGTCACTGTTCTAGTCAGGTGCTGTGTTTGTTGTTCTGGGGTGAGGCTCTTTTGTTTTAGGTAAAACAGCCCCACAACATTCAGAGACTTGAGGTACTCAGGGCGTATTTCATCCACCCCCGGTGCCTTGAAACCGAGGAGCTTCCCAACTACCTCGGTGACTTCAGCTTGGGTGATGGACGAGTCCACCTCTGAGCCTTCGGCCTCTGCTTCCTCAGTGGAAGACGTGTCGTTGGGGTTGAGGAGATCCTCAAAGTTTTTCTTCCACCGTCCAACAATGTCCCCAGTTGAAGTCAGCAGATTGCCATCTCCACTGTAAACAGTGTTGGCAGGGCACTGCTTCCCCCTCCTGAGGCGCCGGACGGTTTACCAGTATTCAAGGCTGACTGACAGTCCCTTTCCATGGCCTCACAAACTCCTCCCAAAACCGAGTTTTAGCCTCCAGAACCATCCGGGCTGCAGTCTGCTTGGCCTGCCGGTACCCATCAGCTGCCTCAGGAGTCATCCAGGCTCGTAGGATGACATACCTTACTTCCGGTGTCCACTACCGGGTTCGGGGGTTGCCACCACGACAGGCACCGGAGACTTTGCAGCCACAGCTTTGAGTGGCCGCATTGACAATGGATGGGGAGAACATGGTCCACTCGGACTCAATGTCTCCAACCTCTCCCGGGATCTGGTCGAAGCTCTGCCGGAGGTGGGGAGATCTTTCTGACAGGGAGCTTAGCCAAACGTTCCCAACAGACTCTCACAGTACATTTGGGTCTGCCAAGTCTGTCCAGCTTTCTCCCCCGCCATCGGATCCAACTCACCACCAGGTGGTGATCAGTTGACAGCTCCGCCCCTCTCTTCCCCTGAGTGTCTAAAACATACGTCCGGAGGTCAGATAACATAACTACAAAGTCGATCATCGACCTCCGGCCTAGGGTGTCCTGGTGCCACGTGTACTGCTGGACACCCTTATGCTTGAACATGGTGTTCGTTATGGACAAACTGTGACTAGCACTGAAGTCAAATAACAGAACACCGCTCAGGTTCAGATCAGTGGTGGACAGTAAAGAAGTAAATGTAATTCATTACTGTACTTAAGTAGTTTTTTCCAGTATCTGTACTTTACTAAGTATTTCCATTCAGGGATACTTTTTACTTTAACTTCACTACATTTCAAAGTCAAATATCTAACTTTTTACTCAATTACATTTTGCAAGATTAGTCGTTCCTTTTTATTAATGAGTGGATAGAAAAAAACTGAAGAGGGCAATCACGCGGCAAACCACCAATCAGGAAACAGCGCTCTGTTTTGAACTTGGTCTGGTAACTCTGGTTACCGCTTATTTAGTTCGTCAGTGCAACAGCATATCATTCTGAGAGTGAGGATTGTCTTCACTCTTCATTAGGATGGAACAATCACAAACTCCTGAATCTAATGTGCCAGTGCCACAACATCCGTGGCCTTATTTGCAGTGTTATTTTGAAGTCGTTGAAAAGAAAAACGAGTCCTTCATTTTTAACTGCCTTCTTTGCCTGCCTCGGAACTGTAACATTTCTTCGTACTGGAATTCTCCTTCCAATCTTAGGAAACACATTGAGGTAAGCCATATTCATTCTGGTGGTCATTTTTTATTGAGTAATCTAACAGTAGCTCGCACCATTGTGTTTAAGTTAACGTTAGTTCGCTGTTTCACCAACGTTTGTAGTATTTATTTTAAGCTGAGTGATTCGATTTTGTGAAATGACAGTCGATTGATGTTAACACTTTTGGTCAGTAACTAAAATTAAATTTTGACAAGTTTTATATGCAGCTTATGATGCTAAACAGTTGAAAGGTGGAGTGGAGTGCTGCTTATAAACCGAGATCGTTCTTTTCAAAAGTTCAGCTTCCAAAGACTGTGATGTACAGAGCCCTGCACATGGCATGCAAGAAAAAAAATATTGTGCACGATTTAACATTACTGTGTTTTTCTCCAGACTGATTTACTAAAACGTGCGCACAATTTACTATTTCGCTTCCTCGATTTATAAATTATGTGCATGATTTTGAAACTCGAGGGAACGAATTAGTAAATCGTGCGCACGATTTAGCTTATTTTTTTCCTGCATGTCATGTCTGAGGCTCCGTAGTGATCTACTTTAGAATCATTTTTAAATATATCACTAGATTTATTGAAATCAATTACATCTATGACATGCAAAAAGCATATTAAATTATTTTAAGCAAGAGACTGACAAAAATTATAAGGGCATTATAGCCATACAAAATAATGATAGTAAGTACATTTGAAGGCAAATACTTTTGTACTTTTACTCAAGTGAAAGCTAAAAGGGAGTACTTTGGATTTTACTGAAGTAATATTTTACCTAGTGTATCTGTACTTTAACTCAAGTACTTGGTTTCGTCCACCACTGGTGTTAATATGTTTTCTAGAAAAACTCAGTACTGACACCCATGTCTCTTTGGCACATAAATGGGAATCACAAGTTGATTTGAAACAACTGTTCTCAACGCCTTCATTGAAGCTTTGATTATGTTTGGTCTTCCATAAACACATTGTATTAATTAGTAACTAATATGTAGCTAATATGGGCATGTTCAGACCTGTAATTTATTTAACGCATTATACTATAGCAGAACAACCCTCGGAATCCCCACGGATTAACTGTCCTGTCTTTTCTATCATTGCCAGAGGCCTTCAGAGACAAGCTTGTATCTAAAGTCTGGAAGAGGACTGGGTTAACACTGTTTTCTTTCAGACTAAAGGGAGTCTGAACTCCCGGACTAAAGGGAGTGTCTTTAAAAACAGACTTCTACAATGGTCAAAACACCACCCCCTGGTGGTCAAATGGACGAATGACTCTATCCAATCATCAAAAGACAAGTTCGTAATTATTACATTAAAGGAAATGTATTTTTGATATTGTGGTGTTTTATACTGTTCTTTTCCAGGATGTGGAGTTGTGACCAAATAACTTCTTATTCTTGTGTGCAGTTTCCGTTTTGTTTTAAATGTAATGAATGTTTCAACAATATTCTACATATTTATAATACTCTACTTTTCTTTGTATAATCCTAGAGGTATAAATGTTTTGGTGTGTGTTATGAGAATATGGTGAAACAAAAGGAATGTTTTAAAAACTTTAGTTTAACTCAGTTTAAATGTTCCCAAGCAACGTCCTCTTCCGCCGGAAGAGCGCCCCCGACTCAAAGGTGATAAAAGCTGGCTGCTAGCCAAAAATCACTCTCTTCTCTTGGCTTCAGCTTTATTGTCGGATATCGTCTACGGATAGTCCGCTCCCTGCGGGTACCGCCCCATCTCGGCAACCATGGCCAAAGCTTCGAGCCTCGTGTAAGCACGAGTAAACTTTCCTTTGTTCTAAAGACCGTGCCTGCTAAAGTGTCTGCTCTTCCCAAAAGAGCGCGCGCAGAAGCAAGTTTTAACCAGCAAAACAACAGCTGAGAAATCTTTCATGGACATTGCAATAACTTACACAACTCAAACTTTTACACGGTACACGGAGGCCCAGGCAGTGCTTTGGACAACAACCGGACGCCTCTCTCCTTCCCCGGGCTGCAAACCCTCTGGACGAGACATGCACGCGTCGGCATCCTTGGTGTGGAACGCTTCATCGGTAAGCGACGAACTTTCTGGAGAACATTCAGGACGCTCGGACCGCTGATAGCGACCCACCTAACTGAGCCAGCCCCGCTGACTACAGAGTAAGTCCGCACGTGACACAAGAGCCTTGGTGTCGTTAAATGTCCTCTGCCCAAAACCGCCATCTCCTTCTCCGTTAAAAGTCACTTTGTTAAATTTCATCATTTAGATTAACATGTCTGAACATTCCTTTGGTTCACAAACCATCTGAAAGCAAATGTTTATCCCTGTATTATCCCTGTGTTCATTCCTGGGTCTTGTCAATTCCTTTCCCTGTTCCAATGTTATTTACCATTATAGATTTGTGTAATTTTTAATAAAATCCCATAAAAGACATTAATGTTTCTCTGTTTATATTTAAGAAATGTTCGAAAACAAGAAGAATTCTCTTCCTTTAGATTAATGAGACTAGCTTAAACAGTTTCTCTGGACCTGTTAAAAACCAGGGTGGTTCCCCTTTTAATCAGAAATTAATTTTAATGAATTAATATTAATATCAAAAATTAATTATTAAAATTATTAAAATTTATCTTCTATATGTTTATACAAACATACCCTCGTACGCTACAATATTAATGCCTGTTTTTCAAAATCTAGAAAAAACAAGTTTCATAACAGGATGCAATGTTCACAATCAGAAAACTGAAAGGCTATGGAGAGATGTCTGGTGTGCTGTGACAACTATTACACAGCTTTTGAATATCTCAGTCACACTGCTGCTTTGAATCCAGACAATGAACTTGAATTGTCTTGTCTCCATTTTGTTATGTTCCCCCTGGATAAATAGACATTTAGACCTTTTTAGTCTAGCATGGGAAAGACCTTCCCTTTCAACAAGGGAAATTACCCCAACTGCGAATTAGGGGGCAACTGATGGCAAGTAATCCAATTGGAGACCCTTTGAATGAGAAGGTGTGTCTTTCAGTGCCTCTGTGTTGCCTCTTGTAATGTGTCATTGATTTTGTGTATTAGCAGTTTATTTTATGTATTATAATATGCCATATTTGTTTTGTGGGGCGGGTTTTCTGGTAGTTTTCCAAATTCAATTAGAATATGCGCGTTAGTGTTGTTTGCGCCAAAGTTACTATGCAAGTGGAAAAAAAAGATAGGCCACCAGATGTCCAAATCCCACCTTTTTGCAGGCTTTACATAATTTAAGAAAAATACGGGTCTTCCTGAATGTGGTTGTTCCAGCATTTAAACAGTGGGTATGGTATACTATCACTGGTATGGCCTCTCAGGGCTACCAATCAGTCAACGATGCGTTGATTGACTCTGCTGCCGACAAACAGCAATGCCCACGCAATATTCATGAATGAGTCATTTCAACTAACACAGTATCTACATGGTGCCATGAAAACCCGATACTCTATAGCAGATTGCTACTGCTTCTGAAGAGTGCAGACCTCTTCTGCTTGCTCATGCCAGCCTTAATTTTCTTTTTAGTTATCTCCACATTTAGCCAATAATTTTATGATCAACTTTTTCACATTACTTTTTACTTTCTTTTAACTGGATTTTTATGTTTTTACTTATTTTTTTACTTTTTAAACAACACGTTGGACCCGCCGAGCGACTGAAGCCTTGGTGCCTATTTTTTTCAACATGTCTGGGGTAAAAACAACTACTGCAAACTCTTTCTGCCAAAATTGTTGGAAATATCAACATGAAATCAGTGTGCTACAAACAAAGATTTTTGCTTTGGAATCTGAAAGAGGACTTCAGGAGACAATACCGATCACACAATGTGGTAAGACTGTGAATTTAAACTTGTTTGATACAGTGTCATTCCCAAAACTGAGCAAAGCAAAGGGATTTATACAAAAATATACCACCTGGCATAAGCACTGGATTAGAAAAAAGAATGCTGGCATCACAAGAACATATGTAGCATCACCAGACATCCAGCTAAAAAACAGATTCCAACCACTGACTGAGCTAAAGGTGAATGAACCAGAAAACTCTGCTGTAAATGAAAAACATGGAGTAAATCAAGCTTATTCTATGGAGAACAGGAGACATGAATCTGTGGAAAAGCACCAGGCAAACAGAGACAGAGAATCTATGCCAAAAGTGAAGGTCAGAGATATCCTGCTGCTTGGAGACGGTGCTATCAGAGACACAACAGTAGATTTGTTACATGCAGCTTTCCAAGTGCTACGGTCACTGATATAACAGCACTCCTCCCCCAAGTCATGTCCAAACACACAGGGATTAAACAGCTGATGTTACACGTGGGTGCAGTTGACACCAGGAAGGGGGAATCAGAAGTTTTAAAAAAGGATTTCTCCAGGATTTTAGATCAACTTAAAAACCTGGAAGTGCAATCCTTTATCAGTGGACCACCCCCAAACATCGACAGAAGGATCAATAAATTCAGTCGGCTGCTTGCATTGAATACATGGCTGTCCAAGGCTTGTGAGACAAGAGGAGTACACTTCATTGATAACTTTAACTTGTTTTGGCAACGTGACGACCTGCTCAAAGGAAAGGGCCCACATCTAAATAGGGGAGGGGTCAGGAGGCTAACGGACAATCTCCTGCACTCCCTGAGACACCTAAATGGTTCTGGGCGCCTTCTTGAACAGAGAAAGAGTCCTCTGAGAAGCCATCAGCCACTGAATGAAATAAGCCCTTGTAACCCAGTCACGTAATGGGCAAACTGCGTACACATGAACCCGGGGGAAGGATAAATGTCCGGGAACTTCCTGCTGCGCTCTGACTGTGGCTGGGCATTGATACGGCAAACTTCAGACTCTCATGATGCTTCCTCCTTCTAAAACTCTTGATGAAAGTACTTAGATTCAGCGGTAAGTTGTGTTAATATGTTCTGTTGAAAGTCCTTTTGCCAACCGCTGCATCTATTTATTTAAAATGACTTTATTTATGATCTATTTGATGTTCGTTTTCGAACGGAACCATATTACGAAAACGGGTAATTATTAGTTATACTTTTGAAATGTAAAGATCTGATTAAAAAAATGTATTAGCTTACAGTATATGAATGTACTGTATCTTACTTTAAATTTGGCGATTATTTAATGCCGCTATTTCTGTTCTTTTTGGTATAGTTTGATAAATTGGTTGCGCAAACTGCTTGTTAGCTCAAGGGTAATGTAACATGTGGCTAATGCTAAAAAGTACATGTTATCCCGATGGCTTTAAGGGAAAAAGTTGTGAACTGATGTAGTGAACTTTATTGTATTTTTGTCCCTTGGAATGTTAAGATATGAAACTGAAAATGAATGTTACCGGTAACTTGAAGACTGAATGATTTACTTTCAAACGCTGAATATTGATTTATTATTGACCTTGTTTTCAGGTCAGGTTTTTATGTGGGATTTGGATTCCAACTCAGAACACAGGATGGCGAGCTGGTAGGATTAAATCTTCTATTCTTTTTTGCAACGGGATAAAGGAGGACTACGTTTCCCCTTTTTATTTTTTATGAGGATTTGAACTGAACTGTTTTGTGAAAAACCCTGAAAGGATTTAGACCTGCTAAAAAAAGGGTCAGCCTTGGAACTAAAGAACAAATGGACAGTTGTGTACCACTCCTTTCCTCTATATACTGTATTGTATTTATTTGATTATTCTGTTCATTATCTTATATCTTCAATACATTTTTGTTATTGCTAATTCAGTTGTTTCATCCATTATTCATACTCTCAAGTTCCATAAAACAACCTCGTTCTTCTGCGTATGGTCAAATGCCATTCATTGTCAAATACATTAGCTCATAAGTAAGCAAATAAGCGCTACACACTCCTGCCTCACCAGCCAAGGATCCTCCTCTGACCATGACACCATCAACACCTCCACCACTGAAATGGATCCCCCCCAATAGGACCCTGGACCCCCCAGTAACATCAACACCTTCTGCGGACCTCACCCTCTCTGTCCCATCCCCGGATTCACCAATGGGATTTCCAGATCACCTGGAAGGTTTGGTAAAATCTGAAATTAAGATAATACCCCTTACACCTGTAACTTGGCCAGGTCATGGGTTCTATCATCATCCCTAAAAACATCACCCCCAATACCATACAGGAGTACCACTTCTCACCTCGGCCACTACCTAGAGTCACCTCTGTCAGACCTCCTTCACCGCCTCCTCCCAGACCACCCCCTCCCAGACCACCCCCTCCCAGACCAGCTCCAAAAGCCTTGACTAGCATCAAGGCTACTATCAGCGATTAGGACACAGAGAGCCTCTGCTGTTCCAGGACTTTTTGTTATAATAAACCACTTATCAACCTGAGGCCCTGGAAGAACACCCCCAGCTCCATAGCTACAGTCAGAAGTCACAGATTAAAGAAGAGAATAACAGTTAGATTGTCTAATCAGACAAATCTGATTCACTGACATGCACTGTTCAATGTCAGGTCTTTGGGAAACAAATCTTTTTTAATTAATGATTTTATAACTTCAAATAAGCTTGATTTTATGTTTTTAACAGAGACAGGGTTGGACAGCAGTACTGGAAATCCTTATTGAATCCACCCCATCGAATTTCACATTTTTATCCAAAATGCAGGGGAAAAAAAAGGGTGGTAGTGTAGGTGCCTTTCTTAGAAATAATATTCTTATTCAGAAACTATCACTTGGAGAGTTTTCATCATTTGAGTATGTGTCATTCAAAATGGAGTTGAGGTTTTCTCCATCTATTTTATATGTAGTTCTTTACAAACCACCCCAACAATGTCATGATTTTATTAATGAGTTTACTGAAATGCTTTCGGTTATTTGCACAGAATTTGAAACAAATAGTCATGTAGCGTACAAGGGTATGTTTGTATAAACATATAGAAGATTAATTTGAATAATTGTAATAATTAATTTTGATATTAATATTAATTTATTAAAATGAATTTCTGATTAAAAGGGGCACCACTCTGATTTTGCACAGGTCCAGAGAAACTGTTTAATCTAGTCTCATTAATCTAAAAGGAAGAGAATTCTTCTTGTTTTCGAACATTTATTAATATAAACAGAGATTCATTAATGTCTTTTATGGGATTTTATTAAAAATTGCACAAATCTATAATGGTAAATAACATTGGAACAGGGAAAGGGATTGACAAGACACAGGAATGAACACAGGAATAAATACAGGGATAAATATTTGTTATCAGATGGTTTGTGAACCGAAGGAATGTTTAGACATGTTAATCTAAATGATGGAAACTAAAACAAAGTGGCTTTTAACGGAGAAGGAGATGGCGATTTTGGGCAGAGGACATTTAACGACACCAAGGCTTTTGTGTCACGTGCGGACTTACTCTGTAGTCAGCGGGGCTGGCTCGGTTAGGTGGGTCGCTATCAGCGGTCCGAGCGTCCTGAATGTTCTCCAGAAAGTTCGTCGCTTACCGATGAAGCGTTCCACACCAAGGATGCTGTCGCGTGC
Organism: Perccottus glenii; assembly: GCA_024416835.2. NCBI lineage: Eukaryota > Metazoa > Chordata > Actinopteri > Gobiiformes > Odontobutidae > Perccottus > Perccottus glenii. The sequence continues at coordinate 3,270,156 of CM044554.2, forward strand.
ACGTCTCGTCCAGAGGGTCTGCAGCCCGGGGAAGGAGAGAGGCGTCCGGTTGTTGTCCAAAGCACCTGGGCCTCCGTGTACCGTTAAAAGTTTGAGGTTGTGCAGGTCATTGCGATGTCCATGAAAGAGTTCTTAGCTGTTGCTGTGTTGGTTAAAAACTTGCTTCTGCGCGCGCTCTTTTGGGGAAGAGCAGGCGCTTTAGCAGGCACGGTCTTTGGAACAAAGAAGTTTACTCGTGCTTACACGAGGCTCGAAGCTTTGGCCATGGTTGCCGAGGCGGGCGGTCCCCGCAGGGAGCGGGCTGTCCGTAGACTCAGGGTCCCAGGAAACCAAGAGAGTAAGAGAGTGATTTTTATCTTTATCACCTTTGAGTCGGGGGCACTTATCACCTTTGAGTCGGGGGCGCTCTTCCGGCGAAAGAGGAAGTTGCTTGGGAACATTTAAACTAAAGTTTAACTAAAGTTTTTAAAACATTCCTTTTGTTTCACCATATTCTCATAACACACACCAAACATTTATACTTGTAGGATTATACAATGAAAAGTAGATTATTATGAATATGTAGAATATTGTTAAAACATTAATTACATTTCATTTAAAACAACACGGAAACCATAAACCATAAATGGAGTTATTTGGTCACAGATCCGTGTCCTGGAAGAGAACAGTATAAACAACACAATATCAAAAATACATTTTCCTTTAATGTAATAATTACGAAATTGTCTTTTGATGATGGGATAGAGTCATTTGTTCATTTGACCACCAGGGGGGTGGTGTTTTGACCATTGTAGAAGTCTGTTTTCAAAGACACTCTGGCCGTCCTTTTAGTCTGAAAGAAAACAGTGTTAAACCAGTCCTCTTCCAGACTTTAGATACAAGCTTGTCTCTGAAGGCCTCTGGCAATGATAGAAAAGACAGGACAGTTAATCCGTGGGGATTCCAAGGGTTGTTCTGCTACAGTCATATCAGGTGATTTTAATGTGCATGTGGATAATGTTTGTGACAGGAATGCCAAAGAACTTTCTACTATTCTTGATCCTTTTGGTCTTTGTCAGCATGTTAATGAGCCGACCCATAACAGAGGTCACACTCTGGACCTGGTCATTACTAAAGGTGTTCATATTTCAGATGTCACTGTGATTGATGTTGCTCTATCTGATCATTCATGTGTCTTTTTCCATCTGTCAATAATTCCAAAAGTTGCTGTTGGACCTACTATTGTAAAAAAGAGATACATTAACGATAACACCAGGACACAGTTTATGGAGGCAATCAGGTTTGAAAATGCCTCATCAGGTCAAGTTGATGATTTGTTGAATTGTTATACTTCAGGTGTTTTAAATGTTATGGACACCATTGCTCCTGTTAAGGTTAAAGTGATCAGGACGAGGCAGAAGGCTTCATGGAGCAATGCTCACTCTGTCAGGGCACAGAAAAGGGAATGCCGAAAAGCCGAAAGAAAATTGCGTAAAGTGAAACTCTTAATTCATTATGAGGTATACAAAGAAAATTTGCATGTTTTCAATCAAACTTTGCAAAAAGAAAGAGAAATATTCTTCTCAGAGATCATCAACAACAATAGTAACAACCTGCGTGTCCTGTTTGCTACAGTGAACAGATTAACAAACCCTCCAGCTCCATTTCCACCAGAATTAGTTTCCACCACTAAATGCAATGAGTTTGCTTTGTTTTTCAACGACAAGGTTCAAGGCATTAAACATGCGATACAGTCCAAAGGGCATAAAACAACACTGCAGCCACCTAGGAGTCACTTGGTTGGGTTAACACATTTTACACCCATTAATGACAGAACAATTGAAAAAACTGTCTCCAGCCTGAGTTCATCCACCTGCTGCCTCGATGTTTTACCCACTAGATTTCTAAAATCAGTACTAAGCAGTTTGTTACCACAACTCACTGATATAGTCAATAATTCCTTACAGTCTGGAACATTTCCAAGGGCCTTAAAAACTGCTGTCATTAAGCCTCTCCTAAAGAAGAGCAGTCTTGATGCTACAGTGCTCAACAACTATCGGCCCATATCAAACCTGCCATTTTTAGGAAAAGTCATCGAAAAAGTTGTATATCAGCAACTTAATGACTTTCTATAACAACTGTTTTGATCCTTTTCAGTCTGGATTCAGGCCCCATCACAGCACTGAGACTGCACTTATCAAAGTCACAAAAGACATCCGAGACAAGACTGAACTAATCATCTTTGGGCCACAGAAACAAAGAGAAAGTGTCAGCAGTCACCTCGAGTCTCTTTCTCTAAAATGTAAAAACACGTTAGAAATCTAGGGGTCATCATGGACTCAGACTTGAATTTCCACAGTCACATTAAGTCAATTACATCATCTGCATTTTATCACCTTAAAAACATTTCCAGAGTCAAAGGGATGATGTCTCAACCAGACTTAGAGAAACTTATCCATGCTTTGATCTCCAGCAGGTTAGATTACTGTAACGGCCTGCTCACTGGTCTCCCAAAACGAGGGTTAAGACAGCTGCAGCTTATTCAGAACGCGGCTGCTCGGGTTCTAACCAAAACCAGGAAGTACAACCACATCACGCAACCACCTACCTTCCGGTTGAAGGACGACCGCTCTTACCACTGAGCTACTGCCGCTCCTAAACCTCTGAATGGTTTAGCACCAGAATATATTTCTGACATGCTAGTTGCTTATGAACCTCCTCGGACTCTGAGAACATCTGGGACAGGCCTTCTGCTCGTGCCCAGAGTTAGAACTAAACAGGGTGAAGCAGCGTTTAAGTTTCATGCAGCAAAAACCTGGAACAGCCTCAACTTTAACAATGTTCAAGGGGAGGTTAAAAACCTTCCTCTTTAGCTCCGCCTACACCACAACCTAAAGTGTTTTTTCTTTTTTTCTTTTATCTGCACTCTTTTGAAATGTTTTTAATTTTTCTAATTTTTCTTAATCTAAATCTTGTAAATTGTCTTTTATTCCTGTAAAGCACTCTGAGTTACCCAGTGTATGAATTGTGCTATAAAAATAAAATTGCCTTGCCTTATGTGGTTGTTTGTCTCCGTTACAGTGTCTAGGTTTTATATATATATATATATATATATATATATATATATACACACACACACACACACACACGTGGACAAAATTGTTGGTACCCTTCAGTCAATGAAAGAAAAACTCACAATGGTCACAGAAAAAACTTTATTCTGACAAAAGTAATAATAAATTAAAGCCGCAAGCGGCGATAAAGGCCCTCGCCTCCCTTGCGACCACGGGGACACATGCACTCGGAGGAGTGCATTTCATGCTTTAAAGTGTAAACTTCAGGGTAATGTCAAATAACCGGGCCTGTGCTACTGCTTGAAACTTCTTCTGGCTGGAGCCTGCTTCATCACCTCGGGCCTGTGCTACTGCTTGGGCCTGCTACACCACCTTGTAATTTAGAGTTAAAGGTCTCCACAATCCCTGGTTTTCCTGGGAGCTGTCTGAACCTTCGAAAATAATAGATTATGCTTGGGCTAAGGCGAGAAAAACAAAGTACTGGCTGGAGATTTGAGATGACTCAGGAATCGCTGCACCCCCCTGTTTAAAAAGGCAAAATGTAAATATAACCTGTCTAAAAGTACAAGGTTACAAGTTCCAAAGGATTCTGAGGAGTTTTCTAAGACTCTAGCCTTGGCTCTGGAGGGGCCTCCTCTAAAGGAAGGATCCTGGCAATTGGGAAATGGCATTTATTTCCCAAAGGTTGCCTCTTCACAGACTCATTACGACCACAGCCACAAATGTATCAAAAAACAAATTGATAACTTTTTTTTGCACACGTGTCTAGATGATACTCACCAAATTTGGAGCTGTTTAGATGAAAAGCCTTCAGACACAAGGGGTGCGATTTAGGTGGTCACGCATTCCACCTAACATAGTAGATTTCCTGTTGAGTTTACGATATGGCTGTAATAAACTTTTCTGTTTGCCCTGAGGTGTCCTATGGATATACCAAGTTTTGTATTTCTACATTGGAAAAATTTACTTTCATTTTCCATAGAACCAATGTATTTTGACTTTTCTAGGGGTCGCCACTGAGTCATTTTTCATATTTTTTTTTCTGGGACTTCAAATACATAAATTTTTGCCGGGCTTGAAGTCTGGAACCAATAAAAATTACTTTTAGTTGCACGTTTACTGGGTCAAATTGAAAATCATTTTGCAGAAAAATTATAATAAAAAAAAATATACCAAATTATAATAAAAAAATATATAACTCGAGCAAAAGCGACAAGAAAAACGCATGTCTATTTTACATACATATGTTTAGCTCATTTTGCCCAAGTTTGGTGTCTGTGGAATGAAGCAGCTATTTTCTGTTGTTTTTTAAAAGAGAGGTTGTATTCTAAGTCGGTTCACATCTTCAATTTAAAATGGCCGCCTTCCCGTGTGTGATAAGGTGTGGTCCCCTTTGGCTTTTTTGTTCATAAGCCCATACTGGATGTGTGTACCAAGTTTCATTTGCCTACGACAAACTAAAATTTTCACTTCCCATTGACTTTTTCCACATATTTGGGACGTTGCTATAGCAACACATTTATAGATAGGGGGTGGTTGTCATTGGCTTTTATGCTCGTCATGACATAAGAGATGTGTGTACCAAATTTTATGTCTCTATGACAAACTAAATTCTTGGGTCCCATTATAAGTTTGTAGGGGGCGCTGGAGAGCCATTTCTAAAGATAACCCTTTTATTTACATATCTTTGTGTTCAGGTCATGAATGTGCACAAACGCCTTTTGGGTCCGACTTGATCCGAGAAGGCGTTTGAGAGTTAAGAGACCTTTTATTTTCACAAAAATGGCCACCTCGTTACAGGCTTGCCACACCCATACCCGATAAGATATCAACAACAAAGTCACAACTTTGGTTGGCACATGTGTCTAGATGATACTCACCAAATTTGGGGCCATTTAGATTAAAACACAATGATTTGCATCTTTTGCGCAGGGGTGCGATTTTAGTGGCCGTGTTTCACCCCCACATGGCGGACTTCCTGTTGAGTTTAGGGTGTGACTGTCATAGACTTTTCTGTTTGCCCTGAGGTGTCCTATGGATATACCAAGTTTCATTTTAATACGTTGGAAAAAAAAAACTTTCACTTTCCATAGGCCCAATGTATTTTGACTTTTCTAGGGGTCGCCACTGAGTCATTTTTTGTATTTTTTTTTTTTCCGGGAACTTCAAATACATAAATTTTTCGCCGGGCTTGAAGGCTGGGACCAATAAAAATGACCAGCAATTTTGTCCACGTGTGTGTATATATATATATATATATATATATATATACACACACACACACACACACACACACACACACACACACACACACACACACACACACACACACACACACACACACACACACACACACACACACACACACACACACACACACACACACACTCACAAACCAGGTGAACGGTGTAGGAATTACAACAGTTTGTTTATGTGCCTCCCACTTTTTAAGGGATCAAAAGTAATGGGACAGATTAACAATCCTAAATCAAACTTTCACTTTCTAATACTTGGTTACAAATCCTTTGCAGTCAATCACAGCCTGAAGTCTGGAACACATCGACATCATCAGACGCTGGGTTTCATCCCTGGTGATGCTCTGCCAGGCCTCTACTGCAACTGTCTTCAGTTCCTGCTTGTTCCCTTCAGTCTTGTCTTCAGCAAGTGAAATACATGTTCAATCAGATTCAGGTCAGGTGATTGACTTGGACATTGCATAACATTCAACTTTTTTCCCTTAAAAAACTCTTTTTGCTTTCACAGTATGCTTCAGGTCATTGTCCATCTGCACTGTGAAGCGCCGTCCAATGAGTTCTGAAGCATTTGGCTGAATATGAGCAGATAATATTGCCCGAAACACTTCAGAATTTATCCTGCTGCTTTTGTCAGCAGTGACATCATCAATAAAGTTATATATATATATATATATATATATATATATATATATATATATATATATATATATTAGGGGTGTCACGATTCTCCAAATCCTCGATTCGATTGCATTTTCGATTCTAAGGTCACGATTCGATTCGATTCTCGATTTTTACATTTATTCTTTTTAAAGAACAGATTGTCATTTTTCAAACTAGACTTTTATGCAATAAAATATCTGACCTTTGTTTGCAATGTACCACACTACATTGTCAAATTTAAAACTTTTATTAACAACATAATGTAACAATAACTTATATCTTTAGTCAATTGAAAACTTAAAATAAACTGCCATCCAGTTTCTCTTTTGTAAGTGTAGTCTTCTTCACAAAAGATGACATTCAAGTTCACAACAAAACAAACAAAAACAATAAAACAGACATGTCCATAGTCTCTTTGACAATGTTCTTAGCATTATCAGTTGTCACAGGGATGGTTGAATTTTGTCTGTCAACTTCCATTCCACTACCACTTCCCTCAGCACTTCTGCTAAATGTTCACTTGTGTGTGCTTTATATATGGGGCGAGTTTGAAGGACTGGATTTTGAATTTCCCAGTCATCATTAATGTAATGTGCTGTGACAGTCATGAAGCTCTGTGCTGCTCTGGATGTCCAGCAATCTGTAGTCAAGGCAACTAAATGTGCGCTGCTCAGACCTTCAATAACTTTCTCTTTTACATTATTGTACATGGAGGGAATCAACGTAGCTGTGAGATGCGTTCTACTTGGGATTTCGCAGCATGGCTCTAGCACGCTAATTAAATGCCTAAAACTGGAGTTTTCCACCACCGGATAAGGTCGCATGTCCGCGGCTATAAATACTCCTACCGCACGCGTATTTGCATTTGCATGAGTTGAGTTGCTTGGAAGTTTAATTCCAAAAGAAGACGGAAGAGTAGTTTGTGTAGTTGTTGGTTTAACAGATAAATCTATGTTTTTGTGGTGCCTGCGGAGATGCCCTGCCATGTTAGTCGTGCTGCCAGTGAGAGAATATGGTACACGCACATAGCACAGCTTGCAAACTGTTGTTTTTTTGTCGACAACGCGAACGTTGTCAACATAACTCACTGGAAATCCAAAATACTTCCTTACCAGCGACTTCAGTGAAAGAGGAGGGGATTCGAGTTCTGTCGATGGGTCTCCTGCATCTGCAGTTGCCATGCTATCTTTTGAGTGGCTGTTAGAGGAGGTTGACTCGCAGCACTTCAACACATGTGTTTTTTTCCGCTTGGCAAGTAACCAGACGCAACATGGGGGCGTGGCAGCATCGACGATTCCATTTTTTAATTCGAAGTTTGAGACTGTGACTTAATTTCGATCGATTTCGATTTAAAATCGAAATCGTGACACCCCTAATATATATATATATATATATATATATATATATATATATATATATAACCAGTTCAATTGGCAGCCATACATGTCCACGCCATGACACTACCACCACATGCTTCACTGATGAGGTGCTATGCTTTGGATCATGAGCAGTTCCTTTCCTTCTCCAGACTCTTCTCTTCCCATCACTCTGGTACAAGTTGATCTTGGTGTCATCGGTCCATAAGATGTTGTTCCAGAACTGTGAAGGCTTTTTTAGATGTTGTTTGGCAAACTCTAATCTGGCCTTCCTGTTTTTGAGGCTCACCAATGGTTTACATCTTGTGGTGAACCCTCTGTATTTACTCTGGTGAAGTCTTCTCTTGATTGTTGACTTTGACACTCTTTTCTCTGGTGTTTTGGTGTTGCTGAGCTCACCGGTGCGTTCTTTATTTTTAAGGATGTTCAAACATTTGATTTGGCCACACCTAAAGTTTTATCTATCTCTCTGATGGGTTTGTTTTGTTTTTTCAGCCGATGGCTTGCTTCACTGATAGTGACAGCTCTTTGGATCTCATATTGAGAGTTGACAGCAAAAGTTTTCCAAATGCAAATAGCACACTTGAGATGAACTCTTTTATCTGCTCCTTGTAAATGGGATAATGAGGGAATAACACACACCTGGTCATGGAACCAGCAGCCAATTGTCCCATTACTTTTGGCCCCTTAAAAAGGGGGAGGCACATATACAAACTGTTGTAATTCCTACACTGTTCACCTCATTGGGATGTAAATACCCTCAAATTAAAGCTAAAAGTTTAATTAAAGCAGTTAAAGCACATCTTGTTCATTTAATTTCAAATCTATTGTGGTGGTGTATAGAGCCAAAGAGATTTAGAATTGTGTTGACGTCCCAATATTTATGGACCTGACTGTATATATACTGTATACAGGATATAAACAAAAACATGTTAACTTATTGGGTTCTTCAGAAACAGTTACTTGCTGTCACTTCAGTAGACTCTTAAACCACTGTCCACAGTGTACACTAGAGACTAACACTTTGTACTCTGACAGGCTGATAGAGGGACTTCAGAGTCTGGTTTAGCGGACGCTCCCCAGAAGGAACTTGTGGTTCTCAGACTAGTATTTGTTGGAGGCCAAGGAAAACTCCAAGCTGAACAGATTATTGATCTGTTTAAAGTGCATTGACAGTCGAGGAGTTTGATGATATTAAAATTGCTAGACTATCTTAGAAATTTCTGTTGTTGGGCGGAAACAAGAAATACTAAATTTAGTGGAAGAGTTAAAAAACGCTACGCTTGATCAATGAGGAAAAAGACAAGCATATTGAAAACCTGGAAAGGAGGGTGTCTCGAGCAGTATAAGGATGAATGATGTAATTATAACTGGGCTCTCAAACCCCGGTCATATGCTCGGCCGGTGACTTCTGAGAACAGGGGAAGCCTGGGGAGCAAGAAGTGCGCGCCATGGAGCAACAGGTTGCTGCCTTCTAACAAACGAAGGAGATTGAGCTTGATACTAATGATATAGAAGTGTGTCTCCCATTATCCAAAAAAAGATTATTAAAAGAGTACGTGGACTACACACTGCAAGGTACTCATCAAGTTAAATGATGAACTGATGAAATGATGAAAAACTCTTTTAAAAGGCACTCAAAAAGTCAGAAAACGTGCACACTCTTGCCCCAGACTCGCCTAAAAAAATTTCAGCTCAGTCTAGAGCTCTTCCCTTTAATAGTCCAGTCATGTAAGATACCTTGGAACAGTCTTAAGCAAAGATCCGGCTCTGTTGTTTGAATACTAAGGAGCATTGGAGCAGAAACCCTTTACATTTCCCCAAATTTCCGCCGAAAGGCTCCGGAGCTGGAACTGGTCTGACAACGGAGGGGGGTTAAATGCCGTCCCCCTGGACAAGGCAGCCGAAGGAGACATCTGCTTGACAAATTTTTCCACAAGCTGGCCAAGCTGGGTTACCTGGGCGATTAACTCCTGTTGGCTCTCCATTAGGCTTTGGAGCGTTTGATGGTGTTTCCCAAGCAGGGTCCCCTGGCTGGATATGGCATGTTGAACGGAGTCAGCGTTGGCTGGGTCCATGAAGGCCAGATCGTACTGTCACAACACCACGAGAAAGGGACCCAAACTCAGACGCAGCCAACACGGAAAAGGTTTATTGAGAGCTGGTAAGTAAATAACTAAAGCAGGAGAACCGAGACCAAGGATGTTCTTAGAGGAATACCAAGAGCCAGAGAATGAGCAGACTGGAGCAGGCAGAGGCAAGAATAGGAGGCTTGGTGGGCACAGGAACTGGAACAGAGGACAGAAAAACAACAGATAAGAATCACACGATCCACATGGCTTAAATACACTGCATTCATTTTTGGTTTTATTTGATGTTTACACACTTATTTCTTCACGTTACAAAAGTTCCTTTTCAATCTTGTTCTGAAAAAAGAAAAACTTTATTAAATTATTGTTATTATTGTTTACTTGTTTGCCTGTTTTGTGTTTATATTGTTTTCAGTGTTGGACATGGGTACATGTATTTTTTAACAATGTTTCTTGGGATACATGCAAACAGTTAATTTAAAGTTCAGAAAGACATTTTGAAAGTTGTAGGATTATTCTCTTGGATAAATATTAGTCATGTTATGTAATGTTCTTCCAGTTCTACCAAAACCAGTATTGTAAGCAGTGTTGTGAACAAGTTTTAACCAGAAGTATGTCATATACATTGACCTGTTAAGCTGCGTTCACACCAAACGCAAATTGCGCGAATAAATCGCGCTATTCGCGCGTAGTTGGACGCTTGAACATTTTGAGTTTACTCGCTTCATTCGCACGTGAAATTCGCTTCATTCGCGCGTGAAATTCACTCAACAACAGACGCAAATTTGCGTCATGGGGGGGGGGGCTTCTGGCAGGCGGGTTGTCTTCCGGTCTTGTTGAAGAATGGTTGAGATGGATTTTGTCGAGAAAGTAGCAGTGCTCTATTTACTTTGGAGGACTGAAAAACGCCGTGAATCCGTTCGGCGCTGTGCGGGGGTCCATCCATGCTTCAGAGGCGGACCCAGCTCCGTAAGTTTCACAAACTTCTCCAGGAGCTGCACCTGGATGACGGCCGATTTCAGCGGTATTTCCCACTGACCCGGCCCCAGTTCGATGACCTGTTGTCACGAGTCGGTGAGAGGATTTCCCGCAGGACAGCAACTACTGACGCTCTATTCAAGTCTGTCCATCTGTCTCCAGTCAATATTTAGTGTGATTATGAGTAATTAATATGTGGACAATTACAGTCTTCTGAACACAGTTATTAGTTCAGTCAATATAGTATTATGTCTATAAAATCGCATTTAGAATTGTATTTATAACATTGTATTGTATCTCTTATTTGTTATTAGTTCTTTAATAAATGGAGCCAGCCTCCAAAAGGAATCTATGACTCATGGCTTGTTTCTCATTAATACAACACTGGTCCAATCTTAAATAACTGTTTTCTTACTGTACTATTGTAGATGTGTTTGCAATAGAATATAATAAAAATTAACAAATGTTTACCATAAGTAATCTACTCTTAAATACTGAACATTATAAACTTTCTTCTATTTATTCTAAATAAATCAGTCTGAAATATTGAAATGTTTGTGACAAACACATCAAAACCTTTGGTCATTATATAAAACATTTATTTAAAAAAAATGGAATTATGAAACTATACACAAAACTTAATGCACTATTTCTGAGCAGGAATAAAAGAATCCTAAAGTGAAGGAGAGGAGAACAGAGAGAGTCTGGTTTATTTCCTGCTGTGACAGCTGCATCATTTTAAAAACTATACACTGGGTTCCAAATGAAGCAGAACTGTGCTGCTTTCATAGATTAATGTATGTATTTGAAATTTGACAAATTGTTTCATCCAAGACAGTAACTTCTGCAGAGAAGGGACCAGACTCAAGAGAAGATCCTCTGAATTTGGAGCTGGAGCTACAGTATGTGTTCTGAGAGCTTCTGAACTGGGTCTTCTTCTGGGGTCTTCTCTTTGGTAGCTCTGTATTAAATGACACATGAAAAAGGCAGAAAAACATTATCTACTCATTAACAAACCACCAGGGTTGTGTTTGTATCTGAATTTAAGATGCTATGAGGGCTCATTGGCATCAAAAGTCAGCTCTGTCATGACAATATACAATATATATAATATACATATTATATTATTAAATTATAATACAAGTTAACATTTGAACATTACACCAGTCACAAACAACACATATCCTCTGTGTGGCTTCACTTGTCAACACTCCTCCTGTCTCTGAATGTCCTGCTGCTGCTTCTGTCTCGCCCTGGTCCTCGGGGTGGTCAGAAATCCTCGGACCCCCTCTCGCTTGTCTCTTGGGGTTGAGGAAAGACAGAACTGAAGAGTACTTCCACTTTTGTCCTAAACCTGCTGCTAACCCACTTCTCTTCTCCATCTCCTTTCTCCTCTACTTTAAATAGATGTTCTTCAGGCTCTTTCTTCACACTTTCTCTGGATAAACACATACACTCGTCGATGGAAAACTAGTTATAAAGTACGGCAAATTAGCTCAGGCTTTAGCTAGCTAGTTGGCTCAATATATACGACTCTAAAGAATTAAAAGGCGTTTTTTGCAACTTACCAGAGTTTCCGACCCCCTTACTCACTTTCCTTCGAGCAAGAACTTTTAAGATTCCTGGCTCTGTAAAATGACGAAGATGTTTCGTATTCCACAGGCTGCCCCGATAACCTCGTCCTCCATTGTTGTTTTGGATTTCTGCCTCTATGGTCCGCCTCCGTTCGTAGCACGTCACTACTAGAGCAAGCTCCTGATTGGTTAACGCGCCGCGAATTTTCGACAAAGTTCAGATTTTTCAACTGGCAGGAATGAAGCGTTGGACGCGTTTCACGTGTTTCACGCGTTAAAAGCTCAATTCGCGTCGCGTGATTTGCGTGAATCGCGCCGCAGGACTTCCACGCGCGTCTAATCGCATCTTTGCATTGACTTAACATGTAAATCACTTGCGCTTAACGCTTAAGTCGCGTTTGGTGTGAACGCACCTTTAGGTAGGTCTAAACTGAGTGGCGTGGCGTGGGTAATTCTTTTGAGGAAGCCAGACGGGGGTGGGGGGTAAGATTAGGACATATATGCTCCTTTTCTCTCAATTGTAGCAGAGCAATTGTAGCAATTAGAGAAAATCAGCATTAGTAACTCCTTCCTCTCCCTCTTTTTTTTTCATCAATAAACTGGAACTTACTGGAACCATATATATCTATGAAACCATTCCACTTAAAGTAACACTGCGTAACTTTTAGCTAGTAGCATCGCATAGTTTTAAAAATATACACTCTCGTATTGATTTAATGATTCTTAGACACATTAATGATAGAATCATGCCTATTTCTTTGACACAGTACCCTCAAATGGACTCTGATATAAAGGATTTATAATTCCATTTGTGTTTAACAGCTCAAATAGAGGGAGCTGAAATAGGCCAACACACTGGACCATAGTAGAGTTTTATTTGTACAAAATGCACTAAAATTACACTACTGTTTCAGAAGACATGTTTTTTTCTTCCTAACTGGTTTTGGATGGTTTCCTTTTGAAAAAAAAACAACACAGACTGCAGCTTGTTTCTTTTTGCTAATTCAGGGATCCGTGTTTTTTTATTGTCTATCTGTAACCTATCGGGCTCTAGAGCAGGTTAGCCGTTCAGCGTAACTTACCAGAGATCTACCTCAATAGAAGTGAGTGAGCTTTGTGATACTGCAAACCTTGGGTTGACCCAGAACTTACCTCTAAACCTCCTAATCCAGCTTCAGAAAGGGCCTTGAAATGGTCTTCCTTATCAAAAATAATCCAGGGCCAGCAAAACAACCGCTGAAGTTTAGCGCTGGCAGTCAGTGCGGAAGTTCTCAGTATTAAATCTTTGAAAACCCGTTTTCCTCCCTGAACGCAGTTCATGTTTCGATGTTGGCCTGCCATCAGATTTTATTATAAACAGCTGTTCAATGGGTAACTTTGTTATAGAAGAGGAATAGGGCCACTGTAAAAAAATAAAAATACAAAACAAGGGTTGAGTTCTGAGATTAAAGCCAGAATTCTCAGAACTCAGAAGTATGGGTGCCTGTAAGGACAGACTTTGTAATTTGTACAATAAACGATATAAATGCATTTAAACACTTATTGATGAGGTTGTGACATTGCATTTGTTTATTTTGCTCAGTTTAGGTTTTAAGAAAATACATTTAAATGCAATCTCTTGCGCTGTTGCCACAGCAACAGTTCAATGGAAGCCATCACTGTAGTGGCTTAATTTATAGGTTTATCTTAGAAAATGAATAAACAGGCATGTGGGGTGGGGTGTCAGAGCTTATAGTAGTATAGTGTAGGGGAAGTGGAGGCAGTCTTTAAACAGATTATATTTTAATGTTTAATATTTCATTTTAATTCCTCATACCCATAGCCGCGTCCTGGAGCCAATTCTCCAGGAATGTTATATCAAAATAAAGTTATTAGATATGTATGTGAAAATACAATATACGTTCAAAAAAACCTTAAAATGCGCTTTTAAACACTTATTGGGGCAGTAGTCACCTTGTAATAATTTGGATCGCTAATTTTAGGTTTTGCATTACATTTTCAACCATTACCCCCTAACAGTGCTGTTTATTGTTGCCATGGCGAAATTACAGCTGTCTGTTCATGTGGAGCCAGGATGGGTCACCTCACATGTGCCTGCAGCTTCGTGTTTTTGCCGTGGTTTGTGTGTGTGTGTGTGTGTGTGTGTGTGTGTGTGTGTGTGTGTGTGTGTGTGTGTGTGTGTGTGTGTGTGTGTGTGTGTGTGACTGCGAGCACGCATAGCTCCTACTCATTAGATCTCTGCTGAGAGCAGTGGCATGTCAAAAGGTATTGGAGATTCTCCAGGACATCAGCAGTGGTGGCATGTGAACAGGAAAAAAAAAAAGAAACCGTAGAATGTAGGAGCACTATTTGCCAAAATGTGGGAGTCCAGTAAGACCACTTTACAAGAACAGGACAACACGTGTATTGTGTCTTCACCTTCTCTTCTTCTTCAGTTTGAACCTTGCTATGTGAGACATGACATGGCATTACAGGACACAATACACAACTTGAAAAAAGGATATTCTTTGTCACATTTGTTTCATATTTTGCTGTAAATGGGCCTGCTATTCTGTCAACAAGAAAATAGCTTCTGATTTAGAAAAAAAAGACATTAAATCAAATATTCAAATTAAATCTATATATCGTCCAGCATTCTCAAACTACTTCCCTTAAGTCTCATGCAGCTGTATAAAAATACTGCCAGATGAAATAGAAAATGTCTCATTAAAAGAGTCTTCTTGATGCAGTGGCTGTAAATCTCAGCCTGAGGCCACCTCCTCCTACTGCTCTGCTTCCACACTTTCCTCCGACTTCTCTAATCTCCCCACTCACTGGAGCTGCGGTCTGTTTCATACTCCGACAGTCCTCACGACACTGTGAGGCAATCCCAGTCTCACTTGTTTAGATTAAACCACTAGTAGGACTGTGACACTTTTTACTGATTTTGTTTATCTACTTATTTAAATCTATACTTCTTTTATACTTCTTTTTTCAAATGTTCTTTTTATGTGAAGTACTGTATCCAGAGATGGACCTACATTTGAAGGGGCCCTACAACCCTTGGCGTGAGCCATCTTATCACAATCATGCATGTTAAAAATAATGTTGAACTATTCCTAAAACTCTCTGTAGGGCTAGAAGTTACAACTAATGCAGTCTTTCATTATTTAAATCTTAAGAACTTTGGATAAATTATTGAACAACTCAGACCATGTTTATAATAAATCATAATATTATGCGCTATGCTAATCAAACCTGGCACAATCTGCTGTTCTCCCTTTAGCTCATAACTAACTCAAATTAAAATCTGTGTCTTTCCCTGAACTGCAGCCCCTTGTCATTCACTCACTTAGACACCAATGGAAAGTGTGTTTATAGCCTTTTTACCAAAAGGAACCAGAATAAATTAGAAATTTGAGTTAGAATAAATTAGAAAAAATATATATATATTTGTAGGTTATAAACAAAGAAATAAATTTAGACTACTGAAAAAGAACATGCTTTTAAGTCCTTGTCCCTCAGTTAAACACACAGTCAGGTCTGTCAGGTGTTTTTCAATGTCAAGGCGCCTTCCTCCGGAGCCACTTCCTCCAATGTCAAGGACGGTGTCCTTCCTTGGTTGAAATTAAGTGAACAAGCTGCGTCACCAAAAAGTCTCGTCTTCTGTGTACACCTGTTTGTTTTCAAGCAGCAATGTAGGCCCTCACCTCCCCTTGTGACACTTGCATGTCCTTGATGATGCATGTATCTAGACAATGTTCACCGCAATTGATGTTTTATTCAGATTAGAAATATAGAAGAAGATAGTCTTATGAAAGCTAAAAATCAGTGTAGTCACATGTAAAATTTTAGTGTGATAGTGAGTCTTCCCCATAAACTATTTTGCTCATAATCCCATGCTGAATGTGTGATCCACAATGTGTGATCCACCTCCCATTCACTTTTTTCACACATTTGGGGCATTACCATGGCAATGCAATTATGGATAGGGTGTGGTCCTAATAGACTTTTTTGTTCATCCTTAAAAAAGGCATGTGGGTTCCAAACTAATTTTCTGTGTCCTATTCAAAATTGTAGGGGGCACTGGAGGACCTTTTTAAAACATAGCCCATTAAATTACATATTCTTGCATTCATGGTGTAAATGTGCCCAAGTGCTCTGTTGGGTCTGACCAAATCTGCCAATGTTTGTCAGAGTTTGAGGAGATTCTATTTTCCTAGGGGAGGGGGCACTGGTTTATGGTGATGCCATAAGATATTTTATTTTGTTGCCTTGACATGATATATGTGTCTGCCAAGTTTTTCTATGATTGCGAAAATGCACTTTCGGTTCCCAAAGGCCCAATGTATTTTGATATTACAGGGGTCAGAATCTTTCTTGGAGACTTAAAATTTATGTTTGAATACATTTTCAAACATATTCAGCGGGCCAAAGGCTACTACTCAGGGTTTTCACTATTCAAATCTAAATGGCTGCCTTCCTTTTGGAAATAGGGTAGCTCAGTGGGTAGAGTGGTCGTCTTTAAACCGGAAGGTAGGCGGTTTGATTCCCGCTGTCCCCACAGTTCATACTGTCGTTGTGTCCTTGGGCAAGACACTTAACCCACCTTGCCTCCAGTGACTGTAACACTGGTAATTACATTAGAACAATGTAAGTCGCTTTGGACAAAAGCGTCAGCTAAATGAATAAATGTAAATGTATACTAATTCAATTTTTACCTTCCATTCACTTTTATTACAAATTTGGGGGCGTTGCCATGTCGACAACATGGTGGTAAATATGGTCTCCTGAGATGAAACATTCAAATGCTGCACACAGCTGCGCACAGGGTCTATATAAAAACAGGCAGAGCAACAACACAACCTAATAACCATACCATGTTATAATTTATTACTTATCCATCCAGGAAAGTCCCACTGAAATGACATCTCTTTTGCAGGGGAGTTCTGGCCCCATGGGACGAAGGCAGCTATTGTACATGTCTTTAGTGTTAGGGAAAACTGGGGTAAACCTATGCAAATACGGAGAGAAAGTGCAAGCTCCACACTGAACGGCTCTGCCCTGGATTGGCTCAAACCTAGAACCTTCTAGCTGTGAGGCCGGAGTGCTAGCCACTCTGCCACCAGTAATACCAGAGTGGTGAGTACATCAGTAAAAGAAGTCCAAATTTTATTTGCAAGGTTTATTTTGAAATAAACTACAATTATGCGCTTTTCTCCCAGGGGACTCAAAGGCCATTATTCATTAACTCCACAGTCACACACTGGTGGTGGTAAACTACATCTGGGGCCACAGCTGACGTGGCAGAGGACAACCACCAAACACACTCGCCTATTCATACACCAGTGCTACGGACACTGGAGGCAAGGAGGGTGTCTTGACCAGGGACACAATGACAGAATGAATTGCGGAAAGTGGGATTCAAACCAACAACCTTTTGGTTATAGGACAACCGCACTACTACCTGAGCACACATTTAAGTGTTTTTTAGACTTTCATCCAATATAGTGAAGTTATTGATAGCTTAAAAAGGAAGTAGAAAGAATGCAGTGTATTTGAATTAAGATACAATGCTTTTTGAGAAACGGGATTTGGTTCAGCATCCGCATTTTTTTTTTTGCCTCTGCAGTGGCCAGAAGAACCTATGGGAGGAAAGGGTTATTGCACCTTTTGTCTTTGTGATCTGTTTATCTAAGTCAAGACCCTTTCCCCAGCCTCTATACAAACTTTGTGGAGGCTGCATGTGAAAATGCTGCTGCCCAGGTGGGTGTCATGTAAGAACCATGTCCCGAAATCCCCAGAGAAGTGCCAGAAGCATGTCTGTGATGTTTGCATTTAGCACATCCATAGTTAGTTTTATATAGGGCTGGGACTCGATTAAAAAAAATTATCTAATTAATTAGAGGCTTTGTAATTAATTAATCAAAATTAATCGCATTTTAATTGCATGTAAATATTTGACCTGAGAACAGTGAGAAGTAATTTTTCACATGTATTTTTAGTATACTACTACTTTGAATAATGACTGAATACATAAGCTTAATCAACAAAATATTGTTTATTTATTTCAGTCCAGCAGACCATTGCAATGTTTGCCATTAAGTGTAGCAGTGTAGTTACCGTGGTCCTTGTAACTTTACTCAGATTCGGGCTAACGTCCACGCTAACTCCTATGCAGAGCTGCCAACTCTCACGCTTTCGCCGTGTGACACACGGTTTGCCTGTTTTCACACGCACTCACGCCAGACATCACATTTCTCACGCAAAAAAAAAAAAATCTAATCTTGAGGCGAGAATTGCTGAATCGCTCGTTCCTTTTCAAACTCCCCGACCATAGATGGCGCTAATAAGCGTCCCTGAACCCTATGCGCTGCACCCTGAAGCAAGTAACAGAAGAAGAAGATACAAGAAATACAGCGGGGAAAACCAGGAAAACTACCGAGAAGACGACTGGTGATGAAAATCTGAGCTCAACTGAGACTAGGTATGTTACAATGAAATGTCATCCTTGAGTACTTACGCTCTTATGCATGTTCAAAACATCAGTTCCTAGCATTTATTCACATGGCATTTATCTTTTTATTAACAGGCCAGGGTGTTTTTAGTTGTGGGACTGAACAAAACCAAAAGAAGAAACAGCCTAGCATTGGATGGCACCTTGTCATCAATAATGACCATAAAGATGGCCAATTTGGAGCCCTGCTTTAAATGGGAGCCCCCCTCAGATATCATCAAGGCCTCCAAGAAGGCCACAGGCCAGTATAACCATGCCGACAGATCATAGACAAGGACTTTACCAGCTTCTGATCTGTATTTGATACTGATTATGCCTCATTTTAAGTTATTTGTGTAATGTATTCATCTGTTTAATTACTTGAAAAAGTTGTACTGTTTTAATAACATTTTTTGTGGCACTTTGTTTCTGATGGACCATGTGCTGGGAGGATTTGAATGAAGAATAATGTCCCTCCGTAAACTAATCTTGTCTTGTTTTTGGCTGAACATAAATCATTAAGTGCTCTTAAGATTAGATTCAACTTTATTGTCATTACACAAGTACAGGTACAAGGCAACGAAATGCAGTTAGCATCTAACCAGAAGTGCAATAAGCAGTAAGTACAGAATATACAAGGTCTATAATATGTACAATAACTATACAGATAAGTATTATGGACATAATTGACAGATTTTAAATACTATAAGCATGATATACAGGTAGGTGTACTATGAACATACTATACAGATGGATTATGTAAAAGTGTATGTACACTATAGGCAGAACTATGAACATAATTTACACTAGTGCAATGGACAGTACAGTGCATAGAAAATATTACAGTGTGCAAATGGATGTAGTGGAAGTAATAACAAGTTTACTGTTTGCTTGTTGTAAATAATAAATAAATCAGTCAGACGCAGTGGTGATGTGGGGGAGGAGTCTGTGTGTGTGGTGGTGTCAGAGGGCAGAGTTCAGTAAGGAGACAGCTGTAGGGAAAAAGCTGTTCCTGAGTCTTGTGGTCTTTGTCCGGAGGCTCCTGAAGCGCCTCCCGGAGGGCAAGAGGTTAAACAGTCCATGGTCAGGGTGAGAGGAGTCCTTAAGAATGCTGCGAGCTCGACGTAGACAGCGTTTCCTCTGGATGTCCTCAATAGCAGGAAGTGGTGTCCCTGTGATGCGCTGGGCAGTTTTCACCACCCTCTGCAGTGATTTGCGGTCAGCCACTGAGCAGTTTCCATACCAGACTGTGATGCAGCTGGTCAGGATGCTCTCGATCGCACACCGGTAAAAGTTCACCAGGATGGCTGAAGACAGCTGGTTCTTCTTTAGTGTCCTGAGGAAGAAGAGGCGCTGGTGGGCCTTCTTGACCAGGCTGGAGGTGTTTGTGGTCCAGGACAGTTCCTCCGAGATGGTGATTCCCAGGAACTTGAAGCTGGAGACACGTTCAACAACCATACCATTAATGTGGATGGGGTCGTGCGTGCCTCCTTTTTTCTTCCTGAAGTCCACAATGAGCTCCTTTGTCTTAGTGGTGTTGAGGAGCAGGTTATTGTCAGCGCACCATGTGGCCAGGTGCTGTACCTCTTCCCTGTAGGCAGTCTCATCGTTGTCTGTGATGAGGCCAATCACCGTGGTGTCGTCTGCAAACTTAATGATGGAGTTGGATCCATGCACAGGCTTGCAGTCGTAGGTGTAAAGGGAGTAAAGGAATGGGCTCAGCACACAGCCCTGTGGTACGCCAGTGTTGAGTGTGATGGTGGTGGAGTGGGTGTTGCCTGACCGAACATGCTGAGGCCTGTTGGTCAGAAAGTCCATAATCCAGTTGCAGAGGGAGGTGTTAATGTCCAGGTCTCCAAGTTTTGTGGTCAACTTGGAGGGAATGACGGTGTTAAATGCTGAACTGAAGTCAACAAACAACATCCTAACATATGTGTTGTTATTGTCCAAGTGTGTGAGTGCAGAGTGCAGCACTGTGCATACTGCATCCTCTGTGCTCCTATTTCTGCAGTAGGCAAATTGGTGTGGGTCCAGTGTGGGTGGGAGGCAGTCTTTGAGGTGTGCTAGGACCAGTCGCTCAAGCACTTTATAATGATGGGAGTGAGTGCTACGGGCGATAGTCACTCAGGCACATTGGGGAGGAGTTTTTGGTACTGGCACAATGGATGTGGACTTAAAACATGTTGGGACAGTTGCTTGGGTGAGGGACAGGTTGAAAATGTCTGTGAAGACCCTGCAAGCTGCTCAGCACATGCCCTAAGCACGTCCAGGAATGCCATCCGGGCCTGCAGCCTTGCGCGTTGATCCGGCTCAGTGCAGTGTGGACATCTGTGGAGGTGAGTTTGAGAGGTTGGTGGTCTGCTGAGGGTGAGATTTTGGTGGCCGTCTCCTTGCTTGTCGCTATTGAAGCGAGCATAAAAGTCATTTAGCTCGTTCAGGAAGGAGACGTCCGTGACCGTTGGAGTGGAGTTGCCTGACTTGTAGTCACTGATGACCTGGATGCCCTGCCACATGCCGGGGTCAGAGTTAGAAAGATGTTCCTCGACCTTCAGCTTGTAGCTGTACTTGGCCTTTTTGATGCCCCTTTTCAGGTTAGCCCTGGATTTACTGTAGGCCTCAGCGTCATCTGACCTGAAGGCAGTGTTGCGGGCTTTCAGCAGAAGTCGCACCTCCTTGTTCATCCATAGCTTCTGATTAGGGTATGTTGTTATCTGTTTTTCTGTTGTAACACTGTCAATGGTGAAGTTGATGTGATCCAGTACAGAGGAGGTGTAGATATCAATGTCCGTGTGAGAGCCACAGGCAGCCTGAGAAGCAAACATACTCCAGTCAGTGTGTTGAAACCTGTCCTGAAGTAAAGAGTCTGCTCCAGTTGGCCACACTTTGATGGTCTTCACTGATGGCTTCACACGATTGATGAGGGGTGAATACTTAGGGGTGAGAAACAAAGAAAGGTGATCAGACTGTCCGAGGTGGGGGAGGGGGGTCGCGATGTAAGCTCCATTAATGTTAGTGTACACATGATCCAAAGTTTTGTCTCCTCTGGTGTGGCAGGAAACATGCTGGTGGAATTTGGGGAGCACTGTCTTTAATTTGCAGTGATTAAAATCACCTGCGACAATAAAAGCAGCCTCTGGGTGAGCAGTCTGTTGTTTACTAATGGCTGCATGAAGTTCATTCAAAGCAAGCTTGGCATTAGCATCCGGTGGAATATAGACTGCGGTTATTATGGTGGAAGTGAACTCCCGTGGCAGATAAAAAGGTCTACATTTAACCATGAGAAACTCTAGGTTAGCTGAGCAGTGTCTCCCAACAATGACAGTGTTCGTACACCAAGCTTTGTTGACATAAATGCATAATCCACCACCCCTTGTCTTACCGGAGTCCTCTGCTGTTCTATCTGCCCGGAGCGTGTAGCGCCCGGCTAGCTCAATAGCATTATTGGGTACGTCGCTGTGTAGCCATGTTTCTGTGAAAACCATGACATTGCAGTCCAAAAGTCTCTTACTGTTGGTGATGCAAGTCGTAACTCATCCATTTTGTTCACCAGTGACCGCACATTAGCAAGGAAAATGCTGGGTAAAGAGAGCCGGAGCGGTGTTAGCTTTTGCTTAGCTCTTAGACCTCCGCGCTTCCCCCGCCTTTGTTTACGATCTCGACGCCGCCTGCGAGCACTTCCGCCCGGCCGGGTAGAGTGTTTAGCATCGGGTGTTCTGAGGATCTCAGGGATGAGTCGAAGATTGGTGATAAAACTGTTGGAAAAGTCCTCACCGATATCCAAAAGCTCCTGTCGGGTGTAGGATGTTAAAGCAAAACTGTTCAGTACGAACAGACCCGAGATGAGCAGGAATAAAACTGCAAAATTGCAAAAACTGGAGAGACGCTGAGCCTCGCGATGTGTACGCGCCGCCATCTTGGTCATTCATTAAGAATACAATCATTCACAACATAGGCTAGGTTTCAGTTATACCATTCATTCAAAATATCAATCAACCTACCTAGGTTAAATCTTAAACACTGGTCTATGTATGAGGCTTTATTGTGGTCCATAGGCAGTCATTTAGGCACAACAATAGTTTTCTGGTTGAATGTTCAGCTCAAGTCTAGAAGGCCCTACAAGTTTTGATGCCAAACATGAACCAGAATAAGTTCAGGTATTGCACATGGGTGCAAGTGGTCTTTAGCAGACCACCCAAAAATCCACTAGAATGCAGGAAATCACATCTACTTAATCCAAAATGTCCTGGGGTTGGACCTTCAGCTATGTTTGCTTCACAGAATGTAACCAATATTGTCTATCTCTTAATAAGTTGCCCCTAGCTTTGGACCCCCCCCACAAACCACCAGAATGCAGGGTACAACATGGGTGAACGTCAATTTCAATACTCTGATATCTGAGCCACCAACTTGTGTGGCTGTGTGCGTGCTGCGCGGCACTGTTTTGACCACCCCTGACAAAATCTCACTCCAAGGTTTTTTGAAAAGTTGGCAGGTATGCCTATGTGTTTTGCGTTGAGGTGATATTTGAGGCTCGATGTGCTGCGGTGATACACAAATCCCTTGTTGCATAGCTTGCACACAACCATGCTCTTGTCGACGCTTCCATCCTTTCGTTTTTTTAAAACAAAATTTCTCATCCACGGGGCCAAGCAAAGCGGTCTCGTCAGCTTGTTGACTGTGGTAGGAAGTCAAGAACGCTAGTGCTCCAGTATAATCGGTCCCTCGAAACTCATTCATTGAAAAACGTTCCGTGGTGACAAAATAAGTGCGCTAATAAGTGTGATCAAAATTATGTTATATATTTTTGCGTTTAACACGTTAATCCTAATTAACAGCGTTAAAGTAGGTCTTCACAGACTGCACTAGACAACATCCCGTGTCCTTAGACCCTCCATCAGGGTCAGAGGAAAAACTCCAAAAAAACCCAGCCGGGAAAAAAGAGAAACCTCAGGGAGAACCACAGAAGGAGGGACCCACTCCCAGGACGGACAGGCCGTGCAGGAATGTGTCCAGGACAGTTGAAAAATACATAGAAATACACAAACATTTTCACAAATAAAAACATTTATATTGGCAGTGTCCAGTGTCCACTCTGGGTGTGCAATAGTGGATGGGGCCGCAGCCAACATCAAGGTAGATGACAGATTGGGTGGGGCCCTCACATTGGAGCACAGGCGCGGGGGGGGGGGCACACATCACCCAGCAGGTAAGAGGTTTGCGTCCACCCTAGGAGGAGGGAGAAAAGAGAAAAAAAAAAAACTGTAATAGGTAGATGTGATAATATGAGCGGATTTAGTGTGTACCTACAGCTACAACCAGTGTAAACGTGTACCTACAGCTATAAAACGTGTACCTACAGCTATAACCAGTGTAAACGTGTACCTACAGCTACAACCAGTGTAAACGTATACCTATGATCAATCAGTCTCCATACGTTAAATAAGTATGTTTTGAGTTTGCTTTTGAAAACTTCAACAGAGTCAGCTCACCGCACTTCCACCGGGAGCCCATTCCATAAAAATGGGGCTCTATAAGAAAAGGCTCTGTAGCCAGCAGACTTCTTCTTTACTCGAGGAAGTTGAAGGAGGCCAGCGTCCTGAGAGCGAAGGGTACGAGCTGGAGTATACCGGGTGATGAGCTCAGATAGGTAAGAGGGTGCGTGTCCACAAAGGATTTTATATGTTAACAGGAGAACTTTGAAATCAGCTCTAACATGAATAGGAAGCCAATGTAATGAAGCCAGGACCGGAGTAATGTGATCAAACTTCCTGGTCTTTGTTAAAAGTCTGGCGGCTGTATTTTGGACCATTTGTAGTCTGTGAGTACTTTTCCTCGGCAGTCCAGAGAATAACGCATTGCAGTAGTCCAGCCTGGATGTGACAAATGCATGAATGAGAATTTCAGCATCAGCTAAAGAGAGGCAGGAGCAAATTTTTGAGATATTCCTCAAGTGAAAAAAGCCTAGTTTAGTGACCTCACTAATGTGCTGCTGCAGTGATAGTGTGGAGTCAAAAATGACACCAAGGTCCCTCACAGTGTTGCCGTGCTCCAACACACAATTGTTGATCGAGACAGTAAGATTGTTGAACTTGTGCCGATGACTGGCAGGACCAATTAACAAGAGCTCTGTTTTATCCGAGTTCAAATGGAGG
Organism: Perccottus glenii; assembly: GCA_024416835.2. Taxonomy (NCBI): domain Eukaryota; kingdom Metazoa; phylum Chordata; class Actinopteri; order Gobiiformes; family Odontobutidae; genus Perccottus; species Perccottus glenii. The sequence goes on from CM044554.2 coordinate 3,294,769, forward strand.
AAGTTTTGAGACATCCATGTTTTAATTGAAACGAGGCTGGCCTCTAGACGCTTGATGTCAGTAGTATTATTCGCTTTTATTGATAGATACAGCTGTGTATCATCGGCATAACAGTGGAAATTTACTCCATAACTTCTGATGATTTGTCCCAATGGTGTAACATATAGTGAAAAAAGTATGGGACCAAGCACAGACCCTTGTGGCACACCGAATTTCACTGGTGCCGTGGAGGAGAAGGATTTATTAAAAGAGACAAAATGAGACCTATCACATAGATAGGATTCTAACCAAGCAAGAGCAGAGCCAGAGATGCCAAACACACTCTTTAGTCTGTTGATTAGCACTGCATGATCAATCGTATCAAATGCAGCGCTGAGATCTAGCAATAACAGTAGAGCCGATGAGTCCTCGTCAATCTGAAGGAGGAGATCGTTAGTCACTTTAACTATAGATACCATAGATATAAAGTAAGTTGTTTTAACACAATTTTTTCAAGGACTTTAGATAGAAAAGGTAAATTGGAGACAGGGCGGTAATTATTTAGGCATCCAGGATCCAGAGTAGGTTTTTTGAGTAGGGGTTTGACCACAGCCTGTTTGAAGAGGGAAGGAACGGTGCCAGTAGACAGGGACAAGTTTATAATGTTTAACATAATTTGCCCTACATAGGGCCACAGTTCTTTAAGCTGTTTTGCTGGCAGGATATCCAGAAGGCACGTAGTTGCTTTACATGAAGAAACCACCTTTCTCAGCTCATTGAGGGATACAGGATCTAAGACTGAGAGACGAGAGGTCAGTGGATCCGAGTGAATGGGACCCGGAGCTGAGGAAGACAAAACCAAAATATTATCTCTGATATCTTCAATTTTATGTTTAAAGAAATCTAAAAAGTCTTGTGCACTAAAGGGAGAGGAGTCTTCAGTTTTTCTTGGTTGGATTAGTTTAGCAACTGTCCCAAATAGAAACCTGGGGTTATGCCGGTTTTCTCTGATTAGAGATGAGAAATAAGCCGTCTTTGCAGTGCTGAGGGCGTGCTTATAGGTGTTTACACACAAACACCACTTTTGATAATTTAGATTAGTTTTTGACTTGCGCCATCTGCGTTCAAAACTCCTGCAGGCCTGTTTTTAAAGCCCGGGTTTCCTCGTTATGCCATGGTGTAGGTCGTCTGGTTGGTCTGGGCTTTGTCCTGAGGGGTGCCACTGAGTCAGTGATGGCCGAGAGGGTTGCATGGACCTCCTTTGTGTAGGCTTCTATTGAGTTTCCAGGTGGAGTTAAATTAGGAAGAACATCTGTCAGCCGTGTGGCAAACATTTCAAAAATTCCGTGTAGACACTACGCAATTGTCGGAATTTGAGGGGAGTCTATAACCAGGGCTGGACTGGTAATCTGGCATACCGGGCAAATGCCCGGTGGGCCGACGCACTTGGGGGCCGGTCCATATAATATGATTTTTTTTTTTTTATTGGCCAATGACCGGCCCATAAAGCAGGGACAGCGGCCCATTGGTTCATTTTTCATACTGACACTGGGCTGGCCCAATCATCTCTTAACAGGCTCCACCCCTCCTCCTCTGTTTCTTGTGTCAGATGCAGTTAGTGGCTCAGAGCCAGAAATCTGTGGATTTAGGATGGAGAAACAAAAGTGCAAGGGGGGTGCGGAGAAGTTGCGGGCCAAAAAAATAAAAATGCTAGAGGTTGATGCCTCAACATGTGCAAAAATAACAGACATGTTTAGTGCTGTAGCTTCAGTATCCAAGCCTACAGTACCTGACGACATTTTGCAGAAACATGGAGAGTGTAATTGAAATGGTAAGCATGTTAGCTACATCGTTGTTGCCATTATATAGTCTGTCAGATTGTCACCCACTGCACTAGCCACTCAGTCAGCTAAAGTCAAATAACACAGCATAAGCTAGGTTAGCAGAGTTAACTTATTCAATTGCAACTTTGGCTGACTGTTCTAATGTTAACCCTTTAATACCCATAATGGCCGTACGGCCCTTCTCTAGAAAAACTTAAAAGATAAAGTTTCAAAACTGAATTGATTATTGAGTGTGTGAATAATATATATTTATGGTAAAAAACTGAATATTAACTTTCAAAACAGACGCAGCTATTGAGAGCTGAAAATGTAAAACGAACATTCATCAGTTCGGAGGACGTCTAGGCGCTGTTTCCTTGCATTACCGTGAAACAGCTAATACGGGAGCACTCGAAATAAAGACGGGCTGGCTTGACTGGTGTTTTGCGAAACGGGGATGGCTTGACCGCAGTTGCTATTTGGGGATTAAAAAATTTGTTCATGTTTCTAATGAATTTCCAACATCATTAATATGCAATATTTACAGTGAGTGAATAATATGAATATCATATATTTTTAGGACGTTTTGTGTGAGTAATTTGGTAGTATAGGTTGGTTTTCTTTTTTTTTTTAAGGGGAGTATCTCAACAATGAGAGGAAATCATGTTTGGTGTCATATTAAAGAGGGGTTTGTGCTCTTTAAAACAAAGTAGCCTATACTTGCAATTGTAAACTAGTTTTTCTGCTGTCCGGTTCATTGAAAAAAAACATTTATTTTTAGAATTAGCAGTATTCTACATCCACATTTTATTGGGTTCTAAAGGGTTAACTAGTTTTTATAACATGGAGCACTTTGTCCATCTAGAAATCCTGCTCTTCAAGAATACAGGACTATATAACCAAAATGGATCCTTACTAAGTGTACTTTTAATAACTCTTCCAAATAATTGTAATCCTCTCTCTCTCTGCCCTTATGTATAGTCAAGCCAGGTTGAGTTAGCAGTGGAGGAGAGAGACAGGAGGAACCTTTGATCACCAGGAGTCTGTCAAGAGAGTGAGTACACTGGGCCACTTGCACTGGTACACTGGTCCATGGCACTTAGTTCTCAGCTTTGTAGGGGTTTTTGGAATGGAACAGTAGATATGCATATCTACAGGGACCACAAGGATGGTGTACTACACTCTTAAAACTGCTGGGTTAAAAAATAACCCAACCTTAACCACGCTGCTGGGTCACTATTGGACAGAACACGCGCTGGGTTGGTTTGACCCAAGTGCTGGGTTTTACCGTTTAACCCATATTACTGGGTCATTCATTTGACCCAACCAGTGGGTAAAATTAACCCTCTTGCTGGGTTAAGTCAAACAAATAGTTTAGTCAAATAAATAGTTATTATTTAATAATAAATAGATTATTTACTGTCTCACTGCCTTTATACATAAGTTACAAATATATTTTATATTACGAATGTAAAATAATTGTCTCTGTAATACAATAAACCAGAGAGGCCATGTATATGTGATTTCAATCTCATTTAATTTAAAACATATTATTTCTTTAAAAACAATACATTTCTTTAATACTTTGTTTGTATACAATATTTACCCCCTCCCCATCCCAACCCCCATCCATACACCATCTGACATTCACCCCTCCCCACAGACTTTTTAACAAATGTAAATCTGTCCAAATATTCAGGCATTAAAAGTCATTAAACAACTAATTTGAACTCTCATACGATTACAATTTCATTTATTAAGATGTGTTGATTTAAGAACAGCAACAAAATACATTTAAAAATCATCTACATACCACTGTTGTCCTCAAAAACTTTACAGAGGAGGACTCTTTTCCTTCAATTTGATATACAGCATGCTGGAGAAACTCCCAGGTGGGGAGACACTGCTTGGTGTACTGAACATCAAAAACAAAAAAAGCTTTAAAGCAAAGATCAACCGCCACCAACAAAGACTCAGTCTCAATGGCGTCGCCCGGAATAATGGCAAAGGTCTGTGATGTCCCCCTTGTCTCATCACTGAGGCACAGAATGTGCAGCAATGCTCCAGTCATCTCATGGTTTAAATATTCAACCATGTTGGTCCCCAACCTGTTGATTACACACAATAACTTAGAGTGCTGCAATATAACTGACATGCTAGTTAAGCTTTTAATAAAAATAAAAATTTGTATCCAAAAAAAGTTACGAATTGCAGCTTTCCTTAACTTTTGTTGGGTAAAGCTGCAGTCCATAACTTTTGGTGCTCTAGCGGTTAATAAACAGAACTGCATGCGTTTTGCGGAAGAACATTGTAACCGGAGTTACTTCTCTCTTTTTATGTCTATGAAGAGTCACACAGGTACTGTGCTCCTCCGCCAGTCTAAAATAGTCTGAATATAAAGACTTATTATATCGGTGTACCGTTAGTGATTCAGGATAAGACAAAAACACGATTTGGAAAATGGATTCATGATGTACTCACTCATTATATACTATTTGTAAATTTTGAACACACACAAAAAAAAGGTTTTGGACTGCAGCTTTCAAAATTATAAATATTGTAAATTATCAATATTGTAACCCTGAATTACTTTCATAGTTATCAAGCATATCAAACAGTGCAAACGTCCACCCTTATTGAAGTAGAAACACTAAAGCAAAACTTACAGGTTGCATGTCAATAAATGACTTGTGGGCCTCCTCTGTGGTGGGTCTGAAGACCTTTCCTCCTCTCCTGTAGATGGATGGATGGGGGAAGCAGAGTTGGCAGGACCTTCAAAGCTGTCTCCTCTTTAGCAGCTAAACAATTTGACCAAAATACATAAATTTGCATTAACATTTATAGAGTATGCTGTATATAACAATTCATATTTCTAAAATACAGCAGACTTTCCACACACAACTCAATCGCTATTTCCCGCCGATTTACTTACTGCGCTTGTAGGCCTATGGATTTCATACAAAACGCTTTCCTCACTTTTAAATACACAACGTCCACAATGAATACGATAATAATTACGTGATTAATTTACAATTTAAACAGCATATTTCAAAAAGGCTGCATATATAGGCTAGCTGGTTTACAACTAAGGATTTAAGGATGCTGCATTTTGTCAAAAAATCTAACCTAGCTAGCTAGCAGGCTAGCAGTGTCTATTTAATGTTTAACATAATAAATACGTTACCCCTCACACTTCCATATCAAAGACTGTATGTTGAACAGTGAGATTAGCTTGCTGTTACCACAACTTATTAAAAATATAGGTAAACATTTATATTAACTTACCATAAAACACTGCCCGCTCCGAGTGCGTGCCTCTTCCAGTCAGAAGTGAAGAATCCAGAAAGTTCCAGAATGAAAAAGTAATAAACCAGTTGCTGGGTCAAAATAACCCAACCAAATGTTTATTTATGAATGACCCGTTACAAATCATTTTACCCAGCATGAGCAACCCAATAATGTGTTTACAGTACCCCAAACAACCCAACTTTTTGACCCAGCACAATCAACCCAACAATTTGTTTACAGAAACAACCCAGCATTTTTTTGAGTGTAGTTGGTTGTGTCTGACTGATTGTGGTGGGCCGGTCTGAGCAAAAATGCCAGGGCCTTTTTTTTGTCCCAGTCCAGCCCTGTCTATAACTTATCTCAAATTCCACCAGTGAGTGATCTGAAACAGCAGATGAAAGAGAGGAGACGAAGAGATGGGAGACATCTATTCCCCGAGCCAAAACAAGATCCAGATAGTTTCCACTAATGTGTGTGGGCTCATGAACAAACTGCTTGAAAGACAGGGTTGTAAGCAGTGATTGAAATGCTCTGGCCAGAGGATCACACTCCTTATTTAGATGAATATTAAAGTCACCAACTAGAAGGATGTTATCAGCGTGGGTTATTAAGTCCAAGAGGAAAACTCCAAACTCATCCAAGAAAGAAGAGTAGGGACCCGGAGGGCGATAGACTACAGCTAAATAAAATGGCTTCCTTCCATTAATTTGAGAAGGAATATGTTTGATGAGTAACACTTCGAATGAGTTAAATTTTGGCTGTGATGATGGACCTGTAAAGCAAAATGCAGCTTTATGAATTGCTGCAACACCACCACCCTGCTTCAACGTGCGACCTACCTGTGCATATGCATAATCAGGGGGAGAGGCTTCATTTAGTGGCAGAAAAACATTGGGCCTAAGCCAAGTTTCACAAAGACAAAGTAAATCCAAGCAATGAGAAGTAATAAGATCATTAATTAAGAGTGCTTTGGAGGATAGAGACCGCACATTCAGGAGACCAATCTTCAGTCTTGACGTAGAGACTGCATTTGAGGGCTGTTCCAGTGGAGCGATAGTAACAGGAAAAAGCTGTCGAGCACTAACAGTTTTGCCGGGTTTAAAAGAATGCCTCTGAGTTATAATAACATGAGGACATGATGCTTTTGGGTCACTGACTCTGTGAGTTTTCAGATGTGTTTGAGGACTAAATAAATTCACCATATCTAATAGATTTGGGCAGTAGATGTTGGATTGGTACGGCCTAACCAGACAACTAAAAGCAGCTACATTATCCAGTTCCACACCTGCACTATCATGACTATCAGGGTCTCTAATTCCTGCGACCTGCTGAGATTCCTTGTGTCAAATACATTGAATGCACCTGTCTATATTACTAGACAAAATGGCAGCACCTTGTCCAGTAGGATGCAGGCCGTCTGCCCTCAGCAGGCCTGGGCGGCCCCAGAAAGAAGGCCAGTTATCCACAAAACCATAACCTTTCTGACTACAATGCCGGGCCAGCCACCGGATCATGGAAACTAGTCTGCTATACTGTTCATCACTACTCCTTACGGGGAGGGGGCCAGAGACAATTAATCGATGCCGACACATCTTGTTCCCTAGTTCAAAAGTCCAAGCTAAGCTATCTTTGGTTACCACAGACTGCCTCATTCTCACATTATTGGTGCCGACATGAACAACTATCTGCTTGTATGTAGTGCGAGTATGTGTCCTGGGAAACTCTCCCTTCCTGTGTGATGTCAGCACCCTAAGGTTAGCCTCTATGTCGGAAGCCCTGGCCCCCGGTAAACAGTGGACAATGGCTGGCGTCTCAAGTCTAACATTGCGGGTAATGGAGTCCCCTATCACCAGAGTACGATGCTCGCTCCGGCTGGCCAGCGCAGAGGGAACAGGCCGGTGATCTGCGCGGACAAGCGGACTTGAAAGCGCCGAAAACCAGTTCGCGGTCAGAGGGGGTGACCGTGGACAGGAGCGGACAACCGGAGCAGGACTCTTTGCAACAGCTGCCGAAACAACTGAGCCGCAACTGGAGCTATCGCTAGCAGGACTGCTATCAGACCTGCATCTGATACTATCCGGAAACCCTGACACATCTAAAGTAACCAAACCCTGTCTATGCTGATCTAGCTGCTCTAACTCACAAACAATCTGTCTAGTAATACCGAACAAAAATGGCAATCCATTGCCCCAAGCAGATGCAAATACAAAAAAAAAGCTTAGCTAAGCTAGTGTACGTACAGCTAAGTCAAGCCAACTGTTCACAACTCACAATGATAAATTCTAACACACACACACAGCAGTACAACCACAAGTTACAGGGAGAACTCAGAACACACAACAAGACTAACCACCAGTAGAAAACAGTAACGAACACAACAATCGAAACCCGCGGGCTAGCTAGCACAAACAAAAATGCCCTGTTCACAAAACGACAGCAACTCTGGTACTAACCTCTAGCAGAAATATAATCAGTATAACAATGAATGAGGTGTGGTGCACAGTTAAAGTGTTGACAATGTTTAATAAATAATAAATACGTAACTTTTGGGACAATGTCAGGAGAGATTCGTCACCGGGATGCGTCCTTCGTCCACCGGCAGACAAACAAAGTCTGCAATAGAAAATATAATCAGTTTAAGGACATCATAACTGCTGCCAGCCTTATGTTGTAATAACATTTCCATTGTGCTTACTAGTTACGTGCAGATCTTGCTCCCACACACTGCTGCCTGAACAAATAGAACATGAGAAAGTGTGGAGGCAGTTTAGTATATTAAAACGTATAAAAACACAAGAGTTGTCACAAGACTATTCTATATAACATACAAATCTTAAATTCTTAATCAACAAGTGGTTTTTACATTTTTAGAGAATAGTGGAAAAATATCCAAAGTTATCCAGACACAGTTAGTTAGGCCCGAGCCGGTGATGACCGGGAGGGCCTATTGTTTTTGCTCGGATTTTTTTTTTTAATTTTTATTGTGACCAAATGATCCTAAATTTGACCCAGTGAACATGCACGAAAAGTCATTTTTATTGGTCCCAGACTTCAAGCTCGGCGAAAATGTTATGTTTTTGAAGTCGCCGAAAAAAAAATACGAAAAATGACTCAGTGGCGACCCCTACAAAATCAAAATACATTGGGCCTATGGAAAGTGAAAGTAAGTTTTTTTCAACGTAGAAAAATGAAACTTGGTATATCCATAGGACACCTCAGGGCAAACAGAAAAGTCAATGACAGTCACACCCTAAACTTAACAGGAAGTCCGCCATGTGGGGTGAAGCAGCCCACTAAAATCGCACTTAGCAAAAAGATGCAAATCATTGTGTTTTAATTTAAATGGCCCCAAATTTGGTGAGTATCATCTAGACACGTGTGCCAACCAAAATTGTGACTTTGTTGTTGATATCTTATCGGGTATGGGTGTAGCAAGCCTGTAACGAGGTGGCCATTTTTGTGAAAATAAAATGTCTCTTAACTCTCAAACGCCTTCTCGGATCGAGTCAGACCCAAAAAGGCGTTTGTGCACATTCATGACCTGAACACAAAGATATGTAAATAAAAGGGTTATCTTTAGAAATGGCTCTCCAGCGCCCCCTACAAACTTATAATGGGACCCAAGAATTTAGTTTGTCATAGAGACATGAAATTTGGTACACACATCTCCTATGTCATGAGAAGCATAAAAGCCAATGACAACCACCCCCTATCTATAAATGTGTTGCCATAGCAACGTCCCAAATATGTGGAAAAAGTCAATGGGAAGTGAAAATTTTAGTTTGTCGTAGGCAAATGAAACTTGGTACACACATCCAGTATGGGCTTATGAACAAAAAGCCAAAGGGGACCACACCTTATCACACACAGGAAGGCGGCCATTTTAAATTGAAGATGTGAACCGACTTAGAATACAACCTCTCTTTTAAAAAACAACAGAAAATAGCTGCTTCATTCCACAGACACCAAACTTGGGCAAAATGAGCTAAACACATGTGTGTAAAATAGACAGGCGTTTTTCTTGTCATTTTGCTCGAGTTATATTTTTTTATTATAATTTGGTATATATTTTTTATTATAATTTTTCTGAAAATGATTTTCAATTTGACCCAGTAAACGTGCAACTAAAAGTCATTTTTATTGGTCCCAGACTTCAAGCCCGCAAAAATTTATGTATTTGAAGTCCCGAAAAAAATATGAAAAATGACTCAGTGGCGACCCCTAGAAAAGTCAAAATAATTGGTTCTATGGAAAATGAAAGTAAATTTTTCCAATGTAGAAATACAAAACTTGGTACATCCATAGGACACCTTAGGGCAAACAGAAAAGTTTATTACAGCCATACCGTAAACTCAACAGAAAATCTACTATGTTGGGTGGAATACATGACCACCTAAATCGTACACTTTGTGCTAAAGGGTTTTCATCTAAACAGCTCCAAATTTGCTTTAAAGCACGACATGCAATCCTCCGAATATATGTGTCCCCGCGGTCTCAAGGGAGGCGAGGGCCTTTATCGCCGCTTGCGGCTTTAATTTAGTTTCCTTTTCCTCCCTGTGAGAGAGATCCACCAGTGCATTTTTTTATTAGTCCTGCTGTATGCCCATTAGCCCAGTGTTTTTCAACCAGTGTGCCACGGTACACTAGTGTGCCGTGAGAGATTGTCAGGTGTGCCATGGAAAATTATTAAAATTTCACCTGATTGGTACTCTAAGCGAGCAGCGTGTAGTAAACATTTTTCAAGTTTTTCCACTAGAGGGCAGTATCGCGCTAAAATACTTAATCATGCTGCTAGTGAGACAACGCAGCAGGTTATCCATCGAAGGTAATAGCGATGGATAAATATTTGAAAAGAAAAAGTAGTCCATCTGACCTGGTCCTGAAGAACATTCTGACCCTGATAAAGGCTCTAGTCTGAGTAGTGGACAGAAGAAAGCCAAAAAAGGTAAGCTCAATACAATACAATGAAAGTTATCTTGCTTTTGGATTCACTTAAACTGAGGGAAGCAACCGAGCCAAACTTTTCAGTTCTGCTCCCTTTCTACACAATCTGTGCGGGTTGGGCTTTAGCATGGCGGCTATAAAGATGAAAAAAAGAGAGACTCAGAGCTGTTGACTAAGATTTTTGTGTGTCTTTCTTCAATTCCTGCAAGAATATTAACTTTGTGTTTAACTAAACAGGTCCAGGTTTCAGTAAACTTAGTAAAGTGAGACTAGATTTTCATTATATTTCAATAAATGTAGTTTATTAAGTGTAGTTGTGATATATATGTTTGGTGGTGCCTTGTGACTTTTCTAATGTAAAATGTGTGCCAGGACTCAAAAAGGTTGGGAAACACTGCATTAGCCCACTGTTCTCACCACTGCACTGCTCAAAGTCAATATTTGATGGGATCTCTCTGCCACAGAACCAATGTAAATGTCAGATCAATGTATCATATATTTACACTATGCTGCACAAAGGCTCACCTGCATCAAGTATTTGTAAAGATTTTTCCCAGCAGAAAATCGAAGAAGAACAGAAGTGGCTTTACCTGCAAAAACCTTTTAATCTTTATGAACACCTTTTAATTAAGGTCTCTCCAGTCTCATCTCTCACCTTCACGCTGTTCACAACATTGGTTCATTACCCAGCCTCCTAACTCTGTGCTCAATATTTCACCTCTTGGTCTGTTATAATATATTGGTATAGATGGTTATGACCGAGCGGAGATGGGTCATGTGATAATATGTGGATAAGTTGGTCAGTGACAGGCACCTGTGTGGATTTTATTAACAGTTCATGAAATAAACTAAAATGAAACCTCTTTCACCATGTATATGTGGACTACATTATATTTGTCACAACACCAATACTAGTCTTCTGTCTTTGAGCAATCACTTGGAACCACTAATATGGTACTCGCTTGACCCCTGTCAGTACCAAAAGATTAAAAAAATATTTTTAACAGAGAGGACAAATAACACAGGTGAGTCTTTGTCTTTGAATTAAGTTCTTATTTTAAATTAAATAAAAGATCATACTTAAAATAGTATGTTCTGTATGTACAGTATAACATCATCATGTCTGAATGTCTGGAGTGCAAATCATTGACATAGTCTTTTTCCAAATACAAAGCAGACTCACATGTGTTAATTCTCCCAGTGTTTTACTCGGTGAACAGACACAATCACAATCAGTCTCCCCTCATGACTACATTATCTCTCAGTTGCCAGATTCTCCACTCATGAGAACACAAAACAAAGGACGTCCTCATTCATTTTTTGAGTTCTAATTTTATTTACAGCCTTATTTTCTGAATCACATCTTTCTATCCTCAAACAGAGGAGTCCTCAAATGTTGGATTATGACCAATGTGATTCTCAAAAATACTCCTTTTCATTAGTAAAGTGAGCTGCATTTCAGCTGCTTTGAGACAAGTGCTGATGAAAGATTTTAGTCAGTGTGATGAATGATAGTGACTGTTGAAGTGTCTGTCTCTGAGCCTCGGAGAATGGCTGACTGACTGACTACATCTGATAAATATATTCTAAATGGCTCCTCACAACAGAGGTTTGAATAACGTGAGATTCTGACCTCTTTTCCCATCAGCTGAGATGGAGATGTTTAAATACACAGCTAAACTATAGTATTTACTCAAGGCTGATTGGGCAATTGGCTGCTCCCTTACATTGTGTCAGGTTCATTTGCTGTACCCTGTGGGTTAATGAGGTGTAGGGAGAGGACACTTCTAAACAGCAGGGTGCCCTCCAAACAGGGAACAGGGCGCATCATTTGAGCCAATTAGACGTCCTGACCATGAGCAGGCCACTATTATTAAGTCATTATGGAAGAATAAACTGTTAATTTATTTAAAGACAGGATGCAAACATATGTAAATGAACAGAGGGAAACTACTACACTTAGCTGGGTTTATGCAGCTCAGCTTGGCTTTGCACTACGGGTGGGACGATATAAGATTATATTGCTCATCACAATAAAAACAGTAAAGATTAATTGATTGTGGCAATTTTTTTTCCATTGGGATAATTGTTCATCTGTTTTTATTTTTTCACCACAATTCCATCTGGACATATTTGTTTAGGCCTTCAAACTACGGTAATTGGTAATTGGTGATAGTAACTAATTAAACATTTGATTTATATTGCGCTTTTTTCCAGAGTCTCAAAGCACTCACATTATTTATTCACTCCACAGTCACACACTGATGGTGGTAAGCTACTTCTGTAGCCACAGCTGCCCTGGGACAGACAGACAGAGACGTGGCAGCCATTTTGAGGCTACGGACTCTCCGACCACCACCAAACATTCTCACACATTAATACACCAGTGCAGTGGCATTAGAGGCAAGGAGGGTCAAGTGTCTTGCCCAAGGACACAACAAGAGAGTGGGATTCGAACTTCGAACTTTCCAGTTATAGGATGACTGCACTATCACCTGAGCCACTACACCCTGCAGCTGCATCGCGCTGTCCTGCTCTGTTCTGCTCTGTTCTGCGGAAAAGTGAAGGTTTTGTTAAAATGAAACTTCAGTCTGTGTCCAGCAGAGAAGAGGGCTGTAGACAATAGTTTGTTAAATAATAGTTAGCAAAGCAGATTTATTTGCCTCAAGGCAAATAAAGCAAGATCAAGATCAAGAGCAAGAGCAAGAGCAAGGCAGTGCTGTCTGACAGATAGGCCGTTACATGATCGTCATTCAGCAGGACCCGGACAAGGAATTTGGGGTCTATGGGCTAAAATTCTATTTGCGCCCCCTTTGGGAAGGGGGTCTGGGGGGCCCAAACACAGGACATGTTTTAGATGCAATATGTCTATTACTTTTAATCCGTCCCCCCAGAGTTGTCATGTAGTAAAATCTTAGCTCTAGAGACCAGAGCTGTCTTTTGTACCAGGCTGTAAACACTTGTTAAGTGCATTTGAGTTAGCGCTTAGCATACCTCGATTGTTGTGTTTGTTACTGTTTTCTTACTGGTGGTTAGTCTTGTTGTGTGTACTGAGTTTTCCCTTTAACTTGTGGTTGTACTGCTGTGTGTGTGTTAGAATTTATCATTGTGAGTTGTGAACAGTTGGCTTGACTTAGCTGTACGTACACTAGCTTAGCTAAGTTTTTCTGTGTTGCTGTTTGCGTGTGGCAATGGTTTGCCATTCTTGTTCGGTATTACTAGACAGATTGTCTCTATTAGAGAGACATGTTTGTGAGTTAGAGCAGCTAGATCAGCATAGACAGGGTTTGGTTACTTTAGATGTGTCAGGGTTTCCGGATAGTATCAGATGCAGGTCTGATAGCAGTCCTGCTACCGATAGCTCCAGTTGCGGCTCAGTTACTTCGGCAGCTGTTGCAAAGAATCCTACGTTCGTGCCGGTCTGCCGGCGCGGGGGTGCAGGCAGGGGCAAGCCTCCGGTTGTCCGCTCTTGTCCGCGGTCACCCCCTCTGACCGCGAACCGGTTTTCGGTGCTTTCAAGTTCGCTTGTCCGCATGATCACCGGCCTGTTCCCTCTGCACCTGCCAGCCGGAGCGAGCATCGTACTCTGGTGATAGGGGACTCCATTACCCGCAATGTTAGACTTGAGATGCCAGCCATTGTCCACTGTTTACCGGGGGCCAGGGCTTCCGACATAGAGGCTAACTTTAAGGTGCTGACATCACACAGGAAGGGAGAGTTTCCCCAGACACATACTCGCACTACATACAAGCAGATAGTTATTCATGTCGGCACCAATAATGTGAGAATGAGGCAGTCTGAGGTAACCAAAGATAGCCTAGCTTGGACTTTTGAACTAGGGAACAAGATGAGTCGGCATCGATTAATTGTCTCTGGCCCCCTCCCTGTAAGGGAGTAGTGATGAACAGTATAGCAGATTAGTTTCCATGAACCGGTGACTGGACCGGCATTGTAGTCAGAAAGGTTATGGTTTTGTGGATAACTAGCCTTCCTTCTGGGGCCGCCCAGGCCTGCTGAGGGCAGACGCCCTGCATCCTACTGGACAAGGTGCTGCCATTTTGTCTAGTAATATAGACAGGTGCATTCAATGCATTTGACACAAGGAATCTCAGCAGGTCGCAGGAATTAGAGAACCTGCATCACTGTCATCACTGTCATGATAGTGCGGGTGTGGAACTGGATAATGTAGCGGCTTTTAGTTGTCTGGTTAGGCCGTGTCATCCCAATGTCTACTGTCACCACTGAGGTTCTTTTTGATCACTAAAATGTACCACAGAGAGCAAACACCAAAGCAGGTTACAAAAAATTATTAAAACAAAGTTAAAAATCTTAGATAAAAAGGTAAAAAACAATCTTAGATAAAAAAGATCATAAAAACAAGTTATTCTTAAAAAAAAGGCAGACTGCTGAGCAGGCAGTCTGACAAAATAAAAGAAACACTGTTTACTGAACAAGAATGGAAATTCCTGTCCATTTAGGCCGAGTGAGAGCAGTCTTATTCGGCAGGCCTGTGTTCACAGATGGGCAACCCTAGCACCCTCTCTTGTCCCAAAACGTAGAATAAGAAGTCCAGTTCTCCGAGTCCACCCTCTGCCTTTGTTGTGCCTCTGCGGCCCCAGCTGTCCTCCCGCCGGTCACCCTGTTGCAGGCCCGAGCTAAGAACACACATAAAACAACCCCAGCTCAGCTAACCACACAAAACTAAAAACACACAACATGAAGTGGTTAAGCGGGATACGGCCCTTTACTTATCAGTTTCACAGCGGTGTACCCGGCTTCTTCCCTCCAACCTCGGGTCTGCAGCGGCACTGCGTGGCAGGGTCTCCTGTGTTGGTCTCGGCAACGTTCACTCTTCCCCCGTAGCGGTGAGACGGAGCTGTAAACACATACACACACACACGGCCTCAGCAGCAAATTTGACACATCGAACTCTCAAAATCTCCGCTAGGCAGTTGTGTACACATTCCTTCACTTAGCTGTTAGTGAGCGTTGTACAGTTCCTTCGTCTTTGTTTCTCCGTACGTCTTTCCCCGTCCTTCCACGTCCCGCCTCTCCTCGCTCTTCGGCTTCTCCCGGCTTCTCCACTTCCTTCCGTCACCAGCCCGTTCCTTCTCCGCCGTCGTTACTCGACCTTACCAGTCTCCAACATCCGGCTTCCTGGTCTCGGGTCGCCCCGGGCTTCCTTCTCCGCCCTTCGTTCCTCGACCTACCAGTCCCCGCCTTCGGATTTACTGGGCTCGGGTCGCTCGCGGACTCCTCCCTCTTGCCTCCGTTCCATCCTTGCTTTCCGTCCCCGTTCCTTCCTCCCCTCCGTCGTTCTTCGTTCCTCCGGTTCCCCCTCCTGTTCTTCCTGTTGTGCTTTTAAATAGAGTCTGGGCTCGTCCTATTGGTCCCCGTCGCTGCTCAGGTGGGATGGGGTGTTACCCAATTTAAAGTAAAAAAGTCAATTGGCCTTAGAGGGGCCTCACACACACACAATTCAACACCGGACATACGACACCCCGTGACATCTACTGCCTAAATCTATTAGATATGGTGAATTCATTTAGTCCTCAAACACATCTGAAAGCTCACAGAGTCAGTGACCCAAAAGCATCATGTCCTTATGTTATTATAACTCAGAGTCATTCTATTAAACCCGGCAGAACTGTTAGAGCTCAACAGCTTGTTCCTGTCACTATCGCTCCACTGGACCAGCCCTCAAATGCAGGCTCTACGTCAAGACTGAAGATTGGTCTCCTGAATGTGCGGTCTCTATCCTCCAAAGCACTCTTAATTAATGATCTTATTACTTCTCATTGCTTGGATTTATTTTGTCTTTGTGAAACTAGGCCCAATGTTTTTCTGCCACTAAAGGAAGCCTCTCCCCCTGATTATGCATATGCATAGGTAGGTCGCACGTCGAAACAGGGTGGTGGTAACAACAACTTACTCTATATCTATCAGAAAATGACCTCCTCGAGCCGTTTCAGTCTGCATTTAGGGCCTCTTATTCCACTGAAACAGCTTTAGTTAGCTCTGCTCTTGCTTGGTCTAGCCAGACATCCTATCTGTGTGATAGGTCTCATTTTGTCTCTTTTAATAAATCCTTCTCCTCCACAGCACCAGTGAAATTTGGTGTGCCACAAGGGTCTGTGCTTGGTCCCATACTTTTTTCACTATATGTTACACCACCAAATCATCAGAAGTTATGGAGTAAACTTCCACTGTTATGCCGATTATACACAGCTGTATCTACCAATAAAAGGGAATAATACTGACATCAAGCGTCTAGAGGCCTGCCTCGTTTCAATTAAAACATGGATGTCTCAAAACTTCCTCCATTTGAACTCGGATAAAACAGAGCTCTTGTTAATTGGTCCTGCCAGTCATCGGCACAAGTTCAACAATCTTACTGTCTCGATCAACAATTGTGTGTTGGAGCATGGCAACACTGTGAGGAACCTTGGTGTCATTTTTGACTCCACACTATCACTGCAGCAGCACATTAGTGAGGTCACTAAACTGGGCTTTTTTCACTTGAGGAATATCTCAAAAATTCGCTCCTGCCTCTCTTTAGCTGATGCTGAAATTCTCATTCATGCATTTGTCACATCCAGGCTGGACTACTGCAATGCGTTATTCTCTGGACTGCCGAGGAAAAGTACTCACAGACTACAAATGGTCCAAAACACAGCCGCCAGACTTTACAAAGACCAGGAAGTTTGATCACATTACTCCAGTCCTGGCTTCATTACATTGGCTTCCTATTCATGTTAGAATTGAATTCAAAGTTCTCCTGTTAACATATAAAATCCTTTGTGGACGCGCGCCCTCGTACCTATCTGAGCTCATCACCCGGTATACTCCAGCTCGTACCCTTCGCTCTCAGGACGCTGGCCTCCTTCAACTTCCTCGAGTAAAGAAGAAGTCTGCTGGCTACAGAGCCTTTTCTTATAGAGCCCCATTTTTATGGAATGGGCTCCCGACGGAAGTGCGGTGAGCTGACTCTGTTGAAGTTTTCAAAAGCAAACTCAAAACATACTTATTTCACCAAACGTATGGAGACTGATTGATCATAGGTATACGTTTACACTGGTTGTAGCTGTAGGTACACGTTTACACTGGTTGTAGCTGTAGATACACGTTTACACTGGTTGTAGCTGTAGATACACACTAAACCGCTCATATTATGCGGCCCCATCCACTATTGCACACTAAGAGTGGACATTGGACTCTGCCAATATAAATGTTTTTGTGAATATGTTTGTGTATTTCTATGTATTTTTCAACTGTCTTGGACACATTCCTGCACGGCCTGTCCGTCCTGGGAGTGGATCCCTCCTTCTGTGGTTCTCCCCGAGGTTTCTCTTTTTTCCCGGCTGGGTTTTTTTTTTGGAGTTTTTCCTCTGACCCTGATGGAGGGTCTAAGGACACGGGATGTTGTCTAGTGCCGTCTGTTAAGCCCTTTGAGGCAAATGTTGTTGTGATATTGGGCTATACAAAAATAAATGTCTTGTCTTGTCTTGTCTTGTCTTGTAAAGTCGCATTGGATTTCTCCTTATATTTCTGCTTTTGTAGCCTGCCCTCTGGGTGGATGGAGGTTTATTGCTGTATGGTGGCGCCCTTATTAAGGTCCTTATTAAGGTCCTTATAAAGGTCCTTATAAGGGGTCCCATGAGAGAGGCTTGGTAGAGACACAAAGATCATAAAGTGTGACCTTTATTGACCAAAGTTAAACAGACAGCAATTGGTTGTGCAGAGTGCATTAAGAATAAATAATGGAATTAAGGATTAAATAATAAATCATTGTATATTTCATGAGGTACATTTCAATTGATTCCCTTGGCACCAATTGAAGTTCTTGAAATTGTTTAGCAACATTATTAAACATTACTTTCCTAAATAAACAAATAGGCAAATATAATTCACACACATAAATCTGTTTTATTAAAAATAAGAAGGTTTATAAAAGGCTGTATGTAAGTGCCTCATAGCAGACTTTCTCCCTGTCAGACACAGACACCATTACCTGTAAATCAGAAGATGAAACACTTTGATAGAATATGTTCTGCACAATCTCTTTGAGAAAAAAGCAGGAGTAATATGCAGGATAATATTACTACCAATACTTCCAAAGATTCCTTCAAGTGCAGTTTCCATCTTTAATTTAAAGAAAATGACCAGCATCTCTCCCTTCGCCTTTCTCCTGTCTCACTGTACTGTGTACTGCTGCTGTAGTGGTTGGTCAATGGGACTATGAACCCATTAAAGTAAATAGAATCCCTTTGTTAGTTGTTTGTTATATATCTTTTGTGTACTAGAGTATCATACATGCTATTATACATACAGATTATCTTTACACAAAATGAGCAAAAGTGGTATTTAGGAATTTGTCTGTGACGGTTCTCAGGTATTTCAAGAGTTGTTATATAACAATAGAAGTGCAGTTTCACAAGAAAACATGACAACATGTATGAATGCGTCCTCTTTGGATCATTTCTACAGTGGAAATATTAATGTGGTCTCCCTGACTGCAGCAGTGCCTTTGCAGATGGCATCAGACTAGAAATACAGATCAAAGACTGAGAAATCCCATCGGTTACAGTCCCAGTGTAGACAGGGCTTTAGGAGAATCTGCCTGAGTGCTTTCTGGCCTCACAAAGAGTAGCTGAATGTGTGATGCTGGCACAGATGGTAGCAGCTGATAGAGAGCCAGTACCAGCCCAGGGTCTGCTGTAGCCAATGTAACGGCACTGAACGTAATGTTACGTGGGTACGTTGATCACAACCGAACAGAGAGCGTTTACAGTCAACCGTCACATAGGACATATCACCAAGTATCATCTATTAATGTGTCATCTGTTAATGTCAAAAAACCTAAACCTACATTGTTCATCAATACTCCACAGGACAGACTTTATGGGCATAAATTGGCTAAAATAAAATCTGAAATCTTTGCACTAACTGCCCCCAGAACACAACAGATGACTACACCAGAGTTTCTGCTAGAAAAAAATGGTGCCGGTCAAAGTGACCGGCAGAGGTTTCGTTTTCCGGACATTTTTTTCGTTACCATCAACTACCTCACATCTTAGCCATGGGAACTTGTCACTCCATTCCGACCGATACGCCCTACACTTCAACTTTTTCTCCGCCTCCAGAGGCGGAGGCTCCAGACAGCTCCGCGGCGGAGCTGGACATCTGAGGCTTCAGGCGTTCCTGATTCAGTATCCTCCTTCGCGTCTGGCCTCTGAAAAAAACTTTTAAGGCTAGTCTGCCTGGGCCTGGCCATATTTGAAACGTCTCTCAATAGTTCGTGGTTTAGGTCTATATTATAGCCGTTAGGCGTGCGCTTTATTTGAAATGCAACATGCGATGTTGTTTAAAAACTTTTAAACGGTCGATTCAGATTGTGTTGGGGGGCGGGGCCGGGGTTATTAGGCAGTTTTAATCTGACAATTTGACCGGAGAGATTTAATTCTGTCGGACATTTAATTTTTTTCCCGGCCAATGACCGGTAATTACCGGACAACGGAACCCCTGGACTACACCCATGCCCTCTGGCACTGTTAACCCATTCATCTGTTCTGGATGGCAATAAATAAATAAATAAATTGCTAGAAGTCAGTGGAGTGGATCCCAGAGTTGCAGAGTAAGTTCTGAGTTGATAAAACCAAACTAGGTAACTTTGGCTCTGTTGCATGACACTGGTTATCAACTTTCTTTATCAACTCTGGTTTAAACCCTAAACCAATGATGACTGGGCGTGTCTGTACAGTGATCAACCTGGAGGGAAAAGGAGGAGGGGCTATTTCTGCTGAGAAACTGGAAACAACAGGAGAAGGTTTTCAAGGTGAAGACGTTTTGTCTCTAATTCCAAGAGACTTTATCAATTCTGAGATCAACTGGTGAGAGAGCTGAGCTTATATCTCTAGAGGGAGGAGTTTCCCCTGAAACCAAACCTGATGGACCAGGCTGTTCTGGTCTCATGGTCGTTGGCTCTGAAAGGGAAGTGTGACTCCTGACGTGAGAGTCGAGTTCCAGATTTTGGCCAGTGGACAACCCAGACCATCCTAGGTGTAACTCGGGACAGATGGGTAAAGAACCTCTCGGACAGAGTTCTCACTCAAACTGAAAATGAGGTTCTTGAAAAGGGCTTAATTTCTCAGTTGCTCCAAGGCACATCCCCACAGTACAGTACACCTCATTACAGCAACAAAATCAGCCATAAGGAACAATAAATTGTCTGGTAATGAAGCTGAAGAACTGAGACTCAAGGTCGCAGCTGCACTGGCTAGTGCCAAACCACCCCCCTCCAATATCCCCTCAGAGCAAAGGAGGGCTTTGTCAGCACTGGAGAGGGATCACAGCATCACCATTCTGTAATCCTGAACACAGAGGACTACGAGTCCAGTATCAACAGCATATTACCTGTAAATCCTGTACATCTCCATATCCTGCACGTATGCAACCATTGTATATATCCTGCACTTGCTGCTATTGCACTTCTGGTTAGACCTAAACTGCATTTCGTTGCCTTGTACCTGTACTTGTGTAATGACAATAAAGTTGAATCTAATCTAATCTAATCTAAAACAGCTTACTCAGTGACACCACCACCTATCAGACACTGAGAAGAGATCCAACAAGTGGTTACAAGAAGAAGGTCATAGACTGTCTGCAGAGGCTGGAGAATGACCAAGTCATTGATCGACCTCTGTACTACAGACTGTATCCTGGGAAGACCACTCCATGTATCTACAGCTTACCCAAAATACACAAAGAAGAAATTCCACTACGACCCATTGTAAGCAGCACAGATTCAGCCAAACACCTGGCCACCATTTTGGCTCCATTGGTAGGCCACTAACAACACCATATCATAAACTCACAGGACTTTACAAAATCAAAAACCTACAACTAGACTCAGATGAGACTATTGTCTCCTTTGATGTCAAATCACTCTTTACCTGCATACCCACCAATGAAGCACTTGTGGTTGTAAGGAAGAGATTACTACAGGACACATCTTTACAGGACAGGACAAACCTCACCCCGGACCATATTTGCAGTTTACTGTAGATATGTTTGAACACTACTTATTTCCAGTTCAACCTGTACATGGAGGAAGTGGAGAACAGAGCTCTGGTCTCTTTCCCAGGTGCAGTGCCCAGTCACTGGTTCAGATATGTTGATGACACGTGGGTCAAGATCAGAACCCATGAAGTAGAAGCCTTCACAGAACACAGCAACGCAGTGGAGTCAAGATGCCATAGACAACCGCCTGGCTATCGTAGACTGTGAAGTGGTTATTTGTGAGGACAAGACTCCAAGTAGAAGTCTATAGGAAGCCAACACAGATCAATATTTACTGTTTAATTCCCACCAGCCTCTGCAGCACAAGCTGGGAGTCATCAGGACTCTTCAGCACAGAGCACAAGAGGTGCCCACAACCTCAGAAGGTAAACAGAAAAAGAACAACACATCCGTAAAGCCCTGAGAGACTGTGGATACCCCGGATGGACTTTAAACAAAACCAAGAGGACACAGAAACCAAACAGACAGGAATCAGAGACAAAGGGGAAGGGTGTAGTTATCCCTTATGTGTCTGGTTTATCTGAAAAACTTAAAAGGATTTTCTACAAACACAACATTCCAGTTCACTTTAAACCAGGGAACACGCTGCGTCAAAAACTGGTCCATCCTAAAGACAAGATCCCCACAAACAGAGTCATGTAGTTTATGTAGTTCAATGAAGAGTGCAGTGACAGTTATGTCGGTGAAACAAAACAACAGCTTCACAAGAGGATGTATCAGCACAGAAGAGCCAGTGTCACTAACAACTCTCCTGAGCCTCAACGACTCTCACATCAGGAGTCACACATCCCTTTCAGAGCCAACGACCAGAACAGCCTGGTCCATCAGGTTTGGTTTCAGGGGAAACTCCTCCCTCTAGAGATATAAGCTCAGCTCTCTTACAGTTGATCTCAGAATTAATAAAGTCTCTTGGAATTAGAGACAAAACGTCTTCACCTTGAAAACTGAGTCCAGGTGCTTTTACTTCAACCTTTTTAATTTCAAGATGTCCTGATAACTGAGGACCTTCACAGACAACAGGAGAAGGAGAAAAAGGCTGACTATATAAGTTTTAAGACAGTAATTGTAATTGGCTCACACTTAAAAACTCATGGTCTAAACATATTTCACAATGTTTCAAACTAAGTGTAAATTCTTTTGACATTAAAACATGTAAAACTGTAGAAAATATTACTCAGGTGTGAGTTACCATGGCGATGGAACCCGCTTAAAATCAAACTCGATTGATTGTGCAGATTGTGCTCAAACTAAACCTAAACTTACCTGGATCTAAACCTAAACCAACTTCTAGCAACAGGTCTTAGAGCTGCCCCACTCACTCTGTTTATAATAAATATTGATTATAACTACACATTCACAAAATAATATTACAACAACCATCACCACTATGCTTTCTATTATTATTTTGTAATTATACCTTTTTACCAGCGTTTTTATTATTATTAACTCCCACACACACATTGTATCTTGCTTTATTTAAGCTTCACATGTTTTGTTTTTCCACCTGTATACTACTTCTGTTCTTGTATCATGTAATAAAAGTGCCTTTTTTACCACAGGCCAAGGTTCTTTTCTCAGACCAAATACAATACAAATACTGCATCAGTTTGTTTCACAATAAAAAAACAAACTGCATTAAGCTGTACTGCTTAGTAGAAAGGGTTCTATACTGTATCGTTTACTGGATGACATCTGTGTATAAATGATAAAAAGCAAAGCTGTTGAATGATCGTGATACATTATTTCCTTTCATATCTGAGAAGGAAATTGAGAAACGGAAGTGTGAAATGATGATATGTTCCATCCTGGATACAAATGAAATGTCAACGCCAAAAAGGCAGTTTTAGAGATTTAGTCCTGTCTAATTCTCACACTGTTGTCTAAAGTGTGAAAACCCAGCACAGCTTTATTAAGTTGTGTGTGTGTTTACTCTTTTTAGGTACATGTCAGCGGCAGTCTAAGAATAGGCTCTCTGCATCAGAGCCACATTAAGAAGGAACATGAATATGCATAAGGCAAGTTGAGTTCAACTGCACCTGCCACACTCACTGTGGCTTCTGTAAATATGTTTTATTAATGCGTCTCCTCAGGAATACACATTAAAGAGATGGGTAAAAAGCGCAGACACAAATTTGGTTCAGTCGTTCTACTTTATGTTTCTACCACATTAATCAAAAATATTTTTAAGCCCGCCTGTTAAGTTGAAAGTAGTGTACATAAACTGCAGAATAAAATGTACATAACCTTTATATCAAGCCCCATCAGGTGGAACATGCCTTTTCATATTTTGTTTTATAATTGTAAGTTGACCACAGGGCGCATTCATACTGTTGTTTTGTCCTTAGGCAAGACACTTCCCCCACCTTGCCTCCAGTGTCTGTGGCACTGGTGTATGAATGTGTGAGGGTTCGGAGCTTGGAGAGTTCATAGGTGCAAAATGGCGGCCACGTCTCTACCTCCAGTGTGTGACTGTGGAGTGAATGAATAATGGGCTGTAAAGCGCTTTGAGAGCTTCGGAAAGCGCTTTATAAATCCAGTCCATTATTATTACTTGGAAATTAACATTTTTATTCCTGGAGTTTTATTGGTGGTTCCCTTTCAAAAGCTACACTCAATGTAGAAATACGCTATGGGGTACACTCTTTGTGTGACCGGTTGTGAAGCACGTGTGTCAAACATGTCAAAAATCTTTTCAAACATCAGTGCACAGTTGAACTATTGCATGCATAGCCACACTGGGTGTTAAAAAACAAAACTGCTACTATTAATAAATTATCCATTCATCCATCCACCCGCTTTTCTGGGGCTGGGTCGCAGGGGCAGCAGTCTAAGAAGAGACACCCAGACTTTCCCCTCCCCAGATACTTCCTCCAGCTCTTCCACAAAAAGACTAGCAGAAAGGTCCAATAAGAGAACACCACTAGGGTACAGATCAGGAAGGGGCATTCCTCCCAGTCACGCCCTTCCAGGTGTCACTGTTGTGCCCACGTGAGCGTTGAATTCCCCCAGTAGAACGATGGTCCCTGGTTGGAGCACTTTCCAGCACCGCTCCCAGAGACTCCAAGAAGGCCGGGTACTCTGCACTGCCATTTGGCCCGTAAGCAACGGGCCAAATGCAAACAACAGTGAGAGACCTATCCCAAGCCCGAAGGCGCAGGAAAGTGACCCTCTCGTTTATCGGGGTGAGCTCCAACACATGGTGGCTGGCTAGCGCCAGATTCTGTGTTGGGTCGCTGAGGCCCCCGCCTTTGACTGCCCCTCAATCCACTTTGCACCGGCTCCAATAATAAATTAATCAATATTTACTGTAGCTGATATATGTCCTAGTCGTCTTTTGAGCGTCCTCCGTATATGTGCACTTCTTCTCAGGTGACGTTTACCATCGCCCTCAAAAGCACAACAATTACTATTGCTCTATGTCTGCACTCCGCTCACTGTATTTCACCAACACTCAGGGGTTCGTACAAATAACTAAAGCTAAACCTTTTACAGACAGAAAGAGCACCTAAGCATAATTACTTGTGATTCACCAGCACCATATGAACACAATTAGCAATGGTGACTCCAACCTATTTGTCAATTGATGTGACATATTTCTAGTGAGACAAAGAAGTCTCCTGTCATCAAGTAATGACATGCCTATATGACAAAATAAAAAACAGCTAAAGGAAAATAAATCCAAATGGTCTCTTCTTATAAGTATTTAGGCTTTGTTATTGATGAAAATTTGTCCTTTAAACAGCATATTGAGCATCTTGTATGTAAACTGAAGCTAAAGCTCTGTTTTCTTTTCAGAAATAAATCATATTTCTCTGTTTATACAAGGAAACGTTTGATTTCTGCAACTTTTTTACCTTTATTGGATTACGGAGATCTCCTTTTTATGAATGCATCGGACCGTCTTTTGAAAAAGCTGGACACTGTTTATCATTGTGCTTTACGTTTTATGACTGGCTGTGGAAATCGTGTTCACCATTGTACATTGTATGCTACAGCTGAGTTTCCGTCCCTGTATGTTCGCAGGTGGTCTCATTTGTTGACTTTCATTTATAAATGTATTCTTGGGCTCCTCCCATCTTACCTCTGCACATACATGCGTAAAAACCAACAACAGTATGCTCTGCGTTCTCAGAAGAACATACTGATGGTGGTTCCCAGAGTCAGAACAGAGTTGGGTAACACTGCCCCCTGTGCATGGAATGAACTGCAAAAGGACATAAATCTTTCTGAACTTGTGACATTGGGAGAATTTAAATCTATTCTAAAGAAGCGTGAACTCAATGAACTTGGAAAATGTAACTGTTTTTAAACTTGTACACATTGACTAAATATCATTTGTTTTTTTGATGTCATGTATGTTTTTTTAAATTGTATGTAAATGTTGTTGTCTTGGCCAGGTCACTCTTGAAAAAGAGATTTTTA
This sequence comes from Perccottus glenii, assembly GCA_024416835.2. Taxonomy (NCBI): domain Eukaryota; kingdom Metazoa; phylum Chordata; class Actinopteri; order Gobiiformes; family Odontobutidae; genus Perccottus; species Perccottus glenii. Next base: position 3,320,304 of record CM044554.2, read on the forward strand.
ATCTCAATGAGTTTTTATCTAATTAAATAAAGGTTAAATAAATAAAAATAAATGACTAGTCTTCAGTTCAGGACTAAGCCTTGCCCAGCAAAAGACGTTATATCTCATTTTTGATTTATTTTGCTGCCACAAGCAATCAGGCTGTTTTCTTCAAAAGCCTACAAGGAATTCTGAACATTTTTCTATTTGGCATTTTTACTCTGAGAACTCTCCGTATGCCAAACTGTGATTTGACTGAGTTTATACGAACATTCCTCTTGGGCAAAGACATTCAGAGAAAATCCTCCAAAAGCTATCCAAGGTCACACAGTACCAACTTTCCCAACTTTTCCAACCAAGGGGGAAACAATGCTTTCAAGGTCCATCATTGGCAAAACCGAAGACTTACCCTTTTCGCCTGGACCTCATGCTTCCCTTCCCGTTGGTTCTCTGCTTCTGACCCTGGTTCTAGCCTTGCTTGGCTTATGAGTAAGATTTGCACAGTTATACAGAGTTGTGTATAAACTACAGAATTATTTTAATTAATCCTTGAAGTTCATATCCCACCTTCAAAAAGAAACGTTTGTTTGAAATATACGGAGTCCCGCATGTGACATAAAAATCTTTTTGAATAAAATATAATATTTCATATTTACGTTCCCAAGTAAAAAAAATGTAAAAATAAAATAAATAAAATCACTGGAAACAAGTTAATTATCTTGAGGGAAAGACTTAATTAAGACATGCGCACTTGACAAAATCAGAAGCGGGATCAAGCACGCCAGAGAGAGAGAGTGACCGATCTACATTTTTTTCAGATGCTAGCAGAGACAGGCGTTTGAGGTCTTCTTTTATGGAAGTTTTGAAAGGCAAAACATGGTAATAGTGGGCTAGAAACAAAATACAGGGGTTTGACATCTGATGGAAGGGAGTGGAAACATGATTGAGCACTTAAATCGTAAAGCGGCACTTCTTTCCAGTTAACACTAATTTAAACTCTGCTGGAAACCTGTCTTGAACACTCTGTCAGACACTTTGTATCCTCAGTGGCTTGTTGAATTAACACAGGAGCGTATACAAACACCAAGACGTGTCCGTGAACTTCTGAAATTTTCTGAAAATATGAGTTCACCTCAGAAAACTGTGGCCAGACACCTAAAGAAATACATAGGGGAATGTGACAATAATATGCTTAAATGCTTCCTCCGCGTCTTCACCGGTGCGAATATCTTATTTGACCAGCCTATCACTGTCCAGTTCATTGAGATATCCCAGTTTCAGTGTAGACCTCAAGTCTAGACCTTTGTTGGCAAATAAATTTAAGCTTTGTTTCCAAGATTTGCATAAGCAGGCCAATTACACCTTTACATTTGATTCACGATATAGGTTCAAAAGTGGCACATTTACAGAGCATAAAAGAGCTAGAGTCAAGTTATATGATATGCACATTTTAAACTGAGAAAAACGGCTATGAACGGCTATGTTTAATTATTGTAACTAGTTAGCCTCTAGTTTAATATTGTTTGTACAAACAACAATGTCAAGAAATGCAGTATTTTTTTTTTTTTGGTACAGCAGTTTTACAGCACAGCAATAGCCCTGTGCTCTTTGTTTCTACAAAAACATTGTTTACAGACAAATTCTATGTCGGTGTGTCTATGTTATTAGACCCTTGTTGAAACGCATCTGCTTGTTTTATTCTGTCAAATTTGTTTTCATTAAAAGTAAAACAGATAGATTTGTAGCCATATTTGGGGTATATTGAAAAAGTAGCTACTTTATTTAAATGAGCTACTTTATTCAAACATCTGGGTCTGAATATTACCCCGTGGTGATAAATACAGTTCATGTGCAGCTGTTCTGTTAGCTGGAAAAGCCTGACCTAATTGTTCCATTGTAATAGTGCACAAATCATCGTCCTCATCACAAGTAACAGATGTCAGAAACTCTTTGCAGGCAGAAATGTCCTCATTCAGGGGTACAAGAAAGTCCATTGTGCCCCACAGGTGAGGTGCCTGGTGCATAACGTTGGGTATTCCTGAAGGCACACTTGTATTTCTTGAGGGTCTGATGCGATGTGAGTTCCAAACATTTTTAATGTCATTTAGGTCCTACTGAAAAATAATGGATATGTTAATTAAATAGTACAGGGGGTAATCAAATCAACATAAGAGGAGTAAACTACCTGAATGAAAGACATGAAGCAAAATTGGATAAGTGGTTTGTCAAGAAAATCCCCGCTGAAATGTCCTTCATCTTTAAGGTCAGCAAAAAAATGTATCCAGTGTTCAATTCCTTCCTTTCTTAACTGACCCCACCAGCTCTCGATCCTTTGATTTGCTGTGCTTGCTCCTGGGATAAAGCTCTGTGGGCCAGCTCGATCGTCTAGTTGACAGACAAATGTACAACTCACCACATTATTAGACGTCCTCACTTTCCTCTGAGCCGAGTCTTTTTAATCCTGACATGAAAACTGTCCAGTCCTGGTTCAGTTCTGGATTCATTCTCTGATTATCAAAGCAGCCGGGACTAGAGGATAAAGGGCTGTTGTTCAGCTTCGACACTGACACGGAGCTGAGGAGCTGAATAAACTAAAATAAACGTTCCCTCTCCGTCCATAACGTCAGTGAATCTTCGTTATGTTTTGCCAAGGCTCAGCTTTTAGATTTTAGTCGTTTCTAACGCATTATCAGGCTACGCTAAACGTGTTGAAATTTCCCGCTGCTGTGTCCGTAACCATAGTAACCTGAGGACCCGCGCGTGTTGACGTAGCTGTCCTAGAAGTGCCGGTTCAAAAATATGTTTTACACAATGGGCTTGTAATTATGAATAATGTCTTGCGGTCCAGATCAAAGCCTCTCGAGGTCCGGATCCGGACCGCGGTCCGCCTATTGAGTACCCCCGGTCTAGACTAAACAGGCTTCAGCCTTGATGCTGAAGGAAGGCTTCTACTTTCTTCCACAGGGTGTGCAGACCTAAATGAATAGACAGGCCCAATCAAGGCTGAGGACATACAGAATGTATAGTTAAGAAATCAAAATTTCTTCAAGAAGTAGCTGCTAAACTGTTGTATTTAGTGTCATTGTGGACTGATTTATCAAAGGATGGAGCAAGTGAACACCGTGGTTTAACCATGTGAAGGGCACATAACGGCTGTTTTTATGCAAAGATATCATAGCATATGGCATCTCACTGAGTAGGCTAGTGTGTGTTACATTTACATTTAGTCATTTAGCTTTAGATGCTTTTATCCAAAGCGACTTACATGAAGCATCCATTCACCAGTGTTACAGCTGGAACACTACTGGAGGCAAGGTGGGTTAAGTGTATTGCCCAAGGACACAACGACAGTATGAACTGTGGGGAGAGCGGAATCGAACCGCCTACCTTCCGGTTGAAGGACGACCGCTCGTAAACGGGACGACCCGTTTATGCCATGTCCAGCTTTTCAGTAAACAAGAGCCAGCTTTGGACACGCCCTTACAATGAGTGCGTTACCTGTCAAGCACTTTTTATTTTTTTTTTCTATTTATATTGCACTTTTCCACCTAGTTCCACCATGGCACTCAAAGCACTACTTAGTGTTTCACATCCAGATAGTCTGTAGAGAGATCGGCACCATCTAGTGGATTTAAGTGCCGCTTTAACGTTGAACCTACAGCTTGCTAATTCCATTATTGTTAGAATATTTTTGTCCAACACAGAGTTTAGTGTCCTGCTGTGATCAGGTGGATATATGCGCTTGGGCCCAAGATGAGACCAGGTCTGGACTCAATGATGTCTCCAGCTGCAAGAAAGAGATGCTTCAAGAACCAGGTCCAGTTACCACTATTTTTGGAAATCGTCCTCAATATATAGTTATTTTTAAATTCATCATTTTAACAAAGTAATATACAATATAATGTAAATGTGTTATTGAAGTACACATTAAATATTCTGTATATGTCAGGGGTCACCAAACGTTTCTCCTCAGAGAGATACTTTTACAAAATGAAAATGGCAAGGAGCTACTTGTGTTTGTAACATTTATTCTCAGCTTATTTCAACACAAACAAAATTTATTTTGTTTTACCAGAACATTAACCCCTAACTTTTACAAAAGGTTTGTGTCCTCAACTCTTTTTTCACAATTTTGTAAATGTATATGCATTTCTTTCCTGTGTATCCGGAAATGTTATGCTAATGCAATTCAAAATGCAAGATACTTGTGTATTCAATCAGATGACTGACACTGATGGAGTCAACAAGAGAGGCGTAGCCTCAGGTTTACTCTTATGGACTCATTAAAATGTTCATTTGTCAGTCTGCTTCTGAACTTTTATGGTCACCTTAATCTTACAAATTCTGCATTCTGCCTTTGTTGTTTCAGTTATTAAAATTAATACGCATCCAATATCCAGGACTCCCCTGCAAAAGAGATTTGTAATCTCAGTGGGACCATCCTGGTTAAATAAAGGTTAGAAAAAATAAAATAAAATAAAAAAAAGCTTGTCAAGGTTACCATTTATGGTTTCTTGCCCAACAAGGATTAACAACCAAATAAAGAATAATTGAGTGGCACTCTTTTATTTCAGAAAAAACACAACTTAATAATAGTTTATAATAATATAAACTAATATATAATAAAGATTTTCCCTTTTTTGGGGGTAATCACTGATGACTTGGATGACCCTGGTTTTGAAAGTTATACTAAAGTCTGACTGATAAAGCAGTCAGTCTGTTTAGATTTAGATTAGTTTATTTCAAAGTGGACAATGCAATTTCATAAAACTTGATTAAATATAAGTTAAAAAAGTCAGAGGTAGCCAAAAGGCTCTATTTTATCGATGTGTGGGGGCGGTAGTAGCTCAGTAGTAGAGTGGTCGTCCTTCAACTGAAAGGTAGGCGGTTCGATTCCCGCTCTGCCCACAGTTCATACTGTCGTTGTGTCCTTGGGCAGGACACTTAACCCACCTTGCCTCCAGTGGCTGTAACACTTGTAATTACATTAGAACAATGTAAGTCGCTTTGGATAAAAGCGTCAGCTAAATGAGTAAATGTGTGTGTTATGTGTGTATGTTATATAAAATATGGTATTATTCTTAATCTCCGAGTGTGGGCCGTGAGCATTCCTGCGGAGTGTAGTAGAACACAGGGAAGCGACAGAACGCCACCACAGTGTGAGCTCACCCGAGGCGCTGAGTTGTTGGTACTGTTCTGTTCATGGCCTGAGGTTGTGCAGTCTGTCTGACTGTTTAATGTATCAATTAAAAAACAGTGTTTTGCCTCCTGCTGTGCTCTCCAGTCATCCCCAGGGGCCACTCTCTCCAACACAGACACCATGTGGACATCAGGACTGCTACATCTGATCACTCGCCCCATTAGTGGACCCAACCGTTAGCAGAGAGGAGGATTCCCAAATGATCTGTGACTCAGTGACATGCAAACAAAGCATAGCTAATGGAGTGTGGCTGAACAGTCTGTTCAGCTTAAAGAAGATAATATTACCATAATTATTACTATCATATCTATAAAGCCATGCCACTTTTTAAATTTTTTTGTGTGTTACATATTAGACAAGAACCCTCTGTTAAGTGAACCAGAAGATGATTTCTGGCATTATAATCATAAGAGCACAGAATAGACAAGCAGACCACATACCTGCTAAATGTCTTAAAGCAACTGATTCTCTATAGAAAGTGTTTGGTAAAATTGTGGTTTATTTCTTGGACACAGGCCATGTGTACGTTACAGACTTTTGTCTACACTACAGACTATTGTCTACACTACAGACTTTTGTCTACAGTACAGATTTTTGTCTACAGTACAGACTTTTGTCTACACTACAGACTTTTGTCTACAGTACAGACTTTTGTCTACACTACAGACTTTTGTCTACAGTACAGACTATTGTCTACACTACAGACTTTTGTCTACACTACAGACTATTGTCTACACTACAGACTATTGTCTACAGTACAGACTTCTGTCTACAGTACAGACTTTTGTCTACACTACAGACTTTTGTCTACAGTACAGACTTTTGTCTAGAGTACAGACTATTGTCTACACTACAGACTTTTGTCTACAGTACAGACTTTTGTCTACACTACAGACTTTTGTCTACAGTACAGACCATTGTCTACAGTACAGACTATTGTCTACAGTACAGACTTTTGTCTACACTACAGACTTTTGTCTACACTACATAATTTTGTCTACACTACAGACTATTGTCTACACTACAGACTTTTGTCTATACTACAGACTTTTGTCTACACTACAGACTTTTGTCTACACTACAGACTATTGTCTACACTACAGACTTTTGTCTACACTACAGACTTTTGTCTACACTACAGAATTTTGTCTACACTACAGACTATTGTCTACACTACAGACTTTTGTCTATACTACAGACTTTTGTCTACACTACAGACTATTGTCTACACTACAGACTATTGTCTAGAGTACAGACTATTGTCTACAGTACAGACTTTTGTCTACAGTACAGACTGTTGTCTACACTACAGACTTTTGTCTACAATACAGACTTTTGTCTACACTACAGAATATTGTCTACAGTACAGACTTTTGTCTACAGTACAGACTTTTGTCTACACTACAGACTATTGTCTACAGTACAGACTATTGTCTACAGTACAGACTTTTGTCTACAGTACAGACTTTTGTCTACACTACAGACTTTTGTCTACAGTACAGACCTTTGTCTACACTACAGACTATTGTCTACACTACATTTAGTCATTTAGCAGACGCTTTTATCCAAAGCGACTTACAAGTGAGGATAACAATGGAAGCAATTTTAACAACACAAGGTACACTACAGACTATTGTCTACACTACAGACTTTTGTCTACACTACAGACTTTTGTCTACACTACAGACTTTTGTCTACACTACAGAATTTTGTCTACACTACAGACTATTGTCTACACTACAGACTTTTGTCTATACTACAGACTTTTGTCTACACTACAGACTATTGTCTACACTACAGACTTTTGTCTACACTACAGACTTTTGTCTACACTACAGAATTTTGTCTACACTACAGACTTTTGTCTACACTACAGACTTTTGTCTATACTACAGACTTTTGTCTACACTACAGACTATTGTCTACACTACAGACTATTGTCTAGAGTACAGACTTTTGTCTACACTACAGACTTTTGTCTACACTACAGACTATTGTCTACATTACAGACTTTTGTCTACAGTACAGACTTTTGTCTACACTACAGACTATTGTCTACACTAGAGACTTTTGTCTACACTACAGACTATTGTCTACATTACAGACTTTTGTCTACAGTACAGACTTTTGTCTACAGTACAGACTATTGTCTACACTACAGACTTTTGTCTACACTACAGACTATTGTCTACAGTACAGACTTTTGTCTACACTACAGACTATTGTCTACAGTACAGACTTTTGTCTACAGTACAGACTATTGTCTACACTACAGACTTTTGTCTACACTACAGACTTTTGTCTACACTACAGACTATTGTCTACACTACAGACATTTGTCTACACAACAGACTTTTGTCTACACTACAGACTATTGTCTAGAGTACAGACTTTGGTCTACAGTACAGACTTTTGTCTACACTACAGACTTTTGTCTACACTACAGACTATTGTCTACACTACAGAATATTGTCTACAGTACAGACTTTTGTCTACAGTACAGACTTTTGTCTACAGTACAGACTTTTGTCTACACCACAGACTTTTGTCTACACTACAGACTATTGTCTAGAGTACAGACTTCTGTCTACAGTACAGACTTTTGTCTACACTACAGACTTTTATCTACACTACAGACTTTTGTCTACACTACAGACTATTGTCTACAGTACAGACTTTTGTCTACACTACAGACTATTGTCTACACTACAGACTTTTGTCTACAGTACAGACTATTGTCTACAGTACAGACTTTTGTCTACAGTACAGACTATTGTCTACAGTACAGACTTTTGTCTACAGTACAGACTATTGTCTACACTACAGACTTTTGTCTACACTACAGACTATTGTCTACAGTACAGACTTTTGTCTACAGTACAGACTATTGTCTACAGTACAGACTTTTGTCTACAGTACAGACTATTGTCTACACTACAGACTTTTGTCTACAGTACAGACTTTTGTCTACAGTACAGACTATTGTCTACAGTACAGACTTTTGTCTACAGTACAGACTATTGTCTACACTACAGACTTTTGTCTACACTACAGACTATTGTCTACAGTACAGACTTTTGTCTACAGTACAGACTATTGTCTACAGTACAGACTTTTGTCTACAGTACAGACTATTGTCTACAGTACAGACTTTTGTCTACAGTACAGACTATTGTCTACAGTACAGACTTTTGTCTACAGTACAGACTTTTGTCTACACCACAGACTTTTGTCTACACTACAGACTATTGTCTAGAGTACAGACTTCTGTCTACAGTACAGACTTTTGTCTACACTACAGACTTTTATCTACACTACAGACTTTTGTCTACACTACAGACTATTGTCTACACTACAGACTATTGTCTACAGTACAGACTTTTGTCTACAGTACAGACTATTGTCTACACTACAGACTATTGTCTACAGTACAGACTTTTGTCTACAGTACAGACTATTGTCTACACTACAGACTATTGTCTACACTACAGACTTTTGTCTACACTACAGACTTTTTTCTACACTACAGACTTTTGTCTACAGTACAGACTATTGTCTACAGTACAGACTTTTGTCTACAGTACAGACTATTGTCTACAGTACAGACTTTTGTCTACACTACAGACTATTGTCTACAGTACAGACTTTTGTCTACAGTACAGACTATTGTCTACACTACAGACTATTGTCTACAGTACAGACTTTTGTCTACAGTACAGACTATTGTCTACACTACAGACTATTGTCTACACTACAGACTTTTGTCTACAGTACAGACTATTGTCTACACTACAGACAATTGTCTACAGTACATACTTTTGTCTACTCTACAGACTTTTGTCTACACTACAGACTTTTGTCTACACTACAGACTTTTGTCTACAGTACAGACTATTGTCTACAGTACAGACTTTTGTCTACACTACAGACTTTTGTCTAGAGTACAGACTATTGTCTACAGTACAGACTTTTGTCTACACTACAGACTTTTGTCTACACTACAGACTTTTGTCTATAGTACAGACTTTTATCTACACTACAGACTTTTGTCTACAGTACAGACTTTTGTCTACACTACAGACTATTGTCTACACTACAGACTATTGTCTACAGTACAGACTTTTGTCTACAGTACAGACTTTTGTCTACACTACAGACTATTGTCTACACTACATTTAGTCATTTAGCAGACGCTTTTATCCAAAGCGATTTACAAGTGAGGATAACAATGGAAGCAATTTTAACAACACAAGGTACACTACAGACTATTGTCTACAGTACAGACTTTTGTCTACACTACAGACTTTTGTCTAGAGTACAGACTTTTGTCTACAGTACAGACTTTTTCACTACACTACAGACTATTGTCTACAGTACAGACTTTTGTCTACACTACAGACTTTTGTCTACAGTACAGACTTTTTCACTACACTACAGACTTTTGTCTACAGTACAGACTTTTGGCTACAGTACAGACTATTGTCTACAGTACAGACTTTTGTCTACAGTACAGACTATTGTCTACACTACAGACTTTTGTCTACAGTACAGACTTTTGTCTACAGTACAGACTATTGTCTACAGTACAGACTTTTTTCTACAGTACAGACTATTGTCTACACTACAGACTTTTGTCTACACTACAGACTATTGTCTACAGTACAGACTTTTGTCTACAGTACAGACTATTGTCTACAGTACAGACTTTTGTCTACAGTACAGACTATTGTCTACAGTACAGACTTTTGTCTACAGTACAGACTATTGTCTACAGTACAGACTTTTGTCTACAGTACAGACTATTGTCTACAGTACAGACTTTTGTCTACAGTACAGACTTTTGTCTACAGTACAGACTATTGTCTACACTACAGACTTTTGTCTACAGTACAGACTATTGTCTACACTACAGACTTTTGTCTACACTACAGACTATTGTCTACACTACAGACTTTTGTCTACACTACAGACTTTTGTCTACAGTACAGACTATTGTCTACACTACAGACTTTTGTCTACACTACAGACTATTGTCTACACTACAGACTTTTGTCTACACTACAGACTTTTGTCTACAGTACAGACTTTTGTCTACAGTACAGACTATTGTCTACAGTACAGACTTTTGTCTACAGTACAGACTATTGTCTACACTACAGACTATTGTCTACACTACAGACTTTTGTCTACACTACAGACTTTTGTCTACAGTACAGACTATTGTCTACACTACAGACTTTTGTCTACACTACAGAATTTTGTCTACACTACAGACTATTGTCTACACTACAGACTTTTGTCTATACTACAGACTTTTGTCTACACTACAGACTATTGTCTACACTACAGACTATTGTCTAGAGTACAGACTATTGTCTACAGTACAGACTTTTGTCTACAGTACAGACTGTTGTCTACACTACAGACTTTTGTCTACAATACAGACTTTTGTCTACACTACAGAATATTGTCTACAGTACAGACTATTGTCTACAGTACAGACTTTTGTCTACAGTACAGACTTTTGTCTACACTACAGACTTTTGTCTACAGTACAGACTTTTTCACTAAACTACAGACTATTGTCTACAGTACAGACTTTTGGCTACAGTACAGACTATTGTCTACAGTACAGACTTTTGTCTAGAGTACAGACTTTTGTCTACAGTACAGACTATTGTCTACAGTACAGACTTTTGTCTACAGTACAGACTTTTGTCTACACTACAGACTATTGTCTACACTACAGACTTTTGTCTACACTACAGACTTTTGTCTACACTACAGACTATTGTCTACAGTTTAGACTTTTGTCTACAGTACAGACTTTTGTCTACACTACAGACTATTGTCTAGAGTACAGACTTTTGTCTACACTACAGACTTTTGTCTACTTCACAGACTTTCTCGTGTTCTCTGTGTAATATTTTCTGTAACTCTCTTTGGCTAATGCTGTATTGGACTGTTTTATTCTCTATTCTGTGTTGAAGCAGTCTTGTTCAAATGTTAGTAAGACAGTTGAGCATTCTGCAGTGTGGCTCTAGCTTGGATCTGCGGTGACCTTTAGCTGACCTTTAGCGCAGGCCAGTTCTGTGATGGGCCTCTGTTTGGCTTTAATTCTATATTCAGATTTGAAGGGAGGACAAACAGTTTGGAAGAGAATCTCCCCAGACTCCACTCAGGTCAGAGCGGCTGTGCACTGCCCCAGGGCCACTATCAGAAGGTCATGAGCACACACAATGTAAGTAAGGGCACAAAACCCATTTCAGTGGGGCCTCTTCCATTTTCAAAACTCATATACTATATGAAATCTTTATCAGGAGAAACAGGAGAGGCACAGATTTACTTTCAAATACTGATGAATTAACTGCAGTGGCTGTGCACACTCCAACTTTCTTTCAGACAGACATGCATAAAGACTGTGTGGTCCAAAGGCTACTCCGTGGGTAAATGACAGTGAAAAAAAGCCCTGACAAACAGTACAAGAATCTATCATAGACTGAGTTTGTAGTTGTAGCTGGAAAGTGCAGCAGTAGCCACCATCACAATCAACTGATCAGTGCACAATCCCCTTACTTTATATTATTTTACTGCTGCCATCAATGCTATCCCCAGTTCACAACCTCAAAACTGTGACACTTTAATTTTACAAACAGAAATCATACGACAACACTTTTATGAGAAATGATGCTCAAAATCAAAATACCACAAGTAAACACACAAAAAAAGTTAACTTATGATAGTGTGTAATTTTTTTTTATTATTAACATGTAACTAAAAGCAGACATTTGTATTGTTCCTTAAGCTCTTTCACTTATTAAATCCGCCCCAGGATTCAGAACCTACTGTAGGTTCTTTGTTCTTTATATGTTTTTTTTTCTTTTACTTTCTTTTATCACGGATCTAAGCTGTATCAAGTCCCATGAGTATGCCTACATGGATCCACTGAACATGCAGGACGCTGTTGAGGCTCTGAAAGGTCTCATGTTTAATGGACCAATCAGAATTGAGTTACAGACACGTGGAACACTGTTGATCTTTTCCAACTGGTTAATATTGCCGTAACCATAAACTTTGAAGAGGTTGTAAGTAAAGGATTTTCTTTGAAACTTGAATAACAAGAAATAGAAACTGTTCAAAATGCAAATAAAAGTGGGGAAGTTTATGTCTTCAACCAACAAGTCAACTAGTCAACTTGGACAGAAAGGATTTTATTACATCTTATTGACTATGGATGCATTGTCATCATAATCCTGAAATTTATCTACAAGCTACAGTGAGTTTAAATTTTTGAGTTAATTACAGTCATTAGCGTGCAGCTAAATGAGCAGCTAAGTGCAGTGGTGCCTTTCAAATTAGTTTGACACAAAGCGTCTCCATCTGAGTCCTCTTATAGTCTTTGTGTGTGTCTGTGTGTGTGTGTGTTCACCACTGCTATCTGTGCCGGTCCCAAGCCCGGGTAAAATGGAGGGGGTTGCGGCAGGAAGGGCATCTGGCATTAAAGAAAACAAACAAAAAAAAAAAACATTGCCAAATCACCCGTGCGTATTAGTCCCTGCTCGGCGGGGAAAAGCCAAAAGAGAAAGAGTTACTGCTGTCATCAATGCACAGGTCAGCAATGTAATAATCTCCTGTTTTCTAAACTTCCCAGCCAGGACCAGACAGTACAGAGAACACAATAGAGACCAAATGCAGAGGGTGATTGTGTTTGTTCCACATGGTTGCAAAATTATTTTACAGATGTGCTTTATTTTTGTCTAACTTTTTTGACTTGACAAAGACAGATTGAGTCAGTAGCTCCTATTTCTGTTCAACAAAGACTTGAGTCCTAGTGCATGTATCTGGCCTACTTTCCTGGGACTTCCATGTTGTTGTTCATCATTGTGATCTCAGGGAGAAGCACGAGTCTTTGGGGAAAAAATAGCCTCCTCCAGGGACGAAGCACATCTCTGTCCCCGCTGAAGCAGCTCTCCCAGGAATTGGGCTGAGCTATTAATGCAGCCGCTGGCACCTTCCGTGCTGCTTCACATACTGTTACCAAAACCTGCTTTACTACCATGTCCCCAGGCAGACACAGGCACATTCATCCTGGACATCAACCCTCTCTCAAATACAATACAATCAGCAGTTACTAATACATCAACAGGCTGCTATAGTCTTTCTAGTCACGTGGAACTACAGATGATACAGATGACTTTAGTTAATAAGGATAAGGATTAAGGGAAGTCTTTAAGTATCAGTGAGAGCATTTTTGTCCAGTGTCTCAATACATATTGACACACTGACATTTAATTCTACACTGTTTTCTACACTATTTTTGAGCTGTGAGAACTGCTACTGCCCATCTTTGGTTTCTAGGCTTCATTCACTCAATCTCACACTTTTTACCATCTTAAACAAGATACAGACAATTACTTCTACTTATTTGAAAATATAAGGGGGTTGGATAAGGAACACAAGCTAGGATGGTACACAATTGCCCTGAGGGAATACTGAAAACACTTCTGAGAACCCAGAGGGGGAGGAAGAAAATTTGATATTTTTTTAAATGTTATTTAAAAAAAATAACATACTGTTGTTGTACTAAAAAGACAGAACCCAGCCGTGAGAGTTTATGAGCCACCAGGACAGATTAGAGTGCACACAGAGTGTAGAGGACAGTGTGAGCCATGGAAGAGGAAAAGCAAGTCCGAATCCCCTTCCTAGACCCTAACCCCTCAATCAATATATAGTGCTGCACAAAAAAAGTAACACTAAACTGGAATTAAATGTAAATATATATATATATATCAAGTCAAAATTTGATTCAAGATTCAGAGAATGGTTTTTGAATTGTGAGCCCAAGAATCAATACAAATCAGAATGAGGGACTGAAAAAGATTCCCAGCCCTAGTAAACAATGTTTTTACTGTTTAGAGTTTAAGAGTAAAAGTGGTAAAAGTACTGCTCCTTTAGTTATTTCCCTTAGGCTCACAAACTGGTCGTGGACTGGATTTTTTGTGATGGATTGCCTTTTTTCACAGGTCAGCTTATTGAGAAGCAAAATGCATGTATTGTATCAATTAAAACACATTTGTCATTGTGTCGTCAAGATTGGCAGAGTGCAGAGAACTTGTGCAGAGTGCGTCAGACTGTGGCTGACTGGAAATCCTGGGCCTGCTGCTTATCTCAGTTGTTGGCATTGGCAGATTTGTTCTGCGGACTGGGTTTTGGAAAAGAAGTATCATAGCATGCGACCATTGTAGTCGTGTGTAGTTTTATTTTCAACAACTACAGCTAGAATGTTATTATGTAAAGCTTGTAAAGAGAAATGAACCGGGCAATTCACATACAACTGAGGACAGTTTATAGGTTTCATGGGTACACTTCTGTATACTTACAGACCTCATTACTTCTGTGTGTGCTTCAGAACTTTAAGGTCTGCCAGGTGCCACCGTATGGCACTTGGTCCTCGCCCACCGCTGCTAATTTGAGCCCCCCTGAGCTGGAAAACGGGTAGGAACCATTTATTTTTGGCTGTGTTCCAGTTGTTAATGTGCCCAGCTCTGGACAGGGACTATACTTCCCCAAAGTTCTTTACCGCACCTGACACTGAAACACTGGCACAACTAGGCCCATGGTGGTCCTGCTGGCAGAGCCACAGAAGAACCACAGGGGTCCAGTGCAGAACCATAAGCAGGTGTTTGTTTATTCCACACTCTCCTATTTTTAAGACAATCATAAAGATTGCAGATCGTGCCTGAATATTTCATGTGGGTTGGGTGGATGGGAACAGGGGCCATCTGGCTGTGCCTCCGGGATCCTCCGTTAAAAGGGAATTGCTGGTGTGGAGGGGAGGCTTGAAGTGAGGAGTGTCCCGCCTTGGAGTGCAAACTTACGTAATGTGTACCTATGATTCAATATTTAATATGTAACCCCAATCAGAGCAGCAGAAGACTTTAATGTCTGTTTACATCAGACTGTCTCCAGGTTGAGCTAATGATACACAAAGGCTCTCACTGACATACTCTAATCAATCTTTTGAAGCAAACTTTCTCATCTCAACAGTTGTATGAATATCTGAATTATGTTACTGCATGTACTTCCTCACTTAACCAACTTATGTGAATGGATAAAGTACCAGTTCAGAGCTACAGCAGAAGTAAACAAAAATACTGATGCACCTTCTGGAAAAGTTTCAAATGTTAGGACCTCTTCAAACTTTTTGATGATTTTTGTTGAATTTGTTATTGTTGATTTTATATTTTTTCACTTTAGTAATAGATAGGGCTGGGCGATATGGACAAAAAGTCATTATCCCGATATATTTAGGCTGAATATCGATATACGATATATATCCCGATATATTTTCCGCAAAGTGAGAGCAAATGTTCAGTCAAAGTCAAAGCCAAATATGAAGTCACAAGTAGTTTTATTGAAACCATTTCAGTGAACAGTTGCAAAATCAAATTAAAGCCGCAAGCGGCGATAAAGGCCCTCGCCTCCCTTGAGACCGCGGGGACACATGCACTCGGAGGATTGCATTTCGTGCTTTAAAGCGTAAACTTCACGGTAATGTCAAATAACCGGGCCTGTGCTACTGCTGGGGCCTGCTACACCACCTTGTAACCTAACTTTAGAGTTAAAGGTCTCCACAATCTCTGGTTTTCCTGGGAGCTGTCTGAACCTTTGGAAATAATAGATTATGCTTGGGCTAAGGCGAGAAAAAACAAGTACTGGCTGGAGATTTGAGATGACTCAGGAATCGCTGCACCCCCCTGTTTAAAAAGGCAAAATGTAAATATAACTTGTCTAAAAGTACAAGGTTACAAGTTCCAAAGGATTCTGAGGAGTTTTCTAAGACTCTAGCCTTGGCTCTGGAGGGGCCTCCTCTAAAGGAAGGATCCTGGCAATTGGGAAATGGCATTTATTTCCCAAAGAAATGGCTGCCTCTTCACAGACTCATTACGACCATAGCCACAAATGTATCAAAAACAAATTGATAACTTTTGGCACATGTGTCTAGATGATACTCACCAAATTTGGAGCTGTTTAGATGAAAAGCCTTTAGACACAAGGGGTGCAATTTGTGGTCACGCATTCAACCCAACATAGTAAATTTCCTGTTGAGTTTACGGTATGGCTGTAATAAACTTTTCTGTTTGCCCTGAGGTGTCCTATGGATGTACCAAGTTTCATTTTTCTACGTTTGAAAAAAGTTACTTTCACTTTCCATAGGCCCAATGTATTTTGACTTTTCTAGGGGTCGCCACTGAGTCATTTTTCGTATTTTTTTTTTCGGGACTTCAAATACATAAATTTTTTGCCAGGCTTGAAGTCTGGGACCAATAAAAATGTCTTTTAGTTGCACGTTTACTGGGTCAAATTGAGGATCATTTTGCAAAAAAATTATAATAAAAAAAAAATATACCAAATTAAAGCCACAAGCGGCGATAAAGGCCCTCGCCTCCCTTGAGACCGCGGGGACACATGCACTCGGAGGAGTGCATTTCGTGCTTTAAAGCGTATACTTCACGGTAAAAGGATTCTGAGGAGTTTTCTAAAACTCTAGCCGTGGCTCTGGAGGGGCCTCCTCTAAAGGAAGGATCCTGGCAATTGGGAAATGGCATTTATTTCCCAATAGTTGCCTCTTCACAGACTCATTACGACCACAGCCACAAATGTATCAAAAAACAAATTGATAACTTTTTTTTGCACACGTGTCTAGATGATACTCACCAAATTTGGAGCTGTTTAGATGAAAAGCCTTTAGACAGAAGGGGTGCGATTTAGGTGGTCACGCATTCCACCCAACATAGTAGATTTTCTGTTGAGTTTACGGTATGGCTGTAATAAACTTTTCTGTTTGCCCTGAGGTGTCCTATGGATGTACCAAGTTTCATTTTTCTATGTTGGAATAAAGTTACTTTCACTTTCCATAGGCCCGATGTATTTTGACTTTTCTAGGGGTCGCCACTGAGTCATTTTTCGTATTTTTTTTTCGGGGACTTCAAATACATAAATTTTTCGCTGGGCTTGAAATCTGGGACCAATAAAAATGACTTTTAGTTGCACGTTTACTGGGTCAAATTGAGGATCATTTTGCAGAAAAAATATGATAAAAAAATATATACCGAATTATAATAAAAAAATATATAACTCGAGCAAAAAAGTCTAGAAAAACACTTGTCTATTTTACATACATGTGTTTAGCTCATTTTGCCCAAGTTTGGTGTCTGTGGAATGAAGCAGCTATTCTCTGTGTACTTTTAAAAAAGAGGTGTATTTTAAGTCGGACCAAATTTTCAATTCAAAATGGCCGCCTTCCTGTGTGTGATAGGGTGTGGTCCCTATTGGCTTTTTTGTTCATAAGCCCATGGTGGATGTGTGTACCAAGTTTCATTTGCCTACGACAAACTAAAATTTTCACTTCCCATTGACTTTTTCCAAATATTTGGGACGTTGCTATGGCAACACATTTATAGATAGGGGGTGGTTGTCATTGGCTTTTATGCTCGTCATGACATAAGAGATGTGTGTACCAAATTTCATGTCTCTATGACAAACTAAATTCTTGGGTCCCATTATAAGTTTGTAGGGGCGCTGGAGGGCCATTTCTAAAGATAACCCTTTTATTTACATATCTTTGTGTTCAGGTCATGAATGTGCACAAACGCCTTTTTGGGTCCAACTCGATCCGATAAGGCGTTTGAGAGTTAAGAGACATTTTATTTTCACAAAAATGGCCACCTTGTTACAGGCTTGCCACACCCATACCCGATAAGATATCAAAACAAAGTCACAACTTTGGTTGGCACACGTGTCTAGATGATACTCACCAAATTTGGGGCCATTTAGATTAAAACACAATGATTTGCATCTTTCTGCGCAAAGTGCGATTTTAGTGGCCATTTCACCCCACATGGCGGACTTCCTGTTGAGTTTAGGGTGTGGCTGTCATTGACTTTTCTGTTTGCCCTGAGGTGTCCTATGGATCTACCAAGTTTCATTTTTCTACGTTGGAAAAAATTACTTTCACTTTCCATAGGCCCAAGTGTATTTTGACTTTTGTAGGGTCGCCACTGAGTCATTTTTGTAATTTTTTTGGCGACTTCAAATACATAAATTTTTCGCCGAGCTTGAAGTCTGGGACCAATTAAAATGACTTTTAGTTGCACGTTCACTGGGTCAAATTTAGGATCATTTGCAGAAAAATTATAATAAAAAAATATACCAAATTATAATTAAAAAAATATAACTCGAGCAAAAAGTCTAGAAAAACGCTTGTCTATTTTACATACATGTGTTTAGCTCATTTTGCCCAAGTTTGGTGTCTGTGGAATGAAGCAGGTATTGTCTGTGTTCTTTTAAAAGAGGTTTATTTTAAGTCGGTTCACATTTTCAATTCAAAATGGCCGCCTTCCCGTGTGTGATAGGGTGTGGTCCCCATTGGCTTTTTTGTTCAGAAGCCCATGTTGGATGTGTGTACCAAGTTTCATTTTTCTACGTTGGAAAAAAGTTACTTTCACTTTCCATAGGCCCAATGTATTTTGATTTTGTAGGGTCGCCACTGAGTCATTTTTAGTATTTTTTTCGACTTCAAATACATAAATTTTTCGCCGAGCTTAAAAATTGGACCAATAAAAATGACTTTTCGTTCATGTTCACTGGGTCAAATTTAGGATCATAGGTCGACAATAAAAAAAATAAAAAATAAAAAATAAAAAAATAAAATAATCCGAGCAAAAACAATAGGCCCTCCCGGCCATCACCGGCTCGGGCCTAAATATATACCCGAATTATAATAAAAAAATATAACTCGGAAAAACACTTGTCTATTTTACATACATGTGTTTAGCTCATTTTGCCCAAGTTTGGTGTCTGTGGATTGAAATAGCTTTTTTCTGTGTACTTTTAAAAAAGAGGTGTATTTTAAGTCGGTTCACATTTTCAATTCAAAATGGCTGCCTTCCCGTGTGTGATAGGGTGTGGTCCCCATTGGCTTTTTTGTTCATATGCCCATGCTGGATGTGTGTACCAGGTTTCATTTGCCTACAACAAACTAAAATTTTCACTTCCCATTGACTTTTTCCACATTTTTGGGGCGTTGCTATGGCAACACATTTATAGTTAGGGGGTGGTTGTCATTGGCTTTTATGCTCGTCATGACATAAGAGATGTGGGTACCAAATTTTATGTCTCTATGACAAACTAAATTCTTGGGTCCCATTATAAGTTTGTAGGGGCGCTGGAGAGCCATTTCTAAAGATAACCCTTTTATTTGCATATCTTTGTGTTCAGGTCATGAATGTGCACAAACGCCTTTTTGGGTCCAACTCGATCCGAGAAGGCGTTTGAGAGTTAAGAGACGTTTTATTTTCACAAAAATGGCCACCTCGTTACAGGCTTGCCACACCCATACCCGATAAGATATCAACAACAAAGTCACAACTTTGGTTGGCACACGTGTCTAGATGATACTCACCAAATTTGGGGCCATTTAGATTAAAACACAATGATTTGCATCTTTCTGCGCAAAGTGCGATTTTAGTGGCCATGCGTATCACCCAACATGGCGGACTTCCAGTTAAGTTTAGGGTGTGGCTGTCATTGACTTTCCTGTTTGCCCTGAGGTGTCCTATGGATGTACCAAGTTTCATTTTTCTACGTTGGAAAAAAGTTACTTTCACTTTCCATAGGCCCAATGTATTTGACTCTTCTAGGGGCCGCCACTGAGTCATTTTTGTAATTTTTTCGGGACTTCAAATACATAAATTTTTCGCCGAGCTTGAAGGCTGGGACCAATAAAAATGACTTTTCATTCATGTTCACTGGGTCAAATTTAGGATCATAGGTGGAGAAGAATAAAAACTAAGAAAAATAATCCGAGCAAAACAATAGGCCCTCCCGGTCATCACCGCTCGGGCCTAATTAAAGCCGCAAGCGCGATAAAGGCCCTCGCCTCCCTTGAGACCGGGGACACATATATTCGGAGGATTGCATGTCGTGCTTTAAAGCAAATTTGGAGCTGTTTAGATGAAAACCCTTTAGCACAAAGTGTACGATTTAGGTGGTCATGTATTCCACCCAACATTTTCTGTTGAGAAGGATCCTGGCAATTGGGAAATGGCATTTATTTCCCAATAGTTGCCTCTTCACAGACTCATTCGACCACAGCCACAAATCTATCAAAAACAAATTGATAACTTTTTTTGCACACGTGTCTAGATGATACTCACCAAATTTGGAGCTGTTTAGATGAAAAGCCTTTAGACACAAGGGGTGCAATTTAGGTGGTCACGCATACACCCAACATAGTAGATTTCCTGTAGAGTTTACGATATGGCTGTAATACATTTTTCTGTTCGCCCTGAGGTGTCCCAAGTTTCATTTTTCTACGTTGGAAAAAGTTACTTTCACTTTCCATAGGCCCAATGTATTTTGACTTTTGTAGGGTCGCCACTGAGTCATTTTTCATATTTTTTTCGGCGACTTCAAATACATAAATTTTTCGCGAGCTTGAAGTCTGGGACCAATAAAAATGACTTTTAGTTGCACGTTTACTGGGTCAAATTGAGGATCATTTTGCAGAAAAATTATAATAAAAAAATATACCAAATTATAATAAAATAAAATATAACTCGAGCAAAAAGTCTAGAAAAACGCTTGTCTATTTTACATACATGTGTTTAGCTCATTTTGCCCAAGTTTGGTGTCTGTGGAATGAAGCAGCTATTTTCTGAGTTCTTTTAAAAAGAGGTGTATTTTAAGTCGGTTCACATTTTCAATTCAAAATGGCCGCCTTCCCGTGTGTGATAGGGTGTGGTCCCCATTGGCTTTTTGTTCATAAGCCCATGCTGGATGTGTGTACCAAGTTTCATTTGCCTACGACAAACTAACATTTTCACTTCCCATTGACTTTTTCCAAATATTTGGGCGTTGCTATGGCAACACATTTATAGATAGGGGTGGTTGTCATTGGCTTTTATGCTCGTCATGACATAAGAGATGTGTGTACCAAATTTTATGTCTCTATGACAAACTAAATTCTTGGGTCCCATTATAAGTTTGTAGGGGCGCTGGAGAGCCATTTCTAAAGATAACCCTTTTATTTACATATTTTTGTGTTCAGGTCATGAATGTGCACAAACGCCTTTTTGGGTCCAACTCGATCCGAGAAGCCGTTTGAGAGTTAAGAGACATTTTATTTTCACAAAAATGGCCACCTCGTTACAGGCTTGCCAGACCCACACCGGATAAGATATAAAAAAAAAAGTCACAACTTTGGTTGGCACACGTGTCTAGATGATACTCACCAAATTTGGGGCCATTTAGATTAAGACACAATGATTTGCATCTTTCTGCGCAGGTGCGATTTTAGTGGCGCGCATTTCACCACATGGCGGACTTCCTGTTGAGTTTAGGTGTGGCTGTCATTGACTTTTCTGTTTGCCCTGAGGTGTCCTATGGATGTACCAAGTTTCATTTTTCTACGTTGGAAAAAAGTTACTTTCACTTTCCATAGGCCCAATGTATTTTGACTTTTCTAGGGGTCGCCACTGAGTCATTTTTCATATATTTTTTGACTTCAAATACATAAATTTTTTGCTTTAAGTCTGGGACCAATAAAAATGACTTTTCGTGCATGTTCACTGGGTCAAATTTAGGATCATAGGTCGACAATAAAATAAAAAAAAAAGAAAAAGAAAATAAATATTAAAGCCGCAGCATAAAGGCCCTCGCCTCCCTTGAGACCGCTGGGACACATATATTGGAGGATTGCATGTCGTGCTTTAAAGCAAATTTGGAGCTGTTTAGATGAAAACCCTTTAGCACAAAAAGTACGATTTAGGTGGTCATGTATTCCACCCAACATAGTAGATTTTCTGTTGAGTTTACGGTATGGCTGTAATAAACTTTTCTGTTTGCCCTAATGTGTCCTATGGATGTACCAAGTTTTGTATTTCTACATTGGAAAAATTTACTTTCATTTTCCATAGAACCAATTATTTTGACTTTTCTAGGGGTCGCCACTGAGTCATTTTTCATATTTTTTTTTCGGGGACTTCAAATACATAAATTTTTGCCGGGCTTGAAGTCTGGGACCAATAAAAATGACTTTTAGTTGCACGTTTACTGGGTCAAATTGAAAATCATTTTCAGAAAAATTATAATAAAAAAATATATACCAAATTATAATTAAAAATATAACTCGAGCAAAAAGTCTAGAAAAACGCCTGTCTATTTTACACACATGTGTTTAGCTCATTTTGCCCAAGTTTGATGTCTGTGGAATGAAGCAGCTATTTTCTGTTGTTTTTTAAAAGAGAGGTTGTATTCTAAGTCGGTTCACATCTTTAATTTAAAATGGCCGCCTTCCCGTGTGTGATAAGGTGTGGTCCCCTTTGGCTTTTTTGTTCATAAGCCCATACTGGATGGGTGTACCAAGTTTCATTTGCCTACGACAAACTAAAATTTTCACTTCCCATTGACTTTTTCCACATATTTGGGACGTTGCTATGGCAACACATTTATAGATAGGGGGTAGTTGTCATTGGCTTTTATGCTTGTCATGACATAAGAGATGTGTGTACCAAATTTCATGTCTCTATGACAAACTAAATTCTTGGGTCCCATTATAAGTTTGTAGGGGGCGCTGGAGAGCCATTTCTAAAGATAACCCTTTTATTTACATATCTTTGTGTTCAGGTCATGAATGTGCACAAACGCCTTTTTGGGTCCAACTCGATCCGAGAAGGCGTTTGAGAGTTAAGAGACATTTTATTTTCACAAAAATGGCCACCTCGTTACAGGCTTGCCACACCCATACCCGATAAGATATCAAAAACAAAGTCACAATTTTGGTTGGCACACGTGTCTAGATGATACTCACCAAATTTGGGGCCATTTAAATTAAAACACAATGATTTGCATCTTCTTGCGCAAGGGGTGCGATTTTAGTGGCCATGCATTTCACCCCACATGGCGGACTTCCTGTTGAGTTTAGGGTGTGGCTGTCATTGACTTTTCTGTTTGCCCTGAGGTGTCCTATGGATGTACCAAGTTTCATTTTTCTACGTTGGAAAAAAGTTACTTTCACTTTCCATAGGCCCAATGTATTTTGACTTTTGTAGGGGTCGCCACTGAGTCATTTTTCGTATTTTTTTTTCGGTGACTTCAAATACATAAATTTTTCGCCGGGCTTGAAGTCTGGGACCAATAAAAATGACTTTTCGTGCATGTTCACTGGGTCAAATTTAGGATCATAGGTCGACAATAAAAGAAAAAAAGAAAAAGAAAATAATATTAAAGCATAGCGGCGATAAAGGCCCTCGCCTCTCTTGAGACCGCGGGGACACATGCACTCGGAGGAGTGCATTTCGTGCTTTAAAGCGTAAACTTCACGGTAAAAGGATTCTGAGGAGTTTTCTAAGACTCTAGCCTTGGCTCTGGAGGGGCCTCCTCTAAAGGAAGGATCCTGGCAATTGGGAAATGGCATTTATTTCCCAATAGTTGCCTCTTCACAGACTCATTACGACCACAGCCACAAATGTATCAAAAACAAATTGATAACTTTTTGCACACGTGTCTAGATGATACTCACCAAATTTGGAGCTGTTTAGATGAAAAGCCTTTAGACAGAAGGGGTGCGATTTAGGTGGTCACGCATTCCACCCAACATAGATTTTCTGTTGAGTTTACGGTATGGCTGTAATAAACTTTTCTGTTTGCCCTAAGGTGTCCTATGGATGTACCAAGTTTTGTATTTCTACATTGGAAAAATTTACTTTCATTTTCCATAGAACCAATGTATTTTGACTTTTCTAGGGTCGCCACTGAGTCATTTTTCATATTTTTTTCGGGACTTCAAATACATCAATTTTTCGGGCTTGAAGTCTGGGACCAATAAAAATGACTTTTAGTTGCACGCGTTTACTGGGTCAAATTGAGGATCATTTTGCAGAAAAATATGATAAAAATATATACCGAATTATAATAAAAATATGCTTTTATGCTCCTCATGACATAAGAGATGTGTGTACCAAATTCCATGTCTCTATGACAAACTAAATTCTTGGGTCCCATTATAAGTTTGTAGGGGCGCTGGAGAGCCATTTCTTAAGATAACCCTTTTATTTACATATCTTTGTGTTCAGGTCATGAATGTGCACAAACGCCTTTTGGGTCCGACTTGATCCGAGAAGGCGTCTGAGAGTTAAGAGACATTTTATTTTCCCAAAAATGGCCACCTCGTTACAGGCTTGCCACACCCATACCCGATAAGATATCAACAACAAAGTCACAAATTTGGTTGGCACACGTGTCTAGATGATACTCACCAAATTTGGGGCCATTTAAATTAAAACACAATGATTTGCATCTTCTTGCGCAAGGGGTGCGATTTTAGTGAACATGCGTTTCACCCCACATGGCGGACTTCCTGTTAAGTTTAGGGTGTGGCTGTCATAGACTTTTCTGTTTGCCCTGAGGTGTCCTATTGATGTACTAAGTTTCATTTTTCTACGTTGGAAAAAAGTTACTTTCACTTTCCATAGGCCCAATGTATTTTGACTTTTCTAGGGGTCGCCACTGAGTCATTTTTCTTTTTTTTTTTCGGGACTTCAAATACATATATTTTTTTGCCGGGCTTGAAGTCTGGGACCAATAAAAATGACTTTTAGTTGTTGGTTTACTGGGTCAAATTGAGAATCATTTTGCAGAAAAATTATAATAAAAAAATATATACCGAATTATAATAAAAAAAATATAACTCGAGCAAAAAAGTCTAGAAAAACACTTGTCTCATTTACATACATGTGTTTAGCTCATTTTGCCCAAGTTTGGTGTCTGTGGAATGAAGCAGCTTTTTCTGTGTACTTTTAAAAAGAGGTGTATTTTAAGTCGGACCAAATTTTCAATTCAAAATGGCCGCCTTCCCGTGTGTGATAGGGTGTGGTCCCCATTGGCTTTTTGTTCATAAGCCCATGATGGATATGTGTACCAAGTTTCATTTGCCTACAACAAACTAAAAATTTCACTTCCCATTGACTTTTTCACATTTTTGGGACATTGCTATGGCAGCACATTTTATAGATAGGGGGTGGTTGTCATTGGCTTTTATGCTCGTCATGACATAAGAGATGTAATGTACTAAATTTTATGTCTCTATGACAAACTAAATTCTTGGGTCCCATTATAAGTTTGTAGGGGGCGCTGGAGAGCCATTTCTAAAGATAACCCTTTTATTTTACATATTTTTGTGTTCAGGTCATGAATGTGCACAACGCCTTTTTGGGTCCAACTCGATCCGAGAAGCGTTTGAGAGTTAAGACATTTATTTTCACAAAAATGGCCACCTCGTTACAGGCTTGCCACACCCATACCCGATAAGATATCAACAACAAAGTCACAACTTTGGTTGGCACATGTCTAGATGATACTCACCAAATTTGGGGCCATTTAGATTAAAACACAATGATTTGCATCTTTCTGCGCAAAGTGCGATTTTAGTGGCGCGTTTCACCCCACATGGCGGACTTCCTGTTAAGTTTAGGGTGTGACTGTCATTGACTTTTCTGTTTGCCCTGAGGTGTCCTATGGATATACCAAGTTTCATTTTTCTACGTTGGAAAAAGTTACTTTCACTTTCCATAGGCCCAATGTATTTTGACTTTTGTAGGGGTCGCCACTGAGTCATTTTTAGTATTTTTTTGACTTCAAATACATAAATTTTTTGCCAGGCTTGAAGTCTGGGACCAATAAAAATGACTTTTAGTTGTTCGTTTACTGGGTTAAATTGAGGATCATTTTACAGAAAAATTATAATAAAAAATATATACCGAATTATAATAAAAAAATATAACTCGAGCAAAAAGTCTAGAAAAACACTTGTCTCATTTACATACATGTGTTTAGCTCATTTTGCCCAAGTTTGGTGTCTGTGGAATGAAGCAGCTTTTTCTGTGTACTTTTAAAAAGAGGTGTATTTTAAGTCGGTTCACATTTTCAATTCAAAATGGCCGCCTTCCTGTGTGTGATAGGGTGTGGTCCCCATTGGCTTTTTGTTCATAAGCCCATGGTGGATGTGTGTACCAAGTTTTATTTGCCTACAACAAACTAAAAATTTCACTTCCCATTGACTTTTTCACATTTTTGGGGCGTTGCTATGGCAACACATTTATAGATAGGGGTGGTTGTCATTGGCTTTTATGCTCGTCATGACATAAGAGATGTGTGTACAAAATTTTATGTCTCTATGACAAACTAAATTCTTGGGTCCATTATAAGTTTGTAGGGGCGCTGGAGAGCCATTTCTAAAGATAACCCTTTTATTTACATATTTTTGTGTTCAGGTCATGAATGTGCACAAACGCCTTTTTAGGTCCAACTCGATCCGAGAAGGCGTTTGAGGATAAGAGGCGTTTTATTTTCACAAAAATGGCCACCTCGTTACAGGCTTGCCACACCCATACCCGATAAGATATCAACAACAAAGTCACAACTTTGGTTGGCACACGTGTCTAGATGATACTCACCAAATTTGGGGCCATTTAGATTAAAACACAATGATTTGCATCTTTCTGCGCAAGTGCGATTTTAGTGGCGCGCGTTTCACCCCATGGCGGACTTCCTGTTAAGTTTAGGGTGTGACTGTCATTGACTTTTCTGTTTGCCCTGAGGTGTCCTATGGATATACCAAGTTTCATTTTTCTACGTTGGAAAAAGTTACTTTCACTTTCCATAGGCCCAATGTATTTTGACTTTTGTAGGGGAATTCGCCACTGAGTCATTTTTCGTATTTTTTTTTTCGGGGACTTCAAATACATAAATTTTTTGCCGGGCTTGAAGTCTGGGACCAATAAAAATGACTTTTAGTTGTTTGTTTACTGGGTTAAATTGAGGATCATTTTGCAGAAAAATTATAATAAAAAAATATATACCGATTTATAATTAAAAAAAATATAACTCGAGCAAAAAAGTCTAGAAAAACACTTGTCTCTTTTACATACATGTGTTTAGCTCATTTTGCCCAAGTTTGGTGTCTGTGGAATGAAGCAGCTATTCTCTGTGTTCTTTTAAAAAAGAGGTGTATTTTAAGTCGGACCAAATTTTCAATTCAAAATGGCCGCCTTCCCGTGTGTGATAGGGTGTGGTCCCCATTGGCTTTTTTGTTCATAAGCCCATGGTGGATGTGTGTACCAAGTTTCATTTGCCTACAACAAACTAAAATTTTCACTTCCCATTGACTTTTTCCACATTTTTGGGACGTTGCTATGGCAACACATTTATAGATAGGGGGTAGTTGTCATTGGCTTTTATGCTCGTCATGACATAAGAGATGTGTGTACCAAATTTTATGTCTCTATGACAAACTAAATTCTTAGGTCCCATTATAAGTTTGTAGGGGCGCTGGAGAGCCATTTCTAAAGATAACCCTTTTATTTACATATCTTTGTGTTCAGGTCATGAATGTGCACAAACGCCTTTTTGGGTCCAACTCGATCCGAGAAGGCGTTTGAGAGTTAAGAGACGTTTTATTTTCAAAAATGGCCACCTCGTTACAGGCTTGCCACACCCATACCCGATAAGATATCAACAACAAAGTCACAACTTTGGTTGGCACATGTGTCTAGATGATACTCACCAAATTTGGGGCCATTTAGATTAAAACACAATGATTTGCATCTTTCTGCGCAAGGGGTGCGATTTTAGTGGCCGCGCGTTTCACCCCACATGGCGGACTTCCTGTTAAGTTTAGGGTGTGACTGTCATTGACTTTTCTGTTTGCCCTGAGGTGTCCTATGGATGTACCAAGTTTCATTTTTCTACGTTGGAAAAAAGTTACTTTCACTTTCCATAGGCCCAATGTATTTTGATTTTGTAGGGGTCGCCACTGAGTCATTTTTCGTATTTTTTTTTCGGCGACTTCAAATACATACATTTTTCGCCGGGCTTGAAGGCTGGGACCAATAAAAATGACTTTTCGTTCATGTTCACTGGGTCAAATTTAGGATCATAGGTGGAAAAGAAAAATAAAAAAAATCTGAGCAAAAACAATAGGCCCTCCCGGTCATCACCGGCTCGGGCCTAATTAAAGCCGCAAGCGGCGATAAAGGCCCTCGCCTCCCTTGAGACCACGGGGACACATATATTCGGAGGATTGCATGTCGTGCTTTAAAGCAAATTTGGAGCTGTTTAGATGAAAACCCTTTAGCACAAAGTGTACGATTTAGGTGGTCATGTATTCCACCCAACATAGTAGATTTTCTGTTGAGTTTACGGTATGGCTGTAATAAACTTTTCTGTTTGCCCTGAGGTGTCCTATGGATGTACCAAGTTTTGTATTTCTACATTGGAAAAATTTACTTTCATTTTCCATAGAACCAATTATTTTGACTTTTCTAGGGGTCGCCACTGAGTCATTTTTCGTATTTTTTTTTTCGTGGACTTCAAATACATAAATTTTTCGCTGGGCTTGAAATCTGGGACCAATAAAAATGACTTTTAATTGCACGTTTACTGGGTCAAATTGAAAATCATTTTTCAGAAAAATTATAATAAAAAAAAAATATACCAAATTATAATAAAAAAATATATAACTCGAGCAAAAACGACAAGAAAACCGCCTGTCTATTTTACACACATGTGTTTAGCTCATTTTGCCCAAGTTTGGTGTCTGTGGAATGAAGCAGCTATTTTCTGTGTTCTTTTAAAAGAGAGGTTTTATTCTAAGTCAGTTCACATCTTCAATTTAAAATGGCCGCCTTCCCGTGTGTGATAAGGTGTGGTCCCCTTTGGCTTTTTTGTTCATAAGCCCATACTGGATGTGTGTACCAAGTTTCATTTGCCTACAACAAACTAAAATTTTCACTTCCCATTGACTTTTTCGACATATTTTGGACGTTACTATGGCAACACATTTATAGATAGGGGGTGGTTGTCATTGGCTTTTATGCTCGTCATGACATAAGAGATGTGTGTACCAAATTTTATGTCTCTATGACAAACTAAATTCTTGGGTCCCATTATAAGTTTGTAGGGGGCGCTGGAGAGCCATTTCTAAAGATAACCCTTTTATTTACACATCTTTGTGTTCAGGTCATGAATGTGCACAAACGCCTTTTTGGGTCCAACTCGATCCGAGAAGGCGTTTGAGAGTTAAGAGACATTTTATTTTCACAAAAATGGCCACCTCGTTACAGGCTTGCCACACCCACACCGGATAAGATATAAAAAAAAAAAAGTCACAACTTTGGTTGGCACACGTGTCTAGATGATACTCACCAAATTTGGGGCCATTTAGATTAAGACACAATGATTTGCATCTTTCTGCGCAAGGGGTGCGATTTTAGTGGCCGCGCATTTCACCCCACATGGCGGACTTCCTGTTGAGTTTAGGGTGTGGCTGTCATTGACTTTTCTGTTTGCCCTGAGGTGTCCTATGGATGTACCAAGTTTCATTTTTCTACGTTGGAAAAAAGTTACTTTCACTTTCCATTGGTCCAATGTATTTTGACTTTTCTACTGAGTCATTTTTTGTATTTTTTTTTCGGGGACTTCAAATACATAAATTTTTCGCCGAGCTTGAAATATTGGACCAATAAAAATGACTTTTCGTTAATGTTCACTGGGTCAAATTTAGGATCATATGTGGAAAAGAAAAAAAAAAAAAAAAAAAAATCCGAGCAAAAACAATAGGCCCTCCCGGTCATCACCGGCTCGGGCCTAATAAATAAAAAGTAAACAGGTTTCTTCACCTGGTTCATAATTAAATGCTCAGCTGTTCAAATAACAATAAACTGTAAAAAAAAAAAAAAATACTGTATAACTATAGGACAGGAGTAACTTTTTTGAAATCAAAGCTCCATAAGGTGCCCATTTAAATAAAAAATATCTTCAAAATAGCCTATAAAATAAAATAGGCCAATCTTTTTCCGAAATAAATATATTTATATGAGAAAAGTACAATATCAAAAAATTTTAGTTTTACAACTATAAATGGCTTATTAAAATCCAATAACAGATTTTATTCTCCTTTCTAACAAATCCACAGATGCAAATAACGAACATTACAAAAGAATATGACAAACCCTAGTAACTTAAGGGCAGCATTTACATATAAAGAAAGAACAAAATAAAGTGCTCAGTTTAAGAACATTTTTTTTAACATCAGCTTGAGATTACCTTTTCCTTTTTGTTAACTCAATTTCTTATCTGAACAGTCTCAACCAGTTGCACAAGAAACAGATTATCAACTCAATAAACATTTTCCCCCTCTTTTTTTACATTGATAAACAGTAATGCTGTCTTGAGGTAGACATTAGAAAACAGACAAGCGTATCCTCCTTCGTTTAAAGATTTTGTGCGAGAAACACCAGCCTGTCAACAGCATCCGGCTTCAGAGATGCTCTGTGGCAGGTCACGATATTGCCACTACAGCTGAAAACCCTTTTGGAGGGTGAACTGGTAGCTGGTACCAAGAGATACTTTTTTGCCAGGTGGCTCAGAGATGGAAAGAAAACTTCATGATCCTTCCACCACTTGAGAGGATCAATGTCACTCTCCACACTTGCGTTGGTGCAGTGGTGGTGGCTGTGCGCTTCTTGAAGAAGCTTGCCAATCTCTTAGCTTTTGGTGCTACTGCTGCTTCTCCATCTGCAGGCACAGTGGGCACACATAGGCAAGGCGGTTGACAGTTGCTCTGATCAGCCAGTAGCTTCTCCACATCCAACGCATCTCTGTGCTTCAATGCATCGACTTTTTCACTTGGGATGTAGGTGGCCCTGAACCGAGGATCCACAAATGAAGCCATCTACAAAAGGTCAGTAGTGGCTGGGTCAGAATATTTGCTGTTGAGGTACTCAACAATGCTGGTCTTGATCGATTTACAAAGCTCGCTATCACCCTCTTCACATGCAAGGAGACTTTTGTTAAAAAGGTGCAGCACAGGTTTCACATATGATAAACCTGATTAAGCATCAGTAAAGTCCTGGAGAGGTTTCAGGACCTTTGGGACTGCTTCTAGGACCTCTAAGTCCTGCCAGGTACTCCTTCCTGCTCCAGGACTCTCTCTATCATCTGCTGCCTGGATCCCCAGCGTGCGCCGTGTGGCAGACTCGGTTATGAGTTGGTGACTTGGCAGACCCAGCTGAATCTGGACTTCAGCAAGATGTCTCCTTTTCTTCCAGCTGTACAAAAAACAGCGTACAATTTCTTTTGCACAAAGAAATGGCCTGGGTGACACGCTTGTCATTCATGCCATGTCATGTCAGAATCATAAAAAACTATTAAACAAATGTGCTTATGCGAGAAATTTTACTCTGGTTTCACTTTAACACATTCATACAACTAATCCAAAAATAAAGCTTTAGAAATATTCTACAT
This sequence comes from Perccottus glenii, assembly GCA_024416835.2. Classification (NCBI taxonomy): domain Eukaryota; kingdom Metazoa; phylum Chordata; class Actinopteri; order Gobiiformes; family Odontobutidae; genus Perccottus; species Perccottus glenii. The sequence goes on from CM044554.2 coordinate 3,351,847, forward strand.
TAATATTATTTTCTCATTTCATAGTTTATTTTTTTTATTCAACACCATTACTAATCATAAATATCAAATATTATATTGTTTTTTTCTGAATTTTAATCATGTAAGTGAATTTTATGTATTATTTTTGTATCATTTATAAATGATGACTATACTGTATGTACATTTACTCGTGTTCCGTTCTTGTTGTTGTTCTTAGTATTTAATATTTATGCTATTATTTAATGCTACTTCATATTTCTACTCCACTAAAAACTCCACAATGTTTAGGCATATGTGTCAACATTAGTTTGCAGTTTTCTATTTTCAATCCAGAGAAAAAACTTTAGTCTATCATAATAGCTAAATATATGTTACCTTGATGATAACAACAGGCTAACCAGCATTTTAAAGTCATAATTACCTCACCTTTACCAGCTGTAACATTAAAGTGATAAATACATCAATGCATCACTAATTCTTATCCAATAACGGAAACCTAATAAATATGGTTCTGAAATCTACCATTCAGTATTGTAAATGATTTTACATTTAGCACTTTAAGTTTTGTGTTTTATTAATCTATTTAACCTATATTTAACAATACATACTGCATTTCAACGGACACCTGGCCAAGACAGCAGCATAAAACACAAAATTGCAGACAGACACACAAAGGAAAATAAGGAAAAACTAAAATTTAAAATGTTTTTGATTAAAGTAAAATATCTGAATACTCCTTACAACACTGCAGGAGTTGCGACACTCACCAATAGCCAAGTGCAGTCTGTGACCGAAGCACTGCATCCTCAGCCACTCGTTTAGCTCAACCGCTTTGACGATGTTGCTCCCGTTGTCAGTTGTTATGGCAACCATAGATACTTTTCTTTGTGTTTCCAGCTTGCAATTGTGTCCTGCAGGGCCTCAGCTATGTGCTCACCGATGTGATCCTGGGGGAAATAACGTTTGCAGACATGCTGTTTTCATCTCCCAGTCTTGAATGAAGTGAACGTCTCGCTCATGAAAGGCTCACACGTCCTGCTCGATCACATATCGCTTGTCAACGCAAAATGGGTCACGTTAGCAAGCCGGTCAGCAAGGCTCTGTCTGATTTCAGTGTACATTTGTGGCAGTGCTACTCGTGCAAAGTAGTTGCGACTGGGAAGCTCATATCTCGGGTCCATAGTTTTCAGTAGCTTTTGGAATCCGACTTGTTCCACAGTTGCAACGGGGACCATATCTTTAGCAATGTGATAGGACACGGCTTTAGTTATAGTACACCACTTGACACTTTTCTTTTCATAAGGCACATTGCGGGAAAATGAAGTTTGCAGTGAGCTTTGTTTCGGGGCTGGAGCTATTTCGAGTTGTCGATGGCTTGCGGCTGTAGCATGTACATAAGATAACTGTCATATGTTTCACTCAAAAGGCGACGCAACCATAATAATCTGCATGTTGTATCACTGTCAATAACTGCCCCTTCTACTTTCCCAATAGGCTTGTGGAACTGCCAGTCTGCTGTGAACAAAGCTGATTTCATTACAGCTTTTGTTCAACATTCTGGTCTTTCAGTTGTAGCACTTAAAGAAACATGGATCGAACCAGAGGACTCTGCCACTCCCGCTGCCCTCTCCCATAATCACACTTTCTCCCACAGTCCCCACGTCACTGGAAGGGGCGGAGGGACCGGACTACTTATACCTACCAACTGGAAGTTCAAACAGCTATCACCCTTGTGTGACAACAGCTCCTTCGAGTTCCATGCTGTTACCATCACCCACCCTGTTAAAAGTTATTTTGTAGTTATCTATCGGCCCCCAGGTCCGCTTGGACATTTCTTGGAGGAGTTGGATGCGCTTCTTTCATTAACCTGACTGCATCATTTGACCTCAAGCAGGTTTCCACATCGGCAACCCACAAGTCTGGTAACCAACTAGATCTTATCTACATAAGATACTGCTCCACTCGGCACACTCAGGTCACGCCACTGCACACTTCTGATCATTTCTTCATTACTCTCGGCCTTGACCTAACTTCTCCAGACACTGCAATTGTTTTACCGCTGGTAACTTTCCGATGCAACCTGCGTACACTCAGTTCCTCCCGTTTTCCCTCTGCTGTCTCTTCTGCACTCCCCTCTTCTGAGGAGCTCTCTCTTTTAAACACAAACAACGCCACTGACACTCTGTGCTCCACGCTTACATCCTGCTTGGACAACTTATGCCCTCTTACATCTAGACCAGCCCGTACATCCTTGTCTGCCCCCTGGTTATCCGATGTTCTACGCGAGCACCGCGCCAGCCTCCGGTCAGCTGAAAGAAAATGGCGCAAGTCAAAGGATCCTACTAACCTCTGTATCTACCAGTCTCTCCTCTCTACTTTCTCCGCTGATGTCACCTCTGCAAAAACTGTCTACTACCATTCTAGGTTAATCAACTCACCTGACTCGCGCACTCTCTTTAAAACCTTTTCTGCCCTCCTTTTTCCGCCTGCACCTTCATCGGATTTAACAGCTGATGATTTCGCGTCTTTCTTTGTAAAGAAAACGACCGCCATCAGCAGTCAGTTCTCTGCGCCACCACCTGTCGAGCTCATTCAGACCACTGATATGTGTTTGCTCCCTTCTTTCTCTCCTCTAACTGAAGCAGATGTTTCCAAGGTCATTAGTTCTAACCACCCGACTACCTGTCCACTGGATCCCATCCCCACACATCTCCTTCAGGCCATCTCTCCATCTGTCGTGCCTGCTCTCACCCACATCATTAACTCATCTCTCTCCACTGGGTCATTCCCCACAGCTTTTAAAGAGGCCCGCATCACACCACTATTGAAGAAACCCACTTATAACCCTACACTGCTAGAAAACTACAGACTTCCCTCCTTCCCTTCATTGCCAAAGCTCTGGAGCGAGTTGTGTTTATTCAGCTCTCATCCTTTCTCACACGGAACAACCTCCTGGACCAGAACCAGTCTGGGTTCAAGAGCGGACATTCCACTGAAACTGCCCTGCTCTCAGTCATCGAAGCCCTGAGACTGGCAAAGGCAACATCCAAGTCATCTGTACTCATCTTACTGGATCTGTCTGCTGCTTTTGACACTGTTAATGATCACATCCTCCTGTCTTCTCTCAGGGCGATGGGTGTCTCTGGAATGGCTTTGCAATGGTTCAAGTCTTACCTCTCGGATAGGTCATTCAGAGTATCCTGGAGAAACGAAGTCTCTGAGTCCCAACCTCTCAATACAGGGGTGCCACAGGGCTCAGTGCTTGGATCGCTACTCTTTTCCATATACATGACATCCCTTGGCTCTGTCATCCAGAAGCATGGCTTTTCCTATCACTGCTATGCAGATGACACTCAACTCCACCTGTCATTTCAACCTGACGATCCGATGGTCTCTGCTCACGTCTCGGCATGTCTGAGTGACATCTCACTTTGGATGAAGGACCATCACCTGCAGCTGAACCTTGCAAAAACAGAACTGCTTGTGATTTCGGCCAAACCAGGGACCTGCCATAACCTCTCCATTCAACTAGACCCATCAACCATTACACCGTCCAGCACTGCCAGAAATCTGGGAGTGCTAATTGATGATCAGCTAAACTTCACAAGTCATGTCGCCAGCACCACCCGGTCCTGTAGATTCATCCTCTACAGCATTAGGAAAATTAGACCTTTCCTATCAGAACACTCGCAAAACACACGCAAATTCTAGTCCAGGCTCTTGTCTTGTCCAAACTGGATTATTGCAATGCTCTACTGGCTGGACTCCCTGCCTGCACAACCAAACCTCTGCAGCTGATCCAGAATGCAGCGGCAAGAGTGGTCTTTAATGAACCAAAGAGAGCGCACGTAACTCCTTTATTCATTAGGTTACACTGGCTCCCGGTTGACACCCACATCAAGTTCAAAGCTATGCTCTTGGCCTACAAGACCACCACTGGTTCTGCACCCTCATATCTTCACTCACTAATACAGACCTACGTTCCTACCAGATCCCTGCGCTCTGCAAATGAACAACGTCTGGTGGTACCGTCCCAAAAAAATTCTCTTATCCTTAGCTTTGTACACTGTGCTGGGTTTAAACTGACTAGTTTTTTGTGCACTTATGCTTTTTGTACCTTGTGTTGTTAAAATTGCGTCCATTGTTTTCCTCACTTGTAAGTCGCTTTGGATAAAAGTGTCTGCTAAATGTAAATGTAATGTAGCTTTTGCAGCGCACAGTTTCAAAGACTCTTCGTACTGCAGTTTGTGCCACTGTTTTAGGTGGTGAAAAAGATTTGTAGCTCTTCCAACCCTGGCTGTAACTTGTTTACTGCACTCCCTACAAATAACGTGATGTTGTTGCTCATCTGACACTTTGAATTCAAACCATCTCCAAATTACTGAGCCACTGCCTTTTCTTTTACTAACCAATTGAGCTCCGCAGACGTAGTTGCTTCCTCCATGTTTGTTGAAGAGTGGCTGTGCCTGCCCCCCCTTGAAATGGAGGGGCGGTGGCGCGGGGAGCAGCGCAAATTTGAACTATATCGATATATGCGATATGGTCTAATTCCATATGTGGCTCAGTGGTAGAGCGGTCGTCCTTCAACCAGAAGGTAGGCGGTTCGAATCCCGCTCTCCCCACAGTTCATACTGTCGTTGTGTCCTTGGGCAAGACACTTAACCCACCTTGCTTCCAGTGGTGTTCCAGCTGTGACACTGGTGAATGGAACCTTAATATAAGTTGCTTTAAATGAAAGCGTCATCTGTAAAATGTAACAGTGGTGAATGTAAGTCGCTTTGGATAAAAGCGTCTGCTAAATGACTAAATGTAAAGGTAATGTAAATCGCGTCTACAAATATATCGATATTTTTTTTATATCGATATATCGCCCATCCCTAGTAATAGACACTACAACCAGGATATAATGCACAAAAATATCTACTAGATCTACAAGAAGGGAGTGTCTGTGGTGTTGGTCTGTCTTTGTGTTCTTCTCTCGAGTGAATGCCCTTTTGTATCTATATAAATATAGTGCACAACCATAATAAAACTACTATGTCTACCTCAGTGGTGTTTAGCTGTAAAGAAAGCACAAGTGTTTGAGTCCAAAGCATGCTGTTAGCACGGCCTGGAGGTCTTTACGATATTATAGGGCTTGGCCGAAAAAGCTTTGTAAACTGGTAGGTGGATTTAAAATTCAGTTAAGACTAGAGATGTTTTATTTTAATAATATGTAACTGGATGATGACCTTTTGCACATTTTCACTGCAGAAAAAAGAGATTTCTTTTGGAACATTATAAATTGAGCTTAAAGCAGTTTTATGTGGCTTAGTAGCAGAAAAATTGCACAGCATAATAAATCTGACCCATGGTTTTCTATTGAATCAGTGTGTAACTGTTCACAGTTTAAGCCCTTTTACCTTTTAAGCATTCCAAGGATTCCTAAGTGAAAATGCTGTTAATGTCCTCTGAGCTAACAGGGCTTAAACATCTATGTGTTCCTTCTGTTATCACAATGGAATTCTTTATTAAGACTGTTCATCTTTGATAAATGTGTGTTTTTCTATCCCCTAAGTTTTACGTAATTAAAATATTATGGGTCAACTTCACACTGCTTTTATGACTGCTTTTATTACTGCTTTCACCTGTGTGAAAACTGTAAATCCAGCTCATTTGGAGCTGTCTGAAACATTGTCTGTGACTGGTCATTCAGCCTTAAAAACACTGATTGAAAATCATTTGTCCAATCGGGAAAGAGGATTTTCACAGAACACAGACTCTGTGTGAGCGCTGCTCTCAGCGTTCCTCTCTGCATTGTGTTTTAACAGAAACGCCAAAGTAAATTGCTTTCATTTTCCACAAAAACATGCGGCAGTGTCGTTGCCACATGTCCGTGTCGGAGATAGTAACATGAGAAAGAGAGTAAAAAATCTTCTGCTCTGTCTCTCATTTTGGATTCATAATTAAAGCGTCTCAGAGGACCTTTGCTCTGCATTACCCTATTTCCATATTCACTCAAAGTAAGCCTTTTTCTGCTTTGTTCTGTCTGGAGAAATCACTCTTTCTCCTTTTGAAATGGTGTCTTCTGTCCCTGTAGAGCTGCACTGTTCTCCATTACCTCAGCTCAGAACTGGGCCTTTCCTGTGTTTCAAAGTTCTCAAAGCAAACTAAAGCTATTGCTCTATATTATCTTCACACAAAAACACAGAGTAATTAGTATTCACTGACCTCAACCATCTTTTGGGCTTGGCCAGTTTGTAGAACTAATGCAGAAGTTCTGTGGACAAGGAATGAGCAAACAACATAGAATGTGTTATTCTAATGTGCAATGCGACTGGATGGAAGTAAGCGTTTGTGAAAGTAAATTGAAGGAGCGGATTGGATTAGACAGAACTTGTGCTGATGTGAATGACATGATAGGAACAATTCATGCAAGAAGTATTTGAATATGTTAAATTTACTACTAAATGATGAAGAAATCCAAATTTGAATTAAAGAAGAAAAGCATTACTGTTTTAGGTCAGACTTCAGAACCCAGCGCCACTCAATTAGAAGGGCCCCAAATAATCAATCTGATGCTGTGCAGTGTGCTTATTGGGCAACAGAATCTTACCAAGTAGAAATTAATTTTGTACATTAATTACATTTTTTTAAATATGAGGTCTGTGATGAAGATTCATATGCTAAACCAAAAATGCAAAACGTTTCAGTCAGCTTCTCATGGCTCTTATTTTGTGATTTCAAAGACTGCATTTTTTTTCAACATTGCTACATTTATTTTGTGACATAAAGCCTTTTTCATCTAAAATCATGGAGAGAGTTGTGTCAGATCAGCTGACTGCTTTTCTTGATGGAAATAATTTTAGAAATAAATTTCAGTTAGGTTTTCAAAAATGCCATTCTACTGAGACTGCTCTTCTAAAAGTATCAAGTGACATTATGTTGGCTGCTGACTCTGGACAGTACACTCTTTTGATTTTACTTGATTTATTGTCTGCATTCGAATAGGCTGCGAAATGAAACCGGTTTCTCTGGAACGGTTCTTAATTGGTTCTTCTCTTACCTGAGTGACAGATTATTTTGTGTGTGTATTAATAATATAATAATAATAATAATAATAATAATAATAATAATAATAATAATAATAATAATAACATTCTGTCTGAAATTACATTTAGTCATTTAGCTGACGCTTATATTAAGGTTCCATTCACCAGTGTCACAGCTGGAACACCACTGGAAGCAAGGTGGGTTAAGTGTCTTGCCCAAGGACACAACGACAGTATGAACTGTGGGGAGAGCGGGAATTGAACCGCCTACCTTCCGTTGAAGGACGACCGCTTTACCACTGAGCCACTGCGCCCATAATGCCCTCTCTGTCATGTGGAGTCCCTGATCAGTGCACAGTCAAACTATTACATGCATAGCCACAAGAATGTATTTTAGGTAGGTGGTGAAAAAACTGCTACTATTGCTAATATTAATAAATGAATCAATAATAGCTGATATATGTCCTGCTCAACATTGGCTGCTGTAATCAGTCAACAACAGAAGCATAAGCACTGAGCTGCAGTGAGTGAATAGTTTAAAAAAACGAGTCCTGAGAAACAGATCTATGATTTTTCTCATCCTGCACAAAATTTATAAAATTTACATGATTTAGACACAATATGGCGTGCCTCCCCTGAAGAAGACACGGACTGTGCTCACAAACAAATTATGCATCTATCACCACTGCCGCTTACAGGAGTTTCATTCTATTACACATTTGTACCTGATAGAAAAATCAGATCACACTGAGGATGAACTATTGAACCAGTAACTTTTACTCTGAAGCAGCTAAAGTGAAACCGCTTAAAACCCGTGGGCTGTGCACTGAGATCAGTGGACTCACTCACTGAGCCAAGCCAGATTTCAGCACTGAACTCTGGGCAGAGGAGAGCCATACATAGATGCATATCCGTGCCTCACAGACATTACAGCCAACTTTCACAGTTACAGGACAGAAGCACTTGTCTCACATTTGCAAAGCATGTAGCCTACCAGCAAATAAAACCCAGATCCACATAAATGCACAATAACACAACAGCTTCAACTAAACAATAAACCAGAAGCACTTACCACATTGTCCTGTCTTGCCCAGGGTCACTGTCCCACTGCCTAAAAATACTGTAGAAATCCAGCTGTTGTTACAGTTGTGCTCATAAGTTCTCTGGCAGAATTTGTGATTTTTTTTGGGCCATTTTTCAGAGAATATGAATAATGACAAAAGAAAAAAATGTTATAATCTTTTTAAATCATAATGACAACAGAAACTACCCAGATGACCCTGATCAAAAGGTTACATACCTTGGTGACTTTGGCCTGATAACATGCACACAAGTGACACAAACAGGTCT
>CM044554.2:3365206-3395206 GCA_024416835.2 Perccottus glenii
GTGTGTGTGAGAGGACATGCAGTGTGTGTGAGGGACATGCAGAGTGAAAGGGGACATGCAGAGTGTGTGAGGGGACATGCAGTGTGTGTGAGGGGACATGAAGAGTGTGTGAGGGGACATGTAGTTTGTGAGGGGACATGCAGTGTGTGTGAGGAATTATGCAGAGTGTGTGAGAGGACATGCAGAGTGAATGAGGGGACATGCAGTGTGTGAGAGGACATGCAGAGTGTGTGAGGGTACATGCAGTGTGTGTGAGGGGACATGCAGAGTGTGTGAGGGGACATGCAGTGTGTGTGAGTGGACATGCAGAGTGTGTGAGGGGACATGCAGAGTGTGAGGGGACATGCAGTGTGTGAGGGGACATGCAGTGTGTGTGAGGGGACATGAAGAGTGTGTGAGGGGACATGCAGTGTGTGAGGACATGCAGTGTGTGAGGGGACATGCAGTGTGTGAGGGGACATGGAGTGTGTGTGAGGGGACATGCAGAGTGTGAGGGGACATGAAGAGAGTGTAAGGGTACCTGAAGAGTGTGTGAGGGGACATGAAGAGTGTGTGAGGGGACATGCAGTGTGTGTGAGAGGACATGCAGTGTGTGTGAGGGAACGTGCAGTGTGTGAGGGGACATGAAGAGTGTGTGAGGGGACATGCAGAGTGTGAGGGGACATGAAGAGAGTGTAAGGGTACCTGAAGAGTGTGTGAGGGGACATGCAGAGTGTGTGAAGGGACATGCAGAGTGTGTGAGGGGACATGCAGCGTGTGAGGGGACATGCAGTGTGTGTGGGGAATTATGCAGAGTGTGTGAGAGGACATGCAGAGTGAATGAGGGGACATGCAGTGTGTGAGAGGACATGCAGAGTGTGTGAGGGTACATGCAGTGTGTGTGAGGGGACATGCAGTGTGTGTGAGGGGACATGCAGAGTGTGTGAGGGGACATGCAGAGTGTGTGAGTGGACATGCAGAGTGTGAGAGGGGACATGCAGAGTGTGTTAGGGTACATGCAGTGTGTGTGAGGGGACATGCAGTGTGTGTGAGGGGACATGCAGTGTGTGTGAGGGGACATACAGAGTGTGAGGGGACATGCAGTGTGTGTGAGGGGACATGCAGAGTGTGAGGGGACATGCAGTGTGTGAGGGGACGTGCAGTGTGTGAGGGGACATGCAGAGTGTGAGGGGACATGCAGTGTGTGAGGGGACATGCAGTGTGTGTGAGGGGACATGAAGAGTGTGTGAGGGGACGTGCAGTGTGTGAGGGGACATGCAGTGTGTGTGAGAGGACATGCAGTGTGTGAGGGAACGTGCAGTGTGTGTGTGGGGACATTCAGAGTGAAAGGGGACATGCAGAGTGTGTGAGGGGACATGCAGTGTGTGTGAGGGGACATGAAGAGTGTGTGAGGGGACATGCAGTTTGTGAGGGGACATGCAGTGTGTGTGAGGAATTATGCAGAGTGTGTGAGAGGACATGCAGAGTGAATGAGGGGACATGCAGTGTGTGAGAGGACATGCAGAGTGTGAGGGGACATGCAGTGTGTGAGGGGACATGAAGAGTGTGTGAGGGGACATGCAGTGTGTGTGAGAGGACATGCAGTGTGTGTGAGGGGACATGCCGAGTGTGAGGGGACATGCAGTGTGTGAGGGGACATGCAGTGTGTGTGAGGGGACATGAAGAGTGTGTGTGCTGGGACATGCAGAGTGTGTGAGGGGACATGTAGTGTGTGTGAGGGGACATGCAGTGTGTGTGAGGGGACATGAAGAGTGTGTGAGGGGACATGCAGATTGTGTGAGGGGACATGCAGAGTGTGAGGGGACACGAAGAGTGTGTGAGGGGACATGCGGTGTGTGTGAGGGGACATGAAGAGTGTGTGAGGGGACATGCAGATTGTGTGAGGGGACATGCAGAGTGTGAGGGGACATTCAGTGTTCATGTTGTAAACCAGGGGTCCCCAACCTTTTGAATACCATGGACAACAGTTTGTATTCAGCAATGTTTTCAAGGACCATTTGGGGGGGGACCAATAGGCAAGGCAAGACAATTTTATTTATATAGCATAATTCATACACTGGGTAACTCAAAGTGCTTTACAGGAATAAAAGACAATTTACAAGATTTAGATTAAGAAACATTAGAAAAATTAAAAACATTTTAAAAGAAGAGTGAAGATGAAAAACACTTTAAGTTGTAGTGTAGGCGGAGCTAAAGTGGAAGGTTTGTAACCTCCCCTTGAACATTGTTAAAGTTGAGGCTTGTTTTACTTCATCTGGGAGGCTGTTCCAGGTTTTTGCTGCATGAAACTTAAACGCTGCTTCACCCTGTTTAGTTCTAACTCTGGGCACGAGCAGAAGGCCTGTCCCAGATGTTCTCAGGGTCCGTGGAGGTTCATAAGCAACTAGCATGTCAGAAATATATTCTGGTGCTAAACCATTAAGAGACTTGTAAACCAGCAGTGCTGTTTTAAAGTCTATTCTCTGAGCAACAGGAAGCCAGTGCAGAGATTTTAAAACTGACGTCCTGGTTTTGGTTAGAACCCGAGCAGCCGCGTTCTGAATAAGCTGCAGCTGTCTTAAACCTCGTTTTGAGAGACCAGTGAGCATGCCGTTACAGTAATCTAACCTGCTGGAGATAAAAGAATGGATAAGTTTCTCTAAGTCTGGTTGAGACATCATCCCTTTGACTCTGGAAATGTTTTTAAGGTGATAAAATGCAGATGATGTAATTGACTTAATGTGACTGTGGAAATTCAAGTCTGAGTTAGAGATGCTCCGATCAGCATTTTTGGGGCCGATCACCAAAATCATGATCTGCCGATTGCCAATCACTGCCGATCACAGAATGGCAGGGGAATGGGAATCTTTTATCTATAATCATGCAGAGTTTGCACCATTTGTAGAAATGAAACTAACTCTGAATTAACTGTATTAACTGTATATGACATTTCACCACAGAACATGACTTAACTTGTATACTGAAATACAGCTGAATATAACAGAACAGTTATTTCCTAAATAACTTTCCTGTGTGCACACATGAAATGGCAGGTTATGTTCCACAATAAAAGATGTGAAATACATCTCAGCTCTATCTGAATGGAAGAGCTGAGATATATTGGAGCAGCCTTCTCTGCGCTTAGCCTCCCTAACATGTTGTGGTCCCTAAAAGATATAAAAGCATAAAATATTATTTCTATAAGCTATAGGCTTATGCAATTATTTGTTAATTATGTTTAAATTTGTAGATTACTTTTACTATTTATATAAGCTGCTTATACTATTTATGTAAACTGCTTTTATTGATTTTTGTATTGCAACTTTAAACAGGTCTAAGCAGTTTGGTGTTTTCATGTAGACTTGGCAACTCGCCTGAATAATATGCACATGAAATGAAACTTATCAACTCACCTCAACATGCCTTTTGCAATCATTTAGATAGACATAACTGATTAATTTAGTTTGGGAGAAGAGATAAAAGCCCGCCCACACTGACAATTGATTGGTTGATTTGCAGAAACAGGCAAATCAGGATGCTCTTTGTCTTACAAGCGCTTCACACACACACACACACACTAGGTCTCTCAATCCCTCTCCCTCTCTGCCGTGCGCGCTACAGGATTTGAAACACTCTCGCATGCGCGCTCTTGCTCGCTCGCTCTAGATTCCGGGAGATTTTAACTAATTTGCGTGCATCAGGGAGCCGCTATCAATATGCGGGAGACTCCCGCAACTTCCGGGAGACTTGGGATGTCTGCTTTGAAAAACTTCCAGACCTTCCAGTACCTGTGCCGCGCGCCGTGCATGCACATGTGAAAAAGTCGCATGATTTACGCCACGCGATCGGCTTTTTTGATTGCCGCTTTTGGGGTTTGCCGATCAAGCTATTTTTAGTCAATATCGGTCGTTCCCTGTCAAAAGCTACACTCGATGCTGCGTAGCATTACGCTATGGGGAACATTCTTTGTGTGACCGGTTGTGAAGCACGTGTGTCAAACACGCCAAGAATTGGCTTATAATACCTCTGTTGGTGACGCAGCTCATCAGTGGCAGCTGTGTGATTGCGCGCACCTGAACCGAGGGTATAATAACACATGACGCGGGAGCGTCTTCAGGTTTCTTTGTCTTCAGATCGCATTGTGTGAAGTGTGAGCAAACCTTTTCTCTGTGCCAGTACGAATATATATAAAATAATAAATACAAAAGTATCATGGCTGGTTTCAGAAAGAAATGTGTTCCTCCTTGCCAGAGGCACATTGCTGACGATGATCAGCATGAATTTTGTTTTGAGTGTATGGGGAAGAACACGCCCTCGGACTTTCTGGGGAGTGTGAGCACTGTGATCTTTTGCCTGCTAAGATCCTACGTGCCCGGCTCGCTTTCTTTGCAGAGGAGCGAGCCGCCTCCCACTCGGTCGTGGGGTTCGCGTGTTGATCTGGCTGAGGCGCAGGGATCAGATAGTCTTATGTCCCTCGCGCTCTCACCAGATGAGGCAGACACCGGCTCTGTGCTCGGGCGGGCGCGCTATGGCGCTTCCCGTGAGCACGTCGATGAAGCCTCATCCCTGGCTTCTGGGCGCGCGCAGCCTCGGAGCGCTCTTCCGCTCTGACGCGGCGTTTGAAGAGCTGCTCGAGGTGGTTACAAGAGCAGTGGCGAGGCTGAATATTGAGTGGCCTCAGGAGCAGGGCCCCTGACTCTAAACTGGATGACAGGTTTCTGTCAGGTGGCCAGGGGGAGGGATCACAGCGGCGGTCTCTCCCCTTCTTTGGGGACCTCCATGAGGAGCTGACACGCTCATGGAATAACCCCTATTCGTCCCGTGTTTTTGTGCCTTCGACGTCGATTTATTCGACTATCGTGGGCGCACAGGTGCGGGGTTATGGGTCGATGCCCCAGGTGGAAGAGACGCTATGGCTATCTCCCCGGGACATCGTCCTCCTAAGAAAACCTACACTCCCCAACAAGCCATGCCGGTTCACGTCATCACTGGTGGGGAAGGCTTTCCAGGCGGCGGGTCAGGCTGGTGCAGCACTGCACACCATGGCGGTTTTGCAGGCATACCAGGCTGAGCTGCTCAAAGATTTGAGCACAGGGGGTACTGTGGACGAGGACGCGTTTTCTGAGCTATGCCGTGCCACAGACCTCTCTCTCCGTGCAACTAAGCAGATGGCCCGTGCTATTGGCCGCTCCATGTCTGCTTTGGTTGCGACGGAAAGACATCTGTGGCTTAACCTCACGGGCATCAAAGAGAAGGACCGCACCTTCCTCCTGGATGCACCCATCTCGCCTTCCGGTCTTTTTGGCAACGCGGTGGACTCCGTCGCCACTAAGTTCCGCGAGGCTAAATGCTACGAGGAGGCGTTTGTGAGGTTCCTTCCTCGCCGTGCTCAGCAGCCGGGACCGTCGGCCACCCTGTCCCGGTCCAGGTCCAGCCCCTTCCAGAGAAAAGCGGGCTGTCCAGAAGGAGAGTGTGGCGAATCGTGCCCCCCCTCGTAAGGACTGGAGGGCGGATTCTCTCGCTGCTCAAAAGAGAACAGACCTGCGGAATGTTATCTCCGCCAAGAAGCAGAGGCCCTGAAATTGGCGCCACCATGTCGACACCCTCAGGAGTCCGCTGTTTTTTCTCCGCCGCCACTGGCGTTTCGGGGAGCAGCAGTCTCCAGCGCAATTGTAAGTGTCCGGCCGTCTCCTGCCTTGGCTCAGGACGGCGGATGTCTTACATCCCCCCCAAGAACCGAGGTGCCAAAACTACTGCCCCTTTCAGAGAAATTGGCAGCATGGATGCTCCTGCCAAATATCTCCCCGTGGGTAATAAGGACTGTGGCCAAAGGCTACACACTTCAGTTTGCCAATCGTCCTCCGCGTTTCAACGGCGTGGTCTCCACTTCCGTGAAACCGGAACGAGCCCATGTATTGACACAGGAACTGCAGGTTCTGCTGGACAAAGGGGCCATAGAACGTGTTCCCCCACCAGACAGACAATCCAGGTTTTACAGCCGGTATTTTCTAGTTCCGAAAAAAGATGGGGGGCTGCGCCCGATTTTAGACCTTCGGGTTAAACCGCTACCTCAAAGCATTAAAATTCAAAATGCTCACAATAAAAATGATTGTGTCCCAGATCCGATTAGGCGACTGGTTTGTCACCATCGATCTAAAGGACGCGTATTTTCACATACAAATCCTGCCACAGCATAGAAAGTTCCTGAGGTTCGCTTTGGGAGCGGCGTACCAGTATCGGGTTCTTCCGCTCGGCCTGGCCTTGTCACCCGGACATATACAAAATGCATGGATGCAGCCTTGGCTCCTTTGCGACTCCAGGGCATCCGCATTTTGAATTACATAGACGACTGGCTGATATTAGCTCAGTCTCAGGAGCTAGTGCTTTGACATCGGGACGTCGTCCTAGCTCATCTCGACTCTCTAGGCTTGAGACTCAAAGCCGAGAAGAGCGTTCTCTCGGCCGCCCAAAGGACAACATATCTAGGGGTTGTTTGGGACTCAACCGAGATGCAGGCACATCTGTCTCCTGCACGTGTCGGGTCCATTCTAACTACCCTGAAAGCTATCAGGCTAGGCCAGGAAGTGGCTGTGCACATCATTCAAAGAATATTGGGTCTCATGGCATCTGCATCCACGGTAAATCCTTTGGGCCTTCTGCACATGAGACCGTTTCAGCTGTGGCTCAGAGCCAGGGGGTTTCATCCAAGGGCCAACCCCCTGAAGCAAATAAGGGTTACGCGCCGAGGGCTTCGTGACCCTATCTATGTGGTTCAGACCCCAGTTTCTCACTTTGGGTCCCACCCTAGGTCCATGTTGTCGTCGCATGATGCTAACGACAGATGCATCCCTCACGGGCTGGGGCGCGGTCTTAGATGGCCGTCCAGCCCAAGGGATATGGAGAGGCCATCTTCTCGCATGGCACATCAATTGCCTCGAGATGAAGGCTGTATTTCTGGCCCTGAAATACTTCCTCCAGCAGCTAAGGGGCTACCATGTCCTAGTACAAGTAGACAGCACAGCGGTGGTCTCTTACATAAATCGTCAGGGCGGGCTGCGTTCGTGCCGCTTGAACAAGCTAGCGCAGCAGGTGCTGCTTTTGGCTCAGGACAAGTTCCTGTCCCTCAGGGCGATTTATATCCCCGGGCGCATGAATGTGGGAGCAGATTTATTGTCCAGACAGGCTGTGACACATGGGGAGTGGAAACTCCACCCGAGGTAGTGAGCCAAATCTGGGAAAGATTTTACGAAGCAGAGGTGGACCTCTTTGCTTTACAGCAGACAGCACAATGTCCCCTCTACTTCTCTCTGACTCCTCCAGCTCCCCTGGGTCTGGACGCAATGGCCCATGTGTGGCCCAGACTGCGCCTTTATGCATTTCCCCCGGTGGCTCTGCTCCCGGGAGTCCTGGCGAAGGTCCGTCAACGCGGGTTGCGCCTCTTACTAGTAGCGCCCCGTTGGCCAACCAGAGTGTGGTTCTCAGACCTAATATCTTCCTCGACGGCTCGCCATGGGCGATTCCGACCAGGAGGGATTTCCTTTCTCAGGCACAGGGGACAGTGTTTCATCCCGGCCCGAGCTCTGGAACCTTTACGTCTGGCCCCTGAGGGGGACCACTTAAGAGATGTCGGGCTCCCGGCCCCTGTTGTAGAGACTATTCTGAGCGCTAGGTCTCCCTCTACAAGGAGAGCCTATGCCTGCAGATGGCGTGTCTTTGATGCCTGGTGTGCTACACATCATGCAGACCCAGTCCACTGCCAGATTGTTTCAGTGCTGGAGTTTCTGCAGGACAAACTGTCCTCGGGCACTAATCCTAGCACACTCAGGGTTTCGTCGTGGCCGCCATTTCGCCACGCCCTGATTGACGGTGTCTCGATAGGGAGACATCCTCTAGTTGCCCGCTTCATTCGAGGTGCCAAGCAGTTGAGACCCCAAACTAGAGCTAGAGTTCCTTCCTGGGACCTAGCTATAGTGCTGGAGGGCTTAGTAAGCACTCCTTTTGAACCACTGGAGTCAGCGTCTGTTAAGTTTCTGACTCTAAAAATGGTTCTTCTGGCGGCCATTACCACTCTCAAGAGGGTTGGAGATTTGCAGGCTCTGTCAGTTTCGCCCTCCTGCCTAGACTTTGCTCCCGGGCTGGTCAAAGCCATTTTGCATCCTCACCCTAACTATCTTCCAAAAGTTCCATTCTCGACCTTAAATCCGGTCATTCTTGAAGCCTTCTGTCCTCCGCCATTTACAACACCGGAGCAGGAGAGACTTCACTTACTGTGTCCAGTACGTGCCCTCCAGACTTATGTCCACCGCACTAGCCAGTGGCGTAAGTCCGAACAGCTGTTTATATGTTACGGGGCTGCAAGCTGGGGTTGCAGCTACCAGACAAACTATATCACGTTGGGTGAGGGATGCCATTGCCCTGGCCTATGGCGTGCGCGGTCAAACTTCGCCCATTGGTGTGAGGGCTCATTCTACTACAGGGGTTGCAGCTTCAACAGCTCTAGCAAAAGGTGCCCCGCTGCAGCAAGTTTGTGATGCGGCAGGCTGGTCCTCTCCGCACACATTCATCAGATTCTATAGCTTGGATGTTCATGCTACTGTGGGCTCGCATGTCCTTGAGTCATCATCCCAAAATTGTGTTTGAGACCTCTTTTGTGTTTGTGCACACTTCACAACCCGAGGGGTCCAGACACTTACAGTGCGGCGGCGTTGGTATTCTCGTTCCCCATAGCGTAATGCTACGCAGCATCGAGTGTAGCTTTTGACAGGGAACGAGATGCTGCGCTGCAATGCCGCACTGGGCGTGTCCGGGCGCTCTTCAGACAAAGTTGACCTGAAGACGCTCCCGCGTCATGTGTTATTATACACTCTGTTCAGGTGCGCGCAATCACACAGCTGCCACTGATGAGCTGCGTCACCAACAGAGGTATTATAAGCCAATTCTTGGCGTGTTTGACACACGTGCTTCACAACCGGTCACACAAAGAATGTTCCCCATAGCGTAATGCTACGCAGCATCTCGTTCCCGCTTTTTAAGGGAACAGGGTTACAGTCAAGTAACCCGAGACGATCATGATCGGTGGCCGATCAATCGGAGCATCACTGGTGACTCCTAGATTTCTAACCTGGTTTTTAGATTTTAGACTCAAGGTGACTGCTGACACTTTCTCTTTGTTTCTGTGGCCCAAAGATGATTAGTTCAGTCTTGTTTCTGTTCAGTTGGAGAAAATTATATTGCATCCTCACATCAATCTGTTCGATGCAGTGACACAGTGAATGGATTGGTCCATTTTCACCTGCTGTGAGTGAAATGTAAATCTGAGTGTCATCTGCATAATTATGGTAGGATACTCCACAGCTGCGTATTAACTGGCCTAAAGGAAGCATGTAGAGATTGAATAATAGAGGTCCCAAGATAGACCCCTGTGGAACCCCACATCTCAGGGCCATTTGGTCTGATACACAGTTACCAACCAAAACAAAGTACTTCCTGTCTTCAAGATAGGACTGAAACCATTTAAGGGCAGTTCCAGTGATACCTATCCAATCCATATTCCTCTAATCTTTGTGACAGGATTCCATGGTCCACTGTATCAAAAGCAGCACTCAATTCCAACAGAACTAAGAAAGAGACTTTGCCCGCATCAGTGTTCAGACGGATGTCATTTGTGACTTTGATAAGTGCAGTCTCAGTGCTGTGATGGGGCCTGAATCCAGACTGAAAAGGATCAAAGCAGTTGTTAAGTAATAGAAAGTCATTAAGTTGCTGATATACAATCTTTTTGATGACTTTCCCTAAAAATGGCAGGTTTGATATGGGCCGATAGTTGTTGAGTGTGTAGCATCTAGACTGCTCTTCTTTAGGAGCGGCTTAATGACAGCAGTTTTCAAGGCCCTTGGAAATGTTCCAGACTGTAAGGAATTTTATATATAAGGAATTATATTAGTGAGTTGTAGTAACAAACTGCTTAGTACTGATTTTAGAAATCTAGTGGGTAAAACATCGAGGCAGGAGGTGGATGAACTCAGGCTGGAGACAGTTTTTTCAATTGTTCTGTCATTAATGGGTGTAAAATGTGTTAAACCAACCAAGTGTCTCCTAGGTGGCTGCAGTGTTGTTTTATGCCCTTTGGACTGTATCGCATGTTTAATGCCTTGAACCTTGTCATTGAAAAACAATGCAAACTCATTGCATTTAGTGGTGGAAACTAATTCTGGAATAAATGGAGCTGGAGGGTTTGTTAATCTGTTCACTGTAGCAAACAGGACACGTGAGTTGTTACTATTGTTGTTGATGAAGAATATTTCTCTTTCTTTTTGCAAAGTTTGATTGAAAACGTGCAAATTTTCTTTGTATACCTCATAATGAATTAAGAGTTTCAATTTACGCCATTTTCTTTCGGCTTTTCGACATTCCCTTTTCTGTGCCCTGACAGAGTGAGCATTGCTCCATGAAGCCTTCTGCCTCGTCCTGATCACTTTAACCTTAACAGGAGCAATGGTGTCCATAACATTTAAAAAACCTGAAGTATAACAATTCAACAAATCATCAACTTGACCTGATGAGGCATTTTCAAACCTGATTGCCTCCACAAACTGTGTCCTGGTGTTATCGTTAATGTGTCTCTTTTTTACAATAGTAGGTCCAACAGCAACTTTTGGAATTATGGACAGATGAAAAAAGACACAAGAATGATCAGATAGAGCAACATCAATCACAGTGACATCTGAAATATGAACACCTTTAGTAATAACCAGGTCCAGAGTGTGACCTCTGTTATGGGTCGGCTCATTAACATGCTGACAAAGACCAAAAGGATCAAGAATAGTAGAAAGTTCTTTGGCCTTTCTGTCACAAACATTATCCACATGCACATTAAAATCACCTGATATGACTATTTGTTCAAATTCTGTGCAAATAACCGAAAGCATTTCAGTAAACCCATTAATAAAATCATGACATTGTTGGGGTGGTTTGTAAAGAACTACATATAAAATAGATGGCGAAAACCTCAACTCCATTTTGAATGACACATACTCAAATTAAGAAAACTCTCCAAGTGATAGCTTCTGGATAAGAATATTATCCCTAAGAAAGGCACATACACCACCACCCTTTTTGTTTTCCCGTATTTTTGATAAAAATGTGAAATTCGATGGGATGGATTCAATAAGGACCGTATTTCCAGTCCTGTTGTCTAACCATGTTTCTGTTAAAAACATAAAATCAAGCTTATTTGAAGTTATAAAATCATTAATTAAAAAGATTTGTTTCCCAAAGACCTGACATTGAACACTGCAAGTTTTAAGTCTGTTTGACCAGGACCTGACTTTATTTGTTTGCAGGGGATTTGAATCAGATTTGTCTGATTAGACAATCTAACTGTTATTCTCTTCATCAATATGCGACTGTTGACTGTAGTTATGTGAAGGAGTATCATCTTAAGGGGTATCATCTTAATTCCAGATTTTACCAAACTTTCCAGGTGATCTGGAAATCCCATTGGTGAATTCGGGGAAGGTCCGCAGAAGGTGTTGATGTTACTGGGAGGGTCCAGGGTCCTACTGGGGGTCCATTTCAGTGGTGGAGGTGTTGATGGTGTCATGGTCAGAGGAGGATCCTTGGCTGGTGAGGCAGGAGGGCTTTTTTCATTCAGTGGCTGATGGCTTCTCAGAGGACTCTTTCTTTTTTCAAAGAACCCAGAACCATTTAGGTGTCTCAGGGAGTGCAGGAGATTATCCGTTAGCCTCCTGACCCCTCCCCTGTTTAGATGTGGACCCTTTCCTTTGAACAGGTCGTCACGTTGCCAAAACAAGTTGAAGTTATCAATGAAGTGTACTCCTCATGTCTGGACGGCAGTAGCTCAGTGGGTAGAGCGGTCGTCCTTCAACCGGAAGGTAGGCGGTTCGATTCCCGTTCTCCCCACAGTTCATACTTTCATAGTCGTTGTGTCCTTGGGCAAGACACTTAACCCACCTTGCCTCCAGTGGCTGTAACACTGGTAATTACATTAGAACAATGTAAGTCGCTTTGGATAAAAGCGTCAGCTAAATGAATGAATGTAAAAGTAAAAGTAAAGTAAAAGTCTCACAGGCCTTGGACAGCCATGTATTTAATGCAAGCAGCGGACTGAATTTATTGATCCTTCTGTCGATGTTTGGGAGTGGTCCACTGATAAAGGATTGCACTTACAGGTTTTCAAGTTTATCTAAAAGCCTGGAGAAATCCTTTTTTAAATTCTGATTTCCCCGTGTAACATCACGTGGGTGCAAATTTGAAATTAATTTGAAAGCCCATTTCTCACATGCACTGAGATCCGGACTGTGCGCTGTTCTAAGTCATAGTCAAGGGCAGACGCGAGTAGGTCCCTCTGCCTTTGTGGTACATGGTCACAAGTAATAAACTGATCTAAAGTTCCGAAAATGAGAAAACTTGTGCAAAAAAGTAAGATTCATTTGAGTAGCGCATGTTCACTTGAGCTTTAATGACAGATACCATCCAATTATTCCCCTGTAGCTCAGCTCACCTCGCTGTGCTCCAAGCAGGCCTCAGAGCTAAGACAACATGAAAACCTGCTGCAGATGAAAAACCTGCTCAGATGATTCTAGGGGCTAATAAAGAGGGTGCCGTGGAGGTGGTAATAACTCCTGACCCTATTAAATTAATTAAACCGCAGCTTATGATAATGTTGAAATGAAGAGAGCGGGAGGCCGTGTGCAGCTGTGCTGCGGCTGGAGGCAAGAAACACACACACACACAACTTATTAAATTAGTATGAGTCTCCACGGGACACACAGTAATTGTCCGACATGTCATCAGAGTGGCATGCTGGTGCTGCTGGGATCTGGACCGGGGCTACTGTAAAGCACTGTGTCAGATTTAAGCACGGAAAGCAATTACTGTACATGCTGCAGTTGCTAATATTAGTTCAAGCTAAAATTATAAGCATTGCCAAACTATGTTCCAAGCAGTTAATTCAGCAGTCAGGATGTTTTTATTATTATTATTTATCTGTAAGCTTGAATTTAGCTTTTCCAACGTTCGAGTTTTACACAAGCTCAGCTGGGCTTTCTGCAATATTCCCCAGAATCCACAAATTTTGTTTTTGCATGTAGGATATGTGTTGGAAAATATACTATTATAATACTATTGTGACATAAATGTACTTAATATTTATTTATGATTTGTTTTTAAACACAAAACACACAAAACTGCACAAAACAGTTGCACAGACCAACAGAGAATTGTATTCGGACTAAATAGTTACATTTACTCAAATATATTTAGTAAATGTTCTCAGCTCCATGGAGTTCCACAAAAGTGAAAAAAAAGGGTATTTAATCTGTGAATGAAAAGCAAGTCTTCTCTCTGGATTCTCTAGCCCTGGTAATACAGTGATTTAGAAGACTACTTCTGCTTAAATAACATGTTATTGTTGCCATAGAAAATATCCTCTCCCTGTCGCCCAACTATGCACTCCTTTCTTTCATCCTTGTGTTGGTTTGCAGTGGCAGGTGATCATATCTTGTAGATTATAACAGAAAAATGTCAGGACTATGAGCAAAGGCACAGTCTCCAACAGAGAGAAAAGAATTTAATGTCATGATAAAAGAGAGAGAAAATGAAAAATGAGAGGAATGGTGCAGAAGGCCCAGTGTGAGCCATGGTGACCTATAAATCACAAATGTGGAGAGAATAAGAGCCGCTAACAGCATCCTGTTTCTAAGCTGCTGTCAGTGACGTCCGTGTCCTTCCAAAGACATAACGAGGCCCCGCTGTAAACTGCTGTGACCCACACCTTGTGTCTGGGGCCCTTAAAAAATCTACAGTAACACAAAATCTGTGTGTTAAATTTATGTTATGTTGCTTATTATTATTTTATTGTTCTAGTCAATTTTTGGGATGCTTTGCTCCTCTTTTAGTGTTGTGTTCCTTTTTGCCCTATTTAGTGTTGATTTATTTCTTGAAAGTTTATTTGATAGGACCAGGTTTATTGTGTCTCATACCAGAGCATTTATATATATATTGTATATATTTGCAGCCCGTCTCCAGAAGGGCTTTTACAAACAGTATTTTTGTAAAAATCTTAAGTTCATATTTAAAATGACTCCAGTCTATAAGCCCTGTTTTAGTTCAGGAGCAGGAAGTTGCACAGACTAGTTTCTTGAACAGAGATGGCTGATGTGACACTAATTAGCATAGCTCATCAGCAGCAAAGCAACAAGAATTAATTTAAAAAAAAAGCAACATTTCAATTAATTATTGATTAGATTAATTAAGTGAGTTGGGGCAAACAGGGGGGTGGGGGCAGGGTAATTAAGATGAATGTAAACGTGTTGTAATTAGAATGAGATCAGCGCAGGGAATGACATGTGATAAAGATGTCGAGGCAAAGAGACAGACAGCAAACCATCACTGCTGTGCATTGTGGGTAGGTTATTGTTGTGTTTAATTGCTGAGTATTTACTGTACACTGACTAGACCATACAGAGCTTTAGGTGCTGTTTATAGTCAGTGTTGCACTGTCCTTTTTGGCAAAGGAAAGGTTATTACCAATACGTCTGCAAAAACATTGCCTTGGTTTTAGTCAAATGTGACAGAACATAAAATGGAGGGATCACATTAAAATGAACATAAACCCAAAAATAGGACACATTTTGTGGAGGAAATGAGACATTGATTATATTAATTTTGTTTTTTAATAACATAAAACAAGAAGACAAATCACTGATATATAATATAGCTGGTCAACAAAATAGTTTTGACAAAAGTAACTTAAACATCCCCAGTCTAAACCCATCCCACTCTGTGTTATTCGATTATTATTCTGAATCACAGGCTACAAAACCACTATGATCAGCACACAGTGACAAATTGACTCAGGTGATTAGGGAAACAAGAAAAAGAAGTGTTTTTTAGATCGAATGAGTACAACATACTATACAACATTTATTTAACATACAGTAGAAGAAGAAGAAGAAGCATTCTGAGATTGTCCTACACTTCTAACACAGGCAGGTGGTTGCTGTTGTCCCTGGCCGTCTTTGATCTGCTGTCATTGTGCAACGTTCATATAAAGCCAGAATTAAAGTAAAGGTGGCTTTTATCATTACTTAGTTTAGATGCATGGAACAGAAAACTCTGAAAATCCTGTTTTTGTCAAAGCACTACAGCTTTGGACACTCCTTGTATGACTCAGTCCAACTATAGCTGACTGTGGACATTGTGTTTTCACGGCCAATGTAGGTGGGGTTTAGGTGCTTTTGGCTGAACCAGACCCTAGCAGTGTTGTAACATTATGTCATTGGAACCATTTTCTTATTGAGAAGCCCAATTTTCACTATATTAGCGCCTGCAAGAGTTCAAAAAAACTGTCCACACTAGTCTATTTTGAGGGAACTTAGGCCTGTGCTTGTGCAGCCTTTGCGATAAACTATTTCTGTTTTGGGCAGTGGTGGACAGTAACGAAGTAAATGTAATTCGTTACTGTACTTAAGTAGTTTTTTCCAGTATCTGTACTTTACTAAGTATTTCCATTAAGGGATACTTTTTACTTTAACTTCACTACATTTCAACGCCAAATATCTTACTTTTTACTCAAGTACATTTTGCAAAATTAGTCGTTCCTTGTGTTTCCGTTAAATATTTTTGTAGAAGAAGACCTCAAAGGCTTGTCTCAGTGGGAGTGTCAGGACCGGCTCAATAGAAGCCTCATTCTCTACACGCGAGCTGATAAACATGAAAATGACAAATAAAAAATACACCTGTGATGAAGTTTTGGTATTAGTAATGGCTGACTCTGATTCTGAGGGAGAACATCTACCTTTAGAGTCTTTTCAGCCGAGTGAAAGTGAGAATGAACGAGAGTGAGTGCGTGTGTAACTTGGACAGCGGCGCCGCTGCTCGTGCCTTTCTCTCTCACAAAGCACACGCTGTTTTTCCCACATTTTACCAAACATCAGTGAAAGAAACGGGAGGAAACTAGTCGTGAAGGGGATGTTGGAAAGGGAAGCCGTGTGCGCGTAGCACCTGCAGCTTTACCTTTAGCACAGGTGATAGAAGCCGGGGCGCGTGTACTGCCGTGGCCGCGGTAGTGACAGGGAGTTTGGGAATAATGCAGCTTCTATTGACAGCTGTTTGGGACAAATACGTGTTGGTCATCCTGACACTTTACCCAGTAGAGGAGGGAGAGGAAGGGGTAAACATAGTCAGAGAGAATGTGCTAATCAAAGCAGCGATCGTAATAAAAGGGATGGCTGTGTGCTGTGCTTTATGAGAGGTCCCACACTCTAAAAAACTACTAACTATGCCACATGGATGGATAAGAAAAGATTAAGCAACTGCAACCACACACATACAGTACATGTGTATATTTCTCATAACTATTTGCATACGTTTTACTAGTTATGGTTTATTAGAAGTTGTAGTTATTCTTTATTTCAGAAAAAGAAAAAAAAACTATTCTAAAATGTTCATTAGTGTGTATGTACTGAAAAAAAACATAACCGCCAATATATAATGTCATGGTAATCAAATTATTAAATAAGTCATTTATTTACTTAAATACTTTGGGTCATACCTGACATTTTTCTAGTTTAGAGTAAGACTCTATCTCTTATCATTTTCAAACCACAGCCTTTTGAAATTTAGATATCAAAAATCTGTATTTTTTAAATAATTCCTGGCACCTAAAGGGGGCAGGAGACTGACAAAAATTACAAGGGCATTATAGCCTAGTACTTGGATACTTAAGTACATTTGAAGGCAAATACTTTTGTACTTTTACTCAAGTGAAAGTTAAAAGGGAGTACTTTTACTTTTACTGAAGTAATATTTTACCTAGTGTATCTGTACTTTAACTCAAGTACTTGGTTTGTGTACTTCGTCCACCACTGGTTTTGGGTTTGAGTTACTTTTACACATCTCTGTATTCTTTTTAAAGAAAAAGAAAAGAAAAATAACCTCTCTGAAAACATGCTTAATGTGTTTTACTAAAAGTCAAACCAACAGCAGAAGAACCATTAGAATGTATGTGAACATAAATCTGCTTTGGAGTGTCAAATGTTAGGCATCAACTCTAACCTGGTCCTGAAGCTCCTCTGGGGAAAGGTTTAAAGCACAGGCTTGGATTCTGTCACAGAGTACTCTGTTGCGCATTGGCCCATCTCTTTTTTTAGTTTGTTTATGTTTTTTAGTGGGACAGTTTTTTAGTGGGACATTAATGAACATTTATACAAATGTAAATGTACCCCAATTTGCCAAAAGGCTAGGTTTCACCGGCATTCCCTCTGCAATAGTTCACAAAGCAATACAATAAACGCCTATCTTGCCCCAACAATAGCTTCATAGACCTCCAGTGTGTGAAATGTATTTTTCCTCTCTCTTTCAGTCTGTGAAGATGAGAGTTAAGTTCAGCTGCAGCTGATTTAGTGTTGGTGCTGTTAGAGTAATTGGTGTGTGCTAAAGCAGAGGATGCACTCACTTTTAGATGAGACTCTTTGTCCTGGTCTAATTATCAGAGACAGGGATGGCTTTAGGGCAGCCTTTATCCTCCTTCTGTGGCCGTTATAATGTGCTACAAACTTGTGATGTGTGACACAGACACTTAAGGCTCCAATTACTGGTGTGTAACAGCACTAAACTGAAGTGAGTGTTGTGAGTTTACTGTCCATACGCCTCAGTGTTTTCACTTTGACATCATACACTTGTAGATATGTAGGACATGGACAGGACTCAGCTCAGGCTTTAGCTGAGTGTGCACAATGTTTATAATATTATTATTATTATTATTATTATTAGTAGTAGTAGTAGTAGTTGTAGTATAAAGCCAGGGCAATTATAATTGTAAATGTGTATGGCAATGAACAGATATAATTAAAATATTAGTTATAGTTTGAATTAGTATTTCAACAACTCAAATTGTGGAATTCTCATCCAAATTATACAAATGTTTGGATGGTTTTGAAAAAGATAGTAAAATTGTAAAAAAAAAAGCAGTTGTATGAAAATGTATGTTGTCATGCGGTTGTTTTATTCAGCAGAAATGTTTTATTATCTATCTCTTTATCTATCTATCTATCTTTAAGAACTAATTTTCCTGTGTCCTGTTGGATCTGAGTCTGAGTGAACATTCATTTGTACTGGTGGCGAGTAATTAATCCTACACCTTTCAAGCTTTTGACAGACTTTAGAATGTACTAAACTACTAAATTAAAAGGTTAAAGAAAAGGTCTAGGCCTGGACTAGGTTTTCAAGGTGAAATTAAACTACTAAAACAACAACATCACAACATCAACCTTTTGGATTCCACTAAAAGAAATTTAAATGAAAAATGTGAAAGGACAATATCTACAAACATGAGCATTTGAGGTAAACTGCAAAGAGAAGACTCAGGCATTATTGTTATTCTTTCTCAAAATTCAAAAATACAGCAAAACGTGTCAAAATGTCTGCCAGCACCAGAACAGGCACTGTGCTTGAACGCCACTAGGGGGAGCACTCGGTCTGAGAACTTCAGCTCCTGTACATTGTACATTGTACATGTATATGTATATATATATATATATATATATATATATATATATATATATATATATATATATATATATATATATATATATATATATATATATATATATATGTGTGTGCATGCTTCAATGGAATTATTTTAAAAAATAAACCCATGGAACAGGCCTAGACAAAATTGTTGGTACCCCTAACTTAATATTTTGTTGCACAACCTTTTGAGGCTATCACTGCAATCAGACAATTCCTGTAACTGTCAATGAGACTTCTGCACCTCTCAGCAGGTATTTTGGCCCACTCCTCATGAGCAAACTGCTCCAGTTGTTATATATATATGTCTTTTAGAATGTGGCCATAATGTGGCGTAAGGTCAAAAAGTGGCACGCACAGCTGCCTGTGTTCTGCTGTAGGTTTGACAGTTTGAAATTGACAGTGCACTCATGCTGCCTCTGAGCTTTAGCACACATTATTATGGAGAATCATATTCACTTCTTCAAACAAGTGCCATATAAACCAGTGGAGCCCACAACAGCAACAAGGAACACATTAAAGAAAGGAGTGTAAAAGGGAAAATTACGAGACATTACATTTAGTAGGCTCTATCGTAAAGGAACTCTAAGTCTTATCTAATATTTTATCTATGATGACACCTTTATAGCCATGACTAAACATCAAAGACACATAAATTACAAAACAAATGAAGTTAAAGATGCATAGCGGACAGCCAGGAAACAATTTTATTCAAAAGTATTGAAAAATAAAAAGATTTTACAACAAAGAAATCAGACACAAACACAACATACACAAGTCAGTTGTTTAATGAAGGTGCCTCAAACAAAAATAAGGAAAGAAAGTTTTGTAACCACACGTTGTCCTCAAACTGCCTATGCAAAGTTGGAGGAGAACTTGCACTAAATGCCTAAAGGATTTTCAGGGTTGGATCAGACTGGAATGTAAAGTCTGCAGTGTTAAGTGTCTGACAGAAAAGTTACTATTATTGTCATTTATTCCTATTTTATTTTGTTCCTCAGAACTGACCTGTTTGTGGAACTGGTAAAAATGTATCCAACATACATGTCATCTTTGAATCATACCTTGTGATTATTATCTATATGTAAGCAGGTAAAACGTTTGTCCTGTTCTGAGGGCGGGAGTGGTATCCGCTAGAGGGCGCCTGAACTATGTGGATGGTAGCTTCTGCTGTCACAGATAATAGATTTTAATAGTTTTTTTTTTCCACACACTCCATTGCATTCCTCAGTCCACTCAGGACCCGTCCACGTTCTACGCACAGAACAGAGTTAGGGTCTCAGGTGACACCAGGACTGGAGCTGATGGAGTCCCGTAAAGATCGGGTTAAATTCAGAACCATCCGGACAGAGCTGTGCGTCAGGTCCCACACACAATGGGGACCGGGCAGAGAGAGCTTGGTTCGCGCTGAGGGAGAGAGACGGGGCGGGGCGACCATCGACTGACAGACCGCCCCGTCCAATCAAGAGCCTGATTTGGGGGCTGCGGGGGCTGAGGGGGGAGGCGCCACGGCGGAAAAGAGAGACTAGTGAAGTGAGCGGCTTCAGTGGAGAGTGGACCGCAGCAGCAGAGCCAGCGCAGAGCGGAGCCAGCCTCATGTAGCTTCTGTGTGGATTATAGACCTGTCTGCAACGCCTCTGGAATGTGCTCTGGAACTTTACGCACCGCAGGCGAGGCAGCGTTGTGGCGGCACTGACGCACGGGACGCGCTCTAAAGTCCACACGCACCGCTGTCCTCTGATGGGACTGCCTCAGAGTCGGACTTTGGAGCTGGACATGGAGTGTACACAGTGACGTGCAGTGCGCGCGGATCGGTCTCTGCTCTGTTTTCACAAAGTGCGCTTGTTTCTCTGGCAATGATTGTGCTGTTGCTCGCGCTGTGCCTCGTGGATGGAGTACTTGGGCAGATCCGCTACTCGGTGCCGGAAGAGACAGACCACGGCACGCTCGTGGGGAATATTGCGGAGGACCTGGGGCTGGACCTAACCAAGCTGGCGTCCCGCCGTTTCCAGGTGGTGCCAAGCTCCCGGAGCCCGTACCTGGAGGTCAACCTGGAGAACGGGGTCCTGTTCGTGAACGAAAAGATTGACCGCGAGCAGATCTGCAAGCAAAGCGCGAGCTGCCAGCTCAACATGGAGGTGTTTCTGGAGGACCCCCTGGAGCTGTTTCGTGTGGAGATCGAGGTAGTGGACATTAACGACAACCCGCCGAGTTTTCCTGAGACTGACATCACGGTGGAGATCTCCGAGAGCGCCACTCCGGGAACACGCTTCCCACTGGAAAGCGCATTCGACCCAGACGTGGGCTCCAACGCTTTACGCACGTACGACATCACCACCAACAACTACTTCCACTTGGATGTGCAGACGCAGAGCGACGGGAACCGATTCGCGGAGCTGGTTCTGGAGCGGCCCCTGGACCGGGAGCAGCAGGCGGCGCACCGCTATGTGCTGACGGCTGTGGATGGAGGGCAGCCGCCGCGCACCGGCACCGCGCTGCTTGTGGTCAAAGTGCTGGATTCTAACGATAACGTGCCGGTGTTCGAGCAGCCCGTGTACAGCATAAGCCTGGCCGAGAACGCGCCCGCGGGCACGCTGCTCATCCAGCTCAACGCCACGGACCTGGATGAGGGCCCGAATGGGGAGGTGGTCTACTCCTTCAGTAAC
Organism: Perccottus glenii; assembly: GCA_024416835.2. Lineage (NCBI taxonomy): Eukaryota > Metazoa > Chordata > Actinopteri > Gobiiformes > Odontobutidae > Perccottus > Perccottus glenii. The sequence goes on from CM044554.2 coordinate 3,386,404, forward strand.
CACATCTCCAGCCGCGTCAAGGATCTGTTCAGTATAGACCCACGCACGGGGCGCGTGGAGGTGCGCGGAGAGGTGGATTTTGAGGAGAGCAGCCTCTATCAGATCTTCGTCCAGGCCAAGGACCTGGGGCCAAACGCCGTCGCCGCGCACTGCAAAGTGCTGGTCAAAGTGGCGGACGTGAACGACAACGCGCCTGAGATTACCTTCAGCACCGTGACCGAGTCCGTGAGCGAGAAGGCGACCCCGGGCACTGTCATCGCACTGCTCAGCGTCACGGACAAAGACGCGGGGGAGAATGGACAGGTGCATGTCGAGATCCTGGGCGACGTCCCGTTCAAACTCAAGTCCTCCTTCAAAAACTACTACACTATAGTCACGGATGGCACATTAAACCGGGAGCACGCGGATTCCTACTCCGTTACTGTTGTGGCGAGGGACAAGGGCTCGCCCTCATTGGCTACCAGTAAGGCTATCCGCGTGCAGGTGTCAGACGAAAATGACAATGCGCCCACGTTCACGCAACCTGTGTATGACGTGTATGTGACAGAGAACAACGTGCCAGGGGCGTACATCCACGCAGTCACGGCCCTGGACCCAGATGTGGGTCCCAATGCTCTGATCACTTATTCTATTTTAGATTGTGACATCCAAGGCATGTCTGTGAAGACCTACGTGTCCATCAATGAGGACACGGGCTATGTGTATGCACTGCGCTCTTTCGACTATGAGCAGCTCAAGGACTTCAGCTTCATGGTCCAGGCCCGGGACTCGGGCTCTTTTCAGCTCTCCTCCAATGCCACTGTCAAAGTTATTATAGTGGACCAGAATGACAACACACCCACGGTACTGGCTCCCCTGGGAAAGAATGGCACGGCCCGGGAGCCGTTGCCCCGCTCGGCCGAGCCCGGGTACCTGGTGACCCGTGTGGTGGCCATGGATGCAGATGATGGCGAGAACGCACGGCTCTCCTACAGTATCCAGAAAGGCAATGAGAATGCCATGTTCCGGATGGACTGGAGGACCGGGGAGCTGAGGACTGCCCGGAGGGTGTCTCCCAAACGGGACCCCCACCAGTTGTATGACCTGTTGATTGAGGTGCGGGACCATGGCCAGCCCCCCCTGTCCTCCAGCGCCAGTGTCCAGGTAGTCTTGGTGGACAGTGTGGCTGAGGGCCGGGGGCTGGAGCGGGGTGGGGCCGCCAAGGCCAAAGACGGGGCCCTGGACCTGACTCTGATCCTGATTATTGCTCTAAGCTCTCTGTCCTTTGTCTTCCTGCTGGTGATGATTGTGCTGGCCGTGCGCTGCCAGAAGAAGCAGAAGTTGAATGTGGTCACGTGTCTGACCAGTGACTGTTGTCTGGGTTCCTGCTGCTCGCGCCAGACCAGGGGCCGCAAGAAGAAGCTCAGTAAGTCCGACATCATGCTGGTACAGAGTGCAGTCAATGTAAGCGGGCCCGGGACGGCTCAGGTGCCCGTGGAGGAGTCCGGAAGCTTTGGATCCCACCACCAGAACCAGAACTATTGCTATCAGGTCTGCCTCACTCCTGAGTCTGCGAAAACCGATCTCATGTTCCTAAAGCCGTGCAGTCCTACCAGGAGCACAGACACAGACCACAACCCGTGTGGGGCTATAATGACAGGCTACACAGACCAGCAGCCCGACATTATTTCCAACGGCAGCATCTTATCCAGTGAGGTAAGATCCCCGCTGTGTACTTTAAATCTAATCTAAAACCTGCTTTAGGTCCAGTCAGGAGTGATTGGTCTAGTATTAAATAACATAACAATTACACTTTAAAGTACATATACAAAATAAACAGTGTCTGAGAATGTAGACAATAGAGATACATTCAGTTTAAATAAATCAGTCACTGTGTTGTGTAGTAGAGGAGTAATATGACATGTACAGTATGAGCAGTCATGGTCTGCAGTTCAACAAAATGATAAAAGTACAAAAGCCATTCTACTCTCACACACTGCTGTGTAACCACACACCCAAGAGATGAGCACAATTCTGTGTGAGCAATCAAAACACAAAATATGAAATGTGACGAGTGGTTTGTAAACAGTAAAAAATACAAATATAAAAGGGTCAAATATAGAAGCAATTAACATAAAAATAATATATAATTCTTATTACACTTTTCTGTTAACACTGCCGAGTGTTAGTGCGGTCGTGTCTTCATGGTGTACCATTTCCACACTTGGCAGAGCGCTGAAATGTTACAAATGTCTCCAGTGAAGCCTCGGGTAAACACCGTGATTAGACCAGTGCTTTTGTCAGGGCCCCAAAGACCAGTCCATCCTGGGACAGCTATAATTGCCTGCTTACACTGAGCTTCTCAGTCGCTCCATTTAACAAAAAATCACGAGTTTGCCTCGGTAGCTGCCGGCTGCTGGCCTGGTCTGTTTTAAGGGCGGTGGTAGATGAGGATATTTGTATTAAATTTCCTGGTCACAGTGTTTGCTGAGTCGCAGCAGAAAACAGAGATGTGTGTCTCGGACATGGCAGTCTGCAGTCTGAGTATAGGTGCACCACCACTTCATCTTGTGATTTGGCAGCAGCAGTGCAGCATCCACTGCCCTCCACGCTGTGAGAACACTGCCATACGGTATTATAATAGTTTTATTGTATAGTATTTATAGAAAACTCTGAAGTGGAATGAATCACAGAAGGAAATGGAAATACCAGAAAATACCGACTGATTTGAAAGAATTTACCCTGAAGTTTCTAAAAAAGATTTCTGGATGTGTCCTCTGTAATACAGAAGTATAAGTGTAGTGACTGTGATTCAGTCCAGAGGGTTTGGCATCATCAGCTGCCGCACCTTAAAGTCACACGTAATATAGTGTCAATTCTAGAGACTTTAATTTATTAAATAATGTAAAGTAACGAATATTTAATTTTTTACTACACAAACAAAAAGCCCTTTATTGATTTAAAACAGATTAAAGCCTTGCTTATTGTTTTTATATTTTTGTTCAAGATATATTCACAATGTATAAAGCACTTAAAGAGAACTAACTAACAAACAACCCTTGTATTTCAGACCAAACACCAGCGCTCTGAGCTCAGCTACCTGGTGGACCGGCCCAGACGAGTTAACAGGTAAACGCAGGCACCTCACCTGCCCCTGACACAAACAGGCATAGGCAGTAAGCCAAAAGTGTGTAAGGTCTTATGTGATTGATCAGTTGCTATGAGCTTTTGTTGTTGTTCAGTGCATGTCCTGGTGCAGATGTACTTACAGTTTACTGTGGACAGACCAGTGAGGCTAATGAAGAAAGAAAAAATTGTTCTTGTCTGGAATTATGAAAATTATTGTTGAAAAGACTAGTGCAAGAAAAAAAAAATCTCATTCAATCTTTTTGGATCTGCTTAAGCCCCATCTTGTTTGTGCACAGCCCTCATCTCGTGTTCCTATTGTTTGTGCTGTGCTCTTTGTGGAAAGTTCCTGTGCAGTGATTATCTGCATGTAATCTAGAATACTGAGTCCTGTGACTAAGAAATAAGAAATAAATATAATTTTGCAATGTATAGATCAATGTAAAGGAGGAAGTATAAAAAAAAAAAAAAAAATTCTCTTATCCTTAGCATTGTAAACTACGCCGGGTTTAAACTGACTAGTTTTTTGTGCACTTATGCTTTTTGTACCTTGTGTTGTTAAAATTGCTTCCATTGTTATCCTCACTTGTAAGTCGCTTTGGATAAAAGCGTCTGCTAAATGACTAAATGTAAATGTAAATGTAAGCAGAGTTGGGTACCCAATGGGTAGAGTTAGTACCCAGCTCTACATTGGGCTGCAGTCGGGACGTGCTCTTGACGTGAGCCTTGTGTGTTTTCAGCTCAGCGTTTCAAGAGGCAGACCTGGTCAGCTCCAAAGACAGTGGCCACGGCGACAGCGAACAGGGCGACAGTGACCACGACGCCACCAACCGAGGACACTCCTCTGGTAAGAAGTGTCTCCGTTGTGTTCAGAATCAGAATGACTTTTATTCATCCCCAAGGGGAAATTCTTTTTGTTACAAACATGCAACTGACCAGTGCAAGAAATAGACGTTTCTTTTTAAAGTAAATATAACTTAACTATAAACTATAAACTATGACATCCCTAACAAACAATAAATAGTATATTTACATACTCACATGATACATATTCACATGATGTACAGTTTACAAGTTTACAAGTGGACTTAATATTGTACAGCAGCAGAACAGTCTACCGAGGATTTACAGAGTTCAGAAGTTTGATGGCGACTGGCAGGAATGATGTCCTGTGTCTCTCGGTGAAGCAGCGTGGCAGTAACAGTCTGTTGCTAAATGAGCTCTTGCAGCTGACCAGTACTTTGTGGAGCGGGTGGAAGGGAAAGTCCAGAATAGTCCTGATTTTGGACAACATCCTCCTCTCCGACACACTACAACAAAACATGTCCCTCGTCTTCCTTTGACAAAGCAGTGAGCCCACAATGACACTCTCTTTAATTATGAATACACAGGGGATTAACTACATTTAGATTTGAATAAAATGTTACCATATTGTCCATTGAAACACAATTTTCTGTTTATTTTCTATTTACCAATGCGTACAGCTAAATAAAAAATAATATGCTGCATTAAGCTACAATTCACATATAGATATATTTTTCTTTATATCAGTGTAGACATTTCTGGTCATATTTGAATAAATATACCAGAGCTGTTTCTGATGTTGTTACACATAAGGTTTTCCTGAGTTTGTTTGGTAGTGCAAGGCAGGTATTTGTACAGCACACGTTATAGACAAAGGTCTTTGGAACATTTCAAATATAAAATAATGGACAGAGATTACACACAACAAATGTATTATTACAGTAGATACAATTCTTACAGCAGCAGTATAGGTATCATTCTGGATGCTTTTCTAAAATTGTATTGGTTATTTCATGTTTTGGCTGCATGACACTGAAACGCTGATTCATCAGGTTTATTTATGAGTGTGTTGCTTGATTAGTAAAGATACAATGCTGCCCAGGAGCCAGGAGTCTTTCCATATTTAGTCCATTATGATCCTGTGTGTGCTTCTTTGGCCTGTGACGTTAGACACAATGCATGAGCGCTGTGGTAAATAAGAGTGGTGTTAATGAGCTGCTCCCAAGAGCCGCTCGCTCAGAGCTGAAGACCATTCTCCGGACGTGACGAGGTTTTTAAAGAGGCCCTGTTGGCACTGCAGTGATGGGCTGTGGACCAAGTAGGTTGTGGTTGTAGCAAACAAAACAGGAGAGTCATTTGTTCCACCAGTTAATGCATCACAGTTCAGGGTTCCACTGGAGCTACTGTTAGGGTTAGGGTTAGCTAACGCTTCTAAAAGTAAGATTTGACTAATTTTTTAAATTTATGGCATGGCTTGTTATTGCTGGAACTGATGCAAAAAAACAATTAGGTCTGTCTTATAAATATTATTATACTATATTTATATAACTATTGCACAGAAGAATCCATGGAAGTTTCAAGAAAGGCTTTGCTTTGGTCTTTTTTATTATTTTTTTATTAAGATTCAAAGCACATAAATTGATTGTTTTAAAGTGTTTAAATAAACTCAAAAATAGAGAACGACAGAAATGCTGTAAGAATGACAGACATGCCACAAGAAAGAGTCACCACATTAATCTACTGAAAAAAATTTTGTTTGTCAACAAAATTTTCAAGTCATTTTTAAGTTTTTTGCGCAAAACAGATATTTTTTCACATTTCAAAATAATAGTTGAAACATAGTGTGGGACTGAGCCCGTGTCCCTCACCACATCCCTCCAGAGCCATCCCCGCTTCTATTTTGATCTGCACTGCCTAAAGGAACATGTGAGCTCACACAATGGTCCTGCTGAGAGCATGAATGCTGGTTTTATGTCTTCATTCAGACTGTCGGGCTTCTGTGAAGGGGCCCTGTCATCATGTCTGGTTGGCCCCAGCAGGGGCCTCTGCGAGTGTAGATCCAGTTGGTGGGGATGAGCACAGTGAACAGGCCCTGGACCACTCTGCTGTGACTGGAGCCGTGTCCAGTGCATCAGTGTGTTTCATTCTCCTGGAAACAAAGATGATTACAATTGTACCGACTCCTGCAGCTGTAACATTAGCTCCAATAAAAACATCCTTTTATGAATAAGAATATCAATTTATAGATGCTGTTTATTGACTTGACAGAATAAGTAAATAGTAGTACTTATTTATAAAGTAGAATGGAATCTGAGTAATTTATTTAGGTTTGGTCTGCCATAGTGATTCTGCCATACCCCAGTGCATGTCCAGCGGTCCAGCTCGTGTCTTCTTTTAAGTGCACTTGGTTTCACATGAGCAGTGCTCTCTGCTCCTGACTTTGAGTCCCCTTGTTGTGGCAGTGGTGTTGTAGCAGAGTTATCAGTCAGCTTACTGCCTTAAACAGATTATTTGCTGTGCCTGAGCCTTTGTTTGGTCAGGATAATTGATAGCTTAGCTTAGCATCCTGTGACTGGCTGTCAAAGGCACAGGGCTTTACTGGTTGAGTTCTAATTGAGTTTGTCAGGATTGGTGAAGTGACACTTGAATCGTGTCGCTCTTTAATAAAGGCTAGTATTAAATAAACACATGTCCATGTCAGCAGCTTGTTAGCATCTTCAGTCCCTCTGACAGCAGTCTTCAACCCATCACAGCGAAGAGTCAGAGTTCCTATGTGCTAGCAATGTGTCCACAGCCATTCTGGGGAAAACAAACCTGATACAACGAACCAAAATAATATTAAATGGTCTCACTGTCAAATGTAAAAAGTATCCCTCAGGTGAACGTTTGAGCTCTAGACAATAGTTTAAACTAAAGCAAGTCATTTACTCACAACTACATTTTTATATTGTGGCCATTTTAACTATAAGGCACAAACAGCACAAATAAAGTTAAATAACTTCTATTGCACTCATATTCCGTCCTTTGGCTCCAAATGTGAAGTATTTATTATTAATGTGGCCATAGTTGCACACACAATAATAATATAATAATAATGGATTGGATTTATATTGCGCTTTTCTCCCAAGGGACCAAGGGACTCCTTTGCGCTTACAGTCTGTCCATTATTCATTCATACACAGTCACACTGGTGATGGTAAGCTACAACTGTAGCCACAGTTGCCCTGGGGCAGACTGACACACAAGACTTGGTCCAGCCCGTTATATGTGCCCCCTCCCCCTCTGAGGCTCTGATAAATTCCTCCTTAGGCCTTCTCTGCACGTTATCGCCGCGGTAACAGTTCGCTGATCAGTAATTCATTTCTCAGACCTCTGCATACCAATTACCAAATGAAGGTTAATATGGAGCCTTTAGGTTTGGCCTGTGCAGAATGTTTTGTGCTGAATACTAATGTGAGATGAGGTGCAGGAGGGTCAGTGCTCTCCAAAAGCCCCCACCCCTCATCCCTGTGAATGTTGCACTGTTCTGTGTTTTCTGGGACAGCTGTCAATGGCTGAGGAGAACATACATTTATGTACATAGGACATAATGAGGCATAATGAGTTATATTCTTTGCGTAATTATGTGTGAAAGGTTTCTGTTTTACAAATCAATTGTATGTGTCATTAAATGGACAGAACCCACATGACATGCAGACTTCTCGAGGCTAAGGCACGAGGATGAAAGAGCTGGCAGTCCAGCGATAGAAATCTAACATACTAACATAAACATAGCATTATACACATGCACTATTCCTAATGCTAGGGCTAGGCCTAGTTGTGTTCAAATCATGATTATGATTATGTTAAACATTTTTCTTTGTTTTTGACAAGTTTAGTGTGTAATGTAATGCTGAACTGAGCAGAGAGAGTGTTGCTGGACAAACAGCCTCTCTGTGTGGAGTCGGGGGGTCTTCTCTGTGCTATAGCGGCTTCTCTCTGAGCACTCCAAAGACATGTATGTATAGATGAAACGATACCTCTAAATTTATCTAAAGGTTATAAATGTGCGGTTGTCTGTGACTGTATGTTTCTAAATGTTAGCCCTGGTGTACCCCGCCTCATGCCTCATGTATGAACTGAAAAAATGACTGTTGAATGCATACTTAAACCATTGCCATAGCTGCTCATGAGGGCGTTTATGTTGACAAATGGTTGTCATAGTCAAAAACACACATGTTTATTTTATCTTTAACTGGGGCATTTAAAGACAGAAGTTTGTTTCTTTGGCCTGTAAAAAAGCTCACCAGCTCAAAGGTCATTACCGTTTCCCTTGCCAGTGAAAGAATCAAGCGTACATCCATGTTTCAGGTGCAGCTGCCAGTTGTCCAGGTGCACTCTGGGTATTGTATGTCAGCATGCTGCAGGAGTGCGGAGGATAAAAGCTAATGCGACGGTTGTGTTTCTGGTGTGGTGCTTAATATTTAATATGAATCCCTCTTGTTAGGAGGCTGGGCACTTTTCCAAGCTGTTAGTGACGGCAAGCCAAATTAATCGGCTTTGTAACAAAGCAAATTCCCCCTTTGCTGACCGCTGCAGACACACACACATGCATACAGTGTGCTTAGTGGGATCACAGTGGTCTTAACCTAATCGGTCTGTATTCAGGGGCTTAGCTGCAGATAGTTCTGGACAGTTCAGATCGTAGCCCAAACAGAGACACACACACACACACACACACACACACACACACACACACACACACAGACTGTCTTAAAAACATGCATACAAAGGATCTAAGCCACGATAGAAAAACATATGGGCCAATGAAAATACAAGTTGGCTTAAGGCTTAAACACGGCCTAAATAGCTGCGCTCCTAACCTCCACTGACTGTCGCTCCCTTTGCTCCTGAT
>CM044554.2:3402706-3502706 GCA_024416835.2 Perccottus glenii
TTTGGTGAGAACCTGTAGTTAAGACTAAGACTGCACACACACACACACACACACACCTCTGGTGCGCGATGGGAAGCATGTTTGTGGTTTCCATGGTCGTGCAGACTACACACACACTCCAGCGAAAGGCCTCCATTGTCAGTGTTTCCCACGAACAGCGCAACTTGTCCCTCACTCAGAGAGGATCAATGTGGCCCTTATGCTAATGAGTGTAGGGGTATGGGCGGGGGAGGACAATGGCCCCCGGTGCTGGGGGGCAGTGCGTGTATATGGTGGGAGGGGGCAGAATGATGATACTAAACAGGCGGAGGATACTTAATCTGATCAGGAGCCAGTGATACACAGAGCTCTTTGTTGTGGGGGGCCTGAGGTCAGGGAGGGGGCTAAGACTCAAGAGGACCACGAGGGGCCCACAGCGATTTGTTTGCTTGTGTTCTATCTGTTACTCGGCTCTTTGTTCTTGTCCTAAATAAATTGGCCGTGTGAAGAATTTAATACAGAATATGACAAATCTAATAACAGACGTGAAACCATGCACAGCAGTGAGGTATGTCTTGATTAACCCACTCCCAGAGGTAACCCATGATTAAAACTTCTGTGTTTGGAATAATCATGGTCCAACAGCAGATAACAGAGCATTCCTAAATCAGAGTATATATATGACAGAACTGCCATGCCTGGTAAATGCAGGCTCAATATTTGGCCAGGAAACAATGATTTAAAGGCTTATGAATGGTTTATAACCACCTCATATGAACACTGCTCTAAACATTTATATAATATATATTATAAAGACTTTAGGCAGGGTGGACTTATTGTAACTGTAGACGATATATGACACAGTAATGGTGGATAGACCTTTGACCTGTGTTGTCTTCTAACATCACTGTCTGTGTTTGTTTTAGAGAGGAAAAGGCTTTGCTAGCTCCTTCCGCATGGACATCCCAGACACAGCGTGACTTTGCACAATCTCACTCTAACGACTGACGCAGCAACTTTTCAATTCCTCCCGAGCTATGAGAGAGACTTTCCTGATTTCACACTAAACGTGGACCGCTTCAGGAGTTTTTTAGTGGAATTCCTCTGAGCACTGCCAGGCTTTGGAGTTCGGAGGAGTGCAGATGGACTGCCATGAGCCGCCGCTCTCAGCAGGACTGAGAAATCCATGTGAAAACCATACATGTGTAATGGTGGACGGAGGAATCAAATGGGACAAAAATCTCCACCTTTTCTTAATTTGGGTGTGCCTGTTTACAGCACTGACATTCATATACAGTATGTATACTGTACATGCAAAAGCCTCATTTTCACCAAGTGCAATGGTAAGGTTCAGTTCAATACAACTTCATGTATTTCAGTTGTGAAATCACAGTAAAAGGGACCTGGGACTATATTCAGAAGCCTTTGACTTCAGTATGTGTAAGCACACATAGTTCTGAGCTTTAATACTGAACATTGTAATATATAGGGCATATTAAAGGGGTTTTGATTTTCCTTGTATGATATGCTTTGTGGAGTGGAGTAAAATGACCCTTCTGGTGGTTTTTGGGTTTATTTGTCATATGTTTTTATTTTATTTTTATAGAAAGTTAAGAACTGATTGAAGTAATTTTTAAAGTCATAAAGTCAGACATCTTGGGCTTTTTATGAACAGAATCAAAAATACAGAGGAGGTAAAAAAGATCCCCTGCTGTTTCTACACACACAGCCAATACCAACTGTGCCAAACCAACCACAAACACATCTCTTCTACTGTTTATTGCAGTAGTGCATATAGAACATGTTTTGTAAGATATTAAAGGTTTGTTTGATTCCATTTGCACTGATGTGGTCATGTTTATCCAGCTGCAGTGGAAACCGTACTGAACTGAACCCAGCCACAGTGTTAGATGGAAACGAGGCTACATGGTGCAGAATACTGAGATGAAGAGCCACCAGAGAAACCACCACTGAGCCCTTTAGGTGTTTGTACTGCAGACGCCATGTGTACAGCAAAATTACTCTTTTAGATTTTCTATTCTGTTTGTGCGGTCAGGTGTTTGTATTCTGATCAAACTTTGTAAGGAAAGATCTTCTTTTTTTTTATTATCAATGCTGTCAGGCACAAACCTTGTATTTTCAAATTTCTTATTATAAATAAACCGTATATCTATAAATAAGTGACATGTTTAGTTATTTAAAAAAAACAATAAACTTTCTTTCTTTTGATTAAAGAGAATGGAAGCTGCTCTCTGCCACTGAGATTGGGAAAAATTGGTAGGTTAAATCTTTTCTAAAATGATGATAATATATTTTAATTAACTAAAAGGTCTGAATTGGTAAATTTACATGAAATATAAATGTAATGTTTGACAGATGGTGAAGAATAGTTAAATAAAACCAGACACTACAGTTAAAGCCATCGAACATACAATATTAATCTTTTTCACATGGACAAACCTTTGAACTGAAAATGGATTGTCAAAATTCCAGTAATATTAGTTAGCATACATTAATAGATTTTGAGGCTAACTTGAAGTTACATAGAGCTGCTTCAGACCAACATGTGGTGTATCATTTTGACACCTCCTTTCCTTCCGCCGCTGTAGGTCTTAGTCTGACAAAGGATGAATAGCAGTGGCAGAGAACAGTTCCCATGGGTGTGCGCCCGACAGCAGTGTTACATTCTGTTGGATGATCAGTTTTTGCCTCTTTGCTTTTTCCCACATCGTGGGCATGGATAGTTTTTGGCCTACACTTTGCAGAAGTGTCAAGTAGTTTCTATCATGTGTGAGAAGTGTTTACTGTACTCTTTTAAAACCTTTCAAGTTAAATATAGAACTCTCTATATAAATCTATCTATATCTACTTGTTCTGAGGCGTTCATTCCGTTTGCTGACTTCACATTTTCATTCATTCATTGGTTTTACTCAGTTAAGTGCCCCTGCACACACTACAACCTTAGCAGATGTGACTCCACTTTGTGTCTTCACCTTCGGATTCTGATAAAATAATGTCTATAAATAAAAGGTCATCATTTAGATCAATCTTGATGGTAACTCTATGTCATTGTAACCAAACCTACAGGTCCATTAGAAAAAAGCCTAGTAGAACATGGCCAAATGCTGGGCACACTGGAGGAGTCCACACACACCTCCTTCTGACACACTACACCAATAAGCCAACAATAAAGAGAAAAGTGGTGAACAGAGAGTGCTGTCTGCTCATTTTATCTGTCTCTGCTGGATGCTCAGGGTACTCCATCCAGTTTGAGGCTTCATTTTGTGTGTATTTTAACGTACCACTACACTAATTTTTGTACAATGTAAAGCGAACGCAGAGATTGTGTGGCTCTCTCTCTCTCTCTCTCTCTCTCTCTCTCTCTCTCTATATATATATATATATATATATATATATATATATATATATATATATACAGTCAGGTCCATAAATATTGGGACTTCAACACAATTTTTATTCTTTGTGGCTCTAAACACCACCACAATGGATTTAAAATGAAACAAACAAGATGTGCTTTAACTGCAGACTTTTAGCTTTAATTTGAGGGTATTTACATTTAAATCAGGTGAACAGTGTAGGAATTACAACGTTTTAAACAGTTTGTATATGTGCCTCCCACTTTTTAAGGGACCAAAAGTAATGGGACAATTGGCTGCTCAGCAAATCTACTGTTTGAACATCCTTAAAAAGAAAGAACGCACCGGTGAGCTCAGCAACACCAAAAGACATCAACTCTTTACTTCTGCATCAGTTCTCCATCAGTGTAAAATGAAAGACTGGTGATTAAAATTTTACAGTAACGTCATTTGCTGCCACAACACTTAATTATTAATGTCTGGGACTGACCTAAATCTGTGATTACAAATCATCAGGAAACACACAGCTTTAGCGTCTCTCCAACATGTTTTAATCCACTTGTTTCTCAGATTTGGAGCTGGAGTGGCGTGTTTTGTCTGTGCAAAGTGTGTTCGATTCTGTAATCCAAGGTAGATTATGGTATTTACAGATGGTGATAAACAGCCACGTCCAGATCCGCTCGTTCAGGCCACTGTAGGCCGCTCTAACCTTTCACTCACATTTGGCTAGTTTTCACATTTAAAGATCACAAATAAATCATGATGAGAGAATTGTTATTATTACTATTAAATATCACTAGAGCCTGTTTCCACTGTGGGTACGGTACGGGTCAGGTCAGTACAGGATGGTTCGTAACCCCTTCAAGAGGCACGTGTTTCCACTCTGCTGGGTTCAGAAGAGCGGCGCTGTTAAAAATTAATATAAAGAAAGAATAAATCCCTGTCTTTAGTAACAAGGAAGCTGTTGGTAGTGTTAGCTGTCGAAGTAAACATTCAACTCACTCAATATTTGGCTTCAAAGGCTCTGCTTGTTTTGAATGCAGTGTAGACGATAAATACAATAAATTCATGAAGCCAGAGCTGTACATCTTATTAAAACCGGAAAACAGCTGTTACTAGTGCTAGGTATCTTTGTTGTCGGAGAAAAAATACAACATTTAGGATGCTTTCTCTTTAAATATAACGTTTTTCACTATTTTAAAACATTTTCATTCAATGTTTTTACTTTTTCTTTTTTTTTTAATTGAGTGAGGCTTATCTCTCGTCCAATCAGCTGAAGTGTTGAAACACAAAGACGGACCGGCTTGGGACATCTAGCCCAAGCAGGTTCCAAAAGTGGAATGGTAACGTTTTCAACCAACACGCATCAACCCTCGCTGTCCCAGAGGAAACGTATGTTCAGCATTCTCTGAGACATTTAAAATACCAGATAATATGATGAGCAATGCTTTGTTCTGAAGAGCGGATGTAATAAATAATATAATAAATTAAGCCCACAAAAAACCTGGACCCCTCAGTTTTCCTGCAAACTCCAAGACAGCACATAGTAGCAAAGTCTCTCAGAATGTATTTGCGTGTCATTACCTGGTCCTACACACTCTATTATCTCAAGTTAAACAAAAATCTTATTGTTTCTTATAAAACACAATGACGGAATGATGTTAAGAATTCTCAAACTTGTAATATTACATAAATAGAATAATAATATCACTATTAAAATGGACAGTGGGGCTGGGGTTACTGACTAATGGTGGGGCCTTTGTGGCAGGCTGCAAAAGCACAGTCTTCAGACTCAGGACACAAGTTGAAGAGGGAGCAAGCACACTATAATCATATCTATTTTTGTCTTATAGGAATACCATTATGTTTGACATCCACTAAATGCTAATCTCTGTCACAAACCAAAAAGAAAAACCATTAGCGTATATTAATAATGATCATTTAAGAACACAAAAAGACTTACAATTCCCCAAAACAAATGAGTGGATAGAAGTGGTGTGGGACAGGAAACCCGAGCACACTCCAGCCGTGTCTCTCTGCGGTGAGCTGTTGGGGAAAGGCAATTGTGATGGGAGTTTCAATGTCACTTGACAAAGGCAAAGTGGATTAGCAGAGGCTGAACTTTCAAACACCGTGCTCCGCTTGTCTTTACAGATGTCGCTGGACACTGCAGAAGAAGAGAGAGGCTTCACAGTGAATCAGAGCCTGAACTCCCAGATGAACAGTGCACAGAAATAAAACCTCCGGCAGAGCCCCCATTCACCCCCTGACCCAACTCTGATGGCTGTGATGGCTGAGAATAGGCCTCTCTGATGCACATGAATGACCAGTCAACGTTGAACACACCTCTGAGTAATGTTAAAGGGAACAGTGTTGAGCTATGATTTGAAATAATATGCTTCATTAGACGTGTGAGGCCACATTCACACTGCAGGCAAAAACCTCCACATTACACAAAGGCCTACTGCTTTGGTATTTTCAATCATTCTGTCACCTCCCAAAAAGTATCATCTGCAACTGAAAGTTGAGTCACTGAAGTCTAGATTATCTATTGTCCGAGTGCCACCTTTTCAAAAGCGGGTCACACATTGTGCTTGGGACCCCAAAGTGCTGCTTCAGACCCTGCAAGGGTTAAAGTGAAAAAAAATCCTGAGCCTGAACTTTTTATATTTTGCGGCACCATTTATTCTCAAGTGTTACGGCTGTATGTATCTGAGCTGAATGGACTCGTGGGCCTTGGCAGCATTGGAAACCATGTGCATGGTGTCTCCAGATATGTCAAGAAAGTATAGGTTTTCCTTCCTTGCTTGGGTGTGCATTTTTTTTTAGCTTCTCAGACAAAAATGTTTTGAACTGTAGTGTGAAGCCATGAGTGTTCATGTAACTTGCATGTTGATTTAAAACCGACAGGCTAGTTAACGCTTTTGTGTCTTCTGCTAGTTTTCTTTACAGGGTGACCAGTGGCTGCAGAATTTTGAATGAGTCATGTTCCACGATAAATGTGCACAAACGTATTTTTTAAGTTGCAGACACGGTCAGTCATAGACAACGGTGTGTCAGCTGTAACAGTGGCTCCCGGCAACGTCATGGTAAGTTTGAGTGCACAGGCATTGGCTCTATGACCGGTTTCTAATTCAGGACGGGCAAGCACTTTCTTACACTTTCTTACCGCTGCTGCCATATAGTAACTTCCTTGAGCAAAACGTGCAGAAACAAGCACCAGGCTTTCTCAATTTTTGGCACCAACTACCAAAAGGCTTGCCGTCTCTACCTTTTTATATAATTCACGCCCAGCACCATTTATGTTTGAGTTCTTTATCTGTGGGTAGAAAGCTTGATTTCATTTTTAATCCAGAAAATAATTAAAAGTAATAGACTATTTTGTCTAAAACATGTCTTGTGGTTGGGCTCCCCCAAAGGGGGCCCAAATAGAGTTTTAGCCCATAGGCCTCACATTCCTTGTTCCGGCCCTGCTGCATGCCGATCACGGTCAGCGTGTCAGACAGCACTGCTCTTGAATCAACACAGCCTTGAGTCAAATAAAGCTGCTTTTCTAACTTGTATTCAACAAACAATCATCTACAGCCCTGTTCTCTGCTGGACACAGACTGAAGTTTCATTTCAGCGAGAGTTTAGCAAACCCTTATCTCTTCAGTCGCACAGAGCGGGCCACATCGACGAAAAAGAGAAAGAAAAAACCGAGCAGGACAGTGCGATGCAGCAATATTTGAATATCTATTTCTTAAATCACCAATGTGACTATGGTCTTAAGGCCTAAACATCTACTGTATGTCCAAATGGCATTGTGCTGAAAAAATAAAAACAAAACAGCTGCCGATTATCTTGATGAACAATTATCCCGATGATAAAAATTTGCCACAATCAACTAATCGTTACTGTTTTTATTGCGATGAGTAATATAATCTTATATCTTCTCAAAACACATCTTTTCTCACTTGTTTATTAACAATTGTAAAACATCTGTTTATGCTTTACATTATGTTCTTTTTTTTTTACTATTGCTTTTTGTTTTTCTTTCTTCCATGTTTGTTCTTTGCTACTTCTGTAAAACATGCGCTCTATAGATAAATGTTTTTTTCTTCTTCTTCTTCTTATTCTTGGGTAGAGTAGCCTAAAATTGTACTCAAGTACGATTAACGTTACTTCAAAATAATTTTATTCAAGTAGTAGTAAAAAGCAGTACTCCAAAACATTACTCAAATAAGAGTAAAAAAGTATTTGGTTAAAAGACTACTCAAGTACTGAGTAACTGTTGCTGTCTTATGGTTGCATGCTTTCTCAATTACATGAAAAGAAACACAGCCAGGATATGATTTTCTGTTCAGTTCATAAAGTTCTAACACTATTTTTTAATTTTTTTATTTATATAGCGCTTTTCCAACTAGTAGGCACTCAAAGCACTTTACCAGTGTTACAGCTGACACCACTGGAGGCAAGGTTGGTTAAGTGTCTTGCCCAAGGACACAACGACAGTATGAACTGTGTGTTTTGAGCGGGGATCGAACCGCCCCCCCGCCGGTCGAAGGGTGGAGGCTCTACCCACTAAGCTACTGCCGCCCCGTTCTGTCTGCACTGACTCACACAGAGCAATTTTGGCGGCACAGTGGCAAAGTGGTTAGCGCTCCTGCCTCACAGCAAGAAGGTCCTGGGTTCGATTCCCATCCAGGGCAGGGCCTTTCTGTGTTAAGTTTGCATGTTCTCCCTGTGTCTGCGTAGGTTTCCTCCGGGTACTCCGGTTTCCCCTACCACCAAAAACCTTGTACAACAGTCCCCCCCAAACACACATGGGGCCAGGACCCCCCTGCAAAAGAGATTTGTAATCTCAGTGGGACTATCCTGGTTAAATAAAGGTTAAATAATAAAAAAAAGATAGGCCCAGACCAGCCTTATCTGTGGTGTCATTACCCTGACACTGAGTACGGCAGCAGTGGTGGGGATGGCCTCAGGTCTTATCAGTGCTGTGGGATATAATAATAAGAAGAAAAAGGAAATGTCAAAGAAAATTAGAATTATTGCCTCAGTCGGACTAAAACCAGCTTTTTATAACTAACCTAACCGCTAACCTTTATTTTATTTTTTGGGGGTTGTTTAGTTCTGCTCTGTGTATGTATGCTCTCACAAAGACAGTAGTGGATGTCAACAGCCTAATTGAACTGTTTGGACTGTGTATGGATCAGCTGGTGTTAGTGTGTTCTGGTTATCTGTAAGCTTTTAGAGGTGGCTGTCTGGTTTTGGCCTTTGACCCAAGAGGAGTCACTCGGTGCATGAGCACTACTCTTCAGTCTAGCTCCCATCAGCACTCGGACCTTCTTAGTGTTTTCTGATACACACAATCAGTTGAGTGGCACGAGCTAGAGTGTGTTTGAGAGAAAACACAAACACATCCACAGGCATATCTCGGACAAAAGCAGTCATGCATGTAGTTTCATGTCAGACAAGACGTAGCATCTAACACTAACAAGCCTGGAGCTACAAACAGCACCTCGACGCTCTAACCTCCATATGCTTCAGCAGTTGGAGCAACATTTGGTCAGAGAAGATGGCATTGGGGGTAGGACTGAGGAGGTCTGCTGAATAAGAAATGAATTGGGTTATGGCAGGGTTATGCTGAGTTGATTAACAAATCCTAGTGTCAGTTTACCACACCACACTAATGTGTGACCAAAGGGTTTCTCTGCGCTGTCCAGCTTTCTACTATACTCCAAAGACATGTTTGTAGGTGAATTGGTAAATCCAAATGTCCCATAGTAAATTTATGTGAGTGAATGGTTGTCTACGGTGTCTGTATTTACCCTGTGATTAACACAGGGGCAGGACCTTAAATACCCACCACTAGAAGTCCTCGAGGGAACGGGGATTACCTAATTTTTTACTTTTGATTTTAGTTTGACAGTTAATTCATCCAACAGCTTATTTGTAACAGGAAAAATCTGTGAAAAAATTAGACTTTATGATGTCAAGACGTTTGGTTTTATAACTAAAGATTTTAATAGATGAATGACCAGCCCACAGCAGGAGTTTGGCCAAACACATGTTCAGTTCTGGAAAAAAGAGCGCTCTCATCGGTCAAAATTGATTTCAGCAACTAACCCAGGAAATGGGTTATTGTGTTGCAAAATATTCTATAGCAAAAGTGCTCAAAAAAGAAAAATAAGTGAGGAAAGGGCAAATTAAGGGCAAATTAAAGACAGATAAATGTTGGCAATGCTTTGACACAATGTTTAACGAGACGGAGATAAATGGTAAATGGTGTGCATATATAACGCTTTTTTTCTCTGCCCTTTACGGGCACTCAAAGTGCTTCACATCATGCTTCCATTCACCCCAGACACACACATTTACCCCTGGGGCAGACAGAGAGGGGGGCGCTCACAGCCTTCACTGACCACCACCAAACTCACCTCTACACTCACACATTCATAGACCAGAGCTGTGGCACTGGACTATGAACCAGGGAGAGTGGGCATCAAACCGCCAACCTTTCGGTAATAGGAAGATCGCTCTACCACTGAGCCACTGCACAGGGTCTCCACAGTCTAACGGTAAACTCAGAAATAAAAGTTTCACTTAAACTTTGGTTTAATGTAATGTATTAGTGTTTTGTGAATTTTTTTTAAATAGTTTTTTATTCTTCTTTTTTAATAACAGAAGCAGAAATGGTTACTATGCTGCTGTCGAGAATGAGTGCTAGGGCTGAGGGAGGGACAGAAAAAAAAATCTAAATCAGGTAAAGCAGCTTTAATTAAGTCCAAGGAATCTTATTAATGTGAACAACAAACACAACTTTACTTGAATGTGGACTATGCACGTGCCTTGTCTGTGTAACACAAGGGAGCTTTGTGCAGCTGAGCTAACATGTACCGTTATAGCCAACACAACAGATGAGCTCTGATTGTACAAACTAATGATGTGTGCACTCTAATGATGAGGTATATGATGATTCATGATGATTAAAAATAAGAGTAAAAGTGGGAAAAGATAAGCTAGAATGACGTGGCATATTTTTGTTTCTATTTAGACACTTTCTATTTAGAGTTAAGCTGATTTTGAGCCCATGGCTCTACAGTTGTGGACTATGTCATTTAAACACATACACTAAAATATAAAAAGTACACTCAACAAAAATTTTTTTGGAGGGAAAAAAAAAGTTGATTTCCATAAAAAAACTATTTAGCCTCTTTAGTTTGATCTTTTTTACTTTGTCTGTGTTTTGCACATATACAGTAAAAAGATGACATTTGCTGTATTGATTTGACCGCCAAGGAGAGATAAGTTAATCTCTCTGCTTTGACAGGTAAAAAAAAGTAACACTTTATTTGACACTACACTTGATACATTGTATCTGCCTCATTAAGTACAAAGTAACACACTGTAACAAACTGTATTAACATGTAACTACATAGTACATACATACTCTAACACTACCTATAATATGAAAGTACACATAATTATATTATGTATGTATTATGTAGATACATGTTATAACAGTTTGTTACACAAGAGGTTGATAAAATGTATCGAGTGTAGTGTCAAATAAAGTATGACCTAAAAAAGATATGTGTGAAATGATTTCCAGCACATCCTCACTGATTAATCCTTTCAACTGATTTTAACATGACACATAACCTAAGGTACACATTTTGTTTCTTTTTTTATCATAACAGACCATAACTTACACATGAACTCCTAAAACAGAACAATCCTATTCAATGATTTACTGAATCTGTTTTATTCTTGGCCATCAGCTCAGAAAGCTGTCTCTGGCCATCAATTTTGTGTGTATTTTGCACATTTACTCTTGGGTTTTTAAATATGATTTTGTTAAACCTGGTCCTTCTCTATGGTTACTTATTTGTTATTTGTCACTAAGTGTGATTATGAAGACCATTAGCTGCACAACTAGTTTTCCAGAATCTCACACTAAAGGAACTTACTTACACACAATACTGTGTGCTTTCAACAATGACTCGAGGTCATCTCCCCTGAGGTGGGAAGATGGTTCTTCTAGGACCTAGAAAAACAAATTGATTATTTTTTGTTTTAGACCCAAAATCTAGTTCTTATATTCAATTAAACCATAATTTGAAGAAATTTGTGGAGTTATCACAAAAGTATTGTGTATCATTCACCACAAAATGACTTTCTACTTATGTACATTTCAGAGGCTGTACTTTTTAACTTTTACTTAAGTGAAGAAGTTGAATCAGTACTTACGTTTACCAGAGTCGTTTTTAACACAGGTATCTGTACTTCTACTTTAGTACCTTAGTGTGAATACTTTCACCACTTCTGTCTATCCCTATTCCCTCCAGTTGTAGTTTAATTAGATGTAATAAGAATTAAATTTTAGCATTATTAGTGGTGCTTACTCTTATTAAGCTTATTGCACTTTGATACTTCCCAGAGCATGAACAGACACATTCAAAGTGAGGTATTTTGCTCAGAGAGGCAGGGCTTGTGGCCGGGAAAGACTGTGAAAGTGAAGCATGTGCACATTGGTTTGTAGCCCCATTTACACTTTACAATTTACACACGTATTATTTGTGTCTTTCCTACTGCTAAAGCACAGGATGTTGAGGTTTTGAAGTAAAAGCACTTGTAGCTTTTTGTCCTTATCTAGATTCTGAAGCGGGGAGATTTGCCCTTGAGCATATGTGCTTAAGTATTGTTTTTTCTCATGACTTTGAACAGAAAACATGTTGGGTCTGGGGTTTCATCTCTGTTTATTGTAGAGGCAGTGACAGAAAGTGAACAGAGCTGTGCATTTATTCTGGTGTAGTAACAGGAAATGTTCCACTCTGTAGATCAAATGCTTGGGAAATTTTCTTTCTTACATTGTCGATTTTCAATATTTATATAAATTGTTTTGACTTAAAATAAAACTATTATTTTTAAATACACTGGATTCTCATAATTACATACCAATAACACGTTTAAAGTATAGTGTTTTTAGTTTGTGAATATTTGATTTTGTTTTCAAATTGAAAATTCTGCTGAAAGTCTTTCTATCTCAACTGTGACAGGAATGTTAACTGCTCAGACAAAATAAGGCTCTGTCTCCATGACATTTTGCCCCAAGCTTATTCCCCGTGTTTTTGTCTAGGCTCTGTTTACACAACAACAGTTTTGAAAACAGAGTGGTTCAGTTTCAAAAGAATCTCCATTTACACAGATTTTTGGGGTATTCCATGAAAGTTCATTACTAAAGCTTGGCCTACAGACCATATTCCAACAAGAGTTAGTGCGGACATGGCAGTTGGGGCTAAACCTGTTCCGTGAAGATCCTGGACTAAGAATCAGACTTGATAAAGTGCGATAACGCTGTACTTTAGCAGCCCATTGAAGCCAAGCATTGATTCAATCGAGCGACAGCCCCCTTTCATGCATAGAAGTTAGAATAATTAAACAAGCAAAAAGTGAGACAATTTCCTCTTGCTGACACATGATGAATCTGCTTCATGGAACAGGAATCACAACAAAAAAATCCAGACTGAGTTAGCTTGCTTCATGAAATCTCTCTTTGTCAGCTCGCCCAGTGTCTGAGCATTTTGTCCTTTAGTACTGAAGGGCTGAAGGACAATACAACAAAACACAATACAGCTCATTCAAAAGCTGGATTGGACTTTTAATAGCACTGATTGGGCACAGGACCAGATTTGTTTTCAGACATGTTGAAAATCATGGCGAGGCACATGGGGGGTGCGGTGGCATGCTGAAGTGGGCGCAATCGAATTTGCCAATAAGTGAATTAATTGTGAAGGAATGCTTGTCTCCAAGTGTGAGCCCTGCAATATTCATTCAGGTGGTACCTTGCCCAAAGCGCCTGGGACCAGCTCCAGCCATGCCCATGTTACAGAGACCCACCTGTAGGTCCAGACCTGTCTTTGACAAACATGGATTTATATTGTACACACTGCTGCAATAGTTGCAGAGATGTATTTCATTCAAAAGCTGGTGGCTTTATGTGAAGCTGATGAATTAAAGAGATGTGAGCTGCTCACCACACGTTCAAGGACGTCTTTGATGCTAATTTGGATTATGACTTTGGAGATTCGCAGCACTTGTACAAATCAAAGCCCTAATCTTTATAACTGATTCATAGCTGTACTGGATTTATCTTCCACTTTTTCTTCACAAAAAAAGTTTGCTTAATGCCAATAACAGGGGCTTTGGTAGCAAATGGTCTGGGGATATACGTCAGATCCTGGCACACTCCCCTGGCTTTGTTTCGTTATTTTTAGTTATGATTTATAAAAATGTGTAAATATTTGCAGAGTTTCCAGGCCTGGCTTTTCTCAAGATTTGAAAAAGTGCTACAGAAATATATAAGCTGTCATTTCTATTTGCTAATTGTTATTTGACCCACATTTTAGTATATATTAAAAGTAAGGTTAAATTTAAAAATGTAGAGTTTTCAAAGATGAGAGATTTCTGGTTACAACAAATTGTGCTGCATGCCTTTTGCTCTGATCACAAAAGATAGCATTTTGAAAGGCCTCTTCTAAATATCCTGTTAATTTTGCAAGGCCTGAGGAAACTGTACACAGTAAACAGTAAGCATGTAACGATTTACTGAACTCGCAATGCGATACGATTCACGATACTGGTTTCACAATACGATTTTCTCACGATTGTTTGTACAAAATGAGATTTAAGAAAGATAAATGAAAAAGTTTGCTTTTATTATTTCAATCTCACTCAGACAAAATGCTGTACATTTCTTTCTGAAACTGAAATATCTTTGTCAAATAACAAAACTAAATTGAAATATTAAAACAAATCCCAAATAAAATAAATAATTCAAATAAAATAAATCTTTTCATATAAACAAACTAAGCCATTGCCAGTGCTCTTTCCTAGCTTAGAATCTTTTTTTTTTTTTTACATGTTTTTTTAAGAAATATTAGCATATCCACATTTTCTGGGCAAAGCTGAGATCTCTGCACATTCACAATGTCCCCTGCTGATGAAAAAACCCTTTCACTAGGGACAGAGGTGGCTGGTGTGGAGAGATATGCTTTTGCTATACTGGATAGCAGTGGGTATAGCCTAGCATTAACATCTTCTTGCAGTATCTGCACACAGTTTTTGTTTTGTCCGTTACCACCTCACCGCTTTCATTTTTAATCTTCGGAAAGCCAAAATGCCGCCACACATCCGATTTGAATGAGGTTGGTGCATCCTCAACATCAACGTCATCTACACTTGCCGCCGCCATTTTTGCTACTGTTTAAAGTTACAGCTTGTTCGCTGCTATCGCGCCTGCAAAGCGAGGTCAAAATACAGGCTACTGCTTCAGCGCACCCTGCTGTTTAAAACGTGTATCGCGATTCGTTTAACATCTCAACCGACACGAATCGTCACATATTATTATCGATTTTCAACCGACTCGGAGTGCATCGTTACATCCCTAGTAAACAGTGTATGTGAGTTTACTATTCTGAGTTGTGGTGGGTGGGAAGCCATCAAACAGATTGACATATTATGGAATATTGGGTTGTTATAATAATTTGTATTATTATAATTGTTTATATTGTTTATAGTTACTGGGTGCTCATAGTTCTCTACAGGTCATGTCAAATCATGTCATGTCCTCCATGTTAGTCCAAGCATGGAGTAGACATAACTAGAGACATGGCTTGCCACAGGTCTTCTGCACCTGGAGCTGGAGCCTTGGGGAGGGTGTATGAGAGATACACCTCCCTCTAACACCCCCCACTGCATTGATATAAAATCTCATGTTTTGTTTACTTCTTTAAGCAAACTCACTTCTGTACCTTTGATTATATGCTATAATATAATCTGTCTACGTGGATAATGATATAGAATTCTTATAATATTTGGTCCTTCGAGCCGGATTCCAACCTGCTTATCTTCTCTTCGTCGGGGGAGCGGACCTGACCATGCATGGGACTAAAGCGTTTTTTTTTGTAAGTCCCAAAGCTGCGCATTTCAAGTGGTACGGGCCAGAACATCCTTTCCTTCGGCACGGAGGAGAGGCAGTGACGGAATCAGAGAGAGAGACGAGAGACAGATCTGAACTTGGACATTGGATAAAAGTCAGGTAAACGGCTGTTTATGTTTTTTTTTGTGTGTGTGGTTGATAAATCCCAAAGCTTCCGGGAGTAGTAGTTTTGGAAATCTGGCGGATGTTGAGTGAGCTACATGTATTTACATCACCATAGTTGATGTGTTTCCATGAAGTTGGCCAGCATAGGAGATTCTTAAACGCTGAAAGATCGAGATTCCTTAAATGATGAGATCCGCTTTGTCGAGACCCTGCCTGTATGGTTTATGGTGAGATTAAAAGCCGAAAATGTATGTGTTTTTGATCAAGACCCTACCTGTCTATCTAAAGGTGAGATTTTAAATGGGATTTCTGATGTTAATCTGTGTTAAAGCTTGTTGTCTTGCTAGAATTAAGTTTGATAGATACCCTATGCTCTGTAAGTCTTTATGGTGTTTCTTGAAACGGACCCGCGCGGTGAGTTCATTGGCCGTGACCAGTGTGAAGAAACTAACGAGACAGCGATGGTTTTCTGCAGAGTTGTAGTATTGGCTACAACTATTGCCAACATATCTCAACTTTCCCTGGAGAATAACGTTTTACTTGGATGGCATAAAAAGAAGCCGTGTCCTCTCTCCCGAAGCAGCAGAGATCAGGGAGCCGGTCAGCAGGAAGGGCAGAGTCTGAGCCCTTCACAGAGCAGCCAGTACAGACATAGAGCACAGGTCAATGCTAGCCTGGTATACCAGACCGTTTTCCATTTTTCAAAAGCAGGACGGTCTGGTCCCTTTCTCACAGCGAATACCAATTTTGCGGACGGACCAATCACAAGCCGTTTGTCTGCAGCAGGGAGTGGTTTGCTGGCCACGTCCTACACAAGTAACTTGGCTCGCGCGGCTGGTCCAAAACATTCAACCTGGCAAACGCTGCTACTGAGAGGCAGTTTATTTCTGCTCTCGCCTCGGTTTTGAATAACCAGCAAAGTATAAAAAGGATGAACCCTCTCTGGTGTCCGCTCTACTGCGGGACATGTTAACTAGCAGCGCTCACGTGGCCTCCTTGTTGACACCCGGCTTGTAGTGTCTCCATAGGTGATTGGATGAACCACCTGCCACTATTGGACTGAAATTGCAGCAGGTTGAGTGAAATTGCATTTCCCACGAGCAGGACAAGATGAATGTCCGTGAGATTGCCTTGTGAGAATCCAGCTGCTGTGCTATGGACGACTAAAAATGACATATCTATGAATAAATAAATAAATAAATAAATAAATAAAAGTGAAAATTGTCAATTTATTTATTTATTTATTTTTTAATATGTAAGTTTTGGTTAAAAATAAATAAATAAATCCCTATATTTATTTTCCACCTGCATTTATTTCCACATTTATGCATTTATTTATTAATGCTTTTATTTATTTCTTCTTTTATTTATTTCTACATTTATTTCTTGATTTCTGTCTCCAAATGCAAATGAGGGGGGCGTTATTTTTTCTGTTCAGGCATTAGCAATCGCATCAACACAGACACAAACAGCTCAACAAGCTAATGCGGCTATGCTCCGCTCCCGCCTTAGGACTATGCAGCAATCAATGGAGGCTCGCCGCTCAGTTTCCGAGCTGTTGCGGGCAGCAGCAGATCGTCTAGATGAAATTGAACGTTGTGAGTTTTTTGGATAAATAACAGAGGATTCTTCTGTGAAGTAATATTTCTTGTTACAAGCATTTAATATCACATTCCGTTTTTAGCTCCTTCCACAACAACTCAACTAGCAGTCGCAGCACAGAGAGAGCAACAAGGAGATGCAGGTAACTGTACCTCTTCAATTACATTCACTATTAAACCTTGTAATATGTTTTAAAAAGACAAACACATCTAGGGTTAACGTTAATGTGTCCAGTGTTGCAATTTTAGAAGGTTTGGGTTGAGAAAGTATGAACCAAACTTTGGCTGCAGTAAACTGTTATCCCCTTAGTGGGGAAAGGAGCTTAATCATTTTTTTGTCTTCTGAAAGGTTCTTGGGAGGATTTCTAGACAGGTCCAACAACTAAGAAAAGGTTTGAAGGACACTGGTCTCTGGGAGTTTATAAGTTCAAGGCCAGATGCTGCTGCAGCTTTATTTCCCAGGGCAGATCACACTATGTTGACATCACAGGTAAATATTTATTATAGACAATTCATAATTTATAGCATGTTTTTTATGACAAATCAATGTTATATTATAACATGTACTAATTGGTCACTGAATGGTAATGGATATGTCCTGTTTTGCAGATGGTTTTAGTAAAGAGTTTATACTTCTATATTTTTTTAGTAACCTAAATAAGATATCTTAGCAGTGACCATTGCTATTAAAGTCATCATCAGTTTATTGTGTTTCATTAAATTCTAGGTTCTTCAGAAGTGTTAAAGCAGTTGATCAGCTTCTGGACTGGGTGAGATGTTCTTCCGGAACAGCTGAATGGGGAAGTTGTTGACATCAGATTGCCTCAAGCTTCAACCTGTTTCTACACTTTGAAACTTCCAGGAAGCAATGTGAGCTATGACGTTTTCAAAAATGATTTATTGGCAAGCATCTCATCGTCATATGCTGGGTTTGGTCAGTACTAGTTGAATTTATGCTGCAAAATTTTCAAGTTTGTATTCAGAGTTCACAGCTTTTTTTTTTTTTAAATAAAGTGTTTTAATATTGTTTAACATTGTTTGTGTCCTGTGCTCTCTGAGTGCTTTTTGGTTATGGATTGTAACTATCAATTTTTATTAGAATCACTAGGAGCAAGGCCATAAGTTGCAAGCTTTATTCATAGTCTTGTACATATCAGAACTTGTGGACTAGTATAAAAATGTATAGTGAAATACTCAATCAGATGCAATTATACGACTAATGGTAGCAACTGTGGCACTATACACATGTAGAACATCAGAAAAGGAACCATGAGGGTTTGGCAATTGCTGAACTTCTTCAGCATCTAATGCCCGTGGCAGCTGCACCTCTGGGATGATGAGGCCTTCTCTGTGGTAGCCAGGTGGGTCCTCCCAGTCTATGCCATATTCTGTGTCAGTCTGAAGAAGAAAACAGTCAGTGGTTTTTTTTAGAACCAGTTTTGTTCCCATTTTAATCCTGCTTGGGTTGAAGTTTACAATCTGTGTGTGGACCACTGGACATTTTAATTCTGGCTTGGTCCTGGTTTATACAAGGGTTAGTCCTGCTTTAGACTTAGCATTTTTTGCAACTGTGTTCTGTTTTATTCCTACATTAAGACCAGACATTATTTCTGATTTGGTCTGACACTGGTGCTTGGATTGACAGTTTGATTTTCACTTGCTGTGAAAAGTTTTGAGAATCACTGTTGTAGCTTATTATTCATTAAAAAAATGGTCAGTGCAGACACAAAGTTTTAACATACCTGAATTGGGTCGGCACCCTCACGTGGATTGTGGGACCATAACTGAAGAGGAGACTGATTTAATTCAGTTCGCAGTTTGTGGTTGTTACAACCTTCCAGGAAGAACTGCAAGTGCCTTTGAATGTGTGGCAAAAGCTCCAGTGCAGTGCATATAGATGTATTTCGTCATCTGGGTTGAGTAGACCTTCGTTTTCCATATTGCAGAAACATGAATAAAAAAGGTCTAATACTCCCCCAAAGACGTCACGCCATAACCTCTCTATTCTGCAACAAAGACAAGACCATTCAATTACTGAGACTGAGTTAGGTATAGTGGTATGTGTCAAGGCTCCACAAAAAAACTTTTGTTGATAACTAACTTTTTGTTAATAAAGAATATAAAATAATACTGATTGTTTTTTGCAGAATGAAGGACCCAAATCATAAAATTGACTAGTCATTAAACTGCAAAAAATGTACATGTTAAGTGCACTTAAAGTGAGTGTCCACCTGTCCCTGTGCTGTGTAAAACTTTATTGTGGTGTGAAGCAGAAAAATTGTAGAATCACTGGGACTGTGTTAACTATTTTTTGACATTAGAGGGGCACAATCAAATATCATTCATCAAATAACCTCAAGTGCCATGTCTACTTCTCATTCTCTACAGCTGTTAAAGGAAATACCTTTGATTGTGTGTGCTTCTTCCAGTGATGTGAGAATTGCGATTGGTTCCTCTGTGCGTCACCATAAAGTGTGCCACTTCAATATGTTCTCCTCCTTTGTCAGACCTCACTCGAGATGGTAGTCCGAAACAGTGAACAGCCTGCAGAAAGCTGCTAAAGACTGTAGAGGCACGGTTGTTGGTAGCTGCAGAAAGGTAAACGATGAGCCGGCTAAAGCCATCTATAACACCATGGACAACAATTCGCCACCTGTAAAACAGAGCAAAAGACATGAGCAACTACAGAATAAGTGCAATATTTCAGTTAATATGTCTGGGTATAAAAGTAGCATTTCAGAAAGGCAAAGTCTGTTTTTTTAGTATTGGGTGCTTGTGATCTTCTGGATGAGAAGGCTTAAGAGACAATGACTGCTCCACCTACTAATCCATGAAGAGATTTCCAGGACAGAATCTAGTTTTTGAGGCAATGTCTCTTGAGGGGCCAATGATCAGGAGCTTCCAATACATCCAATTCTAATAATAAATGCTAAAAATGGTTGACTGCCCAGTAATTTTAGTAACTAATTAACATAATTTGTTGCAATAAAACAATTGTGTGTAGACCATATAGATCCCATATTACAGCCTTACCTTATTAGTTTGTGATTGCCATCAATGTGCCATAGACTGTTTGGAGCTGGCACTGAATACCTTCTCCTTCTCAAAGTGCGACGCTGCACTGTGCGCACTTGTACTCCCTGTGGGTCCACGAACCATAACATCAAGGTCATCATCAGTAGTGGCATTATTTAAATCTGATATTCTATAAAACAGGTGGAAAAAGGGTGAAACAGATATTAGTTTAATCAAAACTGGACTGTAGAGTGCTATGTTTGTAGCTACACTAGATCAGATTTATCTGGTGCAGCAGCTATTTACTGTTTAGAATTATAGCCATTTTGTGAGTGTTTTAAACATTACAACAGAGGTTTTTATTCTCTTTACTGTTTTTCATTCCATATGACTCTAACCAGTCAGATTATTTCGCACTTGATACCCTCTCAGAGGTAAAAGACACAAACATCTACAACTGTAAACATTATTATAAACAAAACTTAAATTACTGAACATAATAAATGCAATCACTTTGAACAATTAACCAAAGCTAGTGCGTTCTTAGTGCAGACTCCAATACGCTAAATAGGCAAATATCTCACCTTGTGCCATGCTCGGCCATTCGGCGGTGAATTGTTCTTTGACTGACGCCAAGCAGATTAGCAATGTGTCAGGATTCATGTTTAAAGTGGCCGGTCTGTTTTGTTTGTGATGTTATGGTTCTTTTAAGTATCTTAGTGGTTTCATTATTGTCTGATTTCCAGTTTGGTTTGTGTATCTGATTTTGTTTCAGCTTGTGTTAGAGTTTTGGTTTTATTGTGAAATGTCTTTACCCTGTCTGTGTCTGTTGATTGACTTCCTGCCTTGTGTCTTTTCCTTCTGTGTGATTGCATGCTCCGCCCTGATGTGTTTCACCTGTTCCTTGTTGTCTGAGTGTCTTTATAACCTGTGTGTTTTCCCCCTGCTCCTTGCCAGGTCGTCGTCTCTCTTACCGTGAGTCTGTTCTGTGTTTCCCTGTGTCTGATCTATCGTAGTCTTTGTTTTCTGTGGAGGTTCTTTTGTGTTCCTAGTCTGTTGTTTTCTGATATTATATTATTCTTGGATTATCTGCTCGGACCCGCCTTGGTTTTTCCCTGGTTCTTATATTCTGTTTGTACCTGTTGGACCAAATAAACCTTATTTTAACTCTTTGCCTGTGCCTGGGGGTTTTGCATTGGAGTCTTCCGGTTCCTGGGCCATTGGCCATAACACAATGTCCCGGACTGTTACACCGGCCAAGATATATCTTTGTATAGCTTCAAGTGGTATGTTGTACGCTGGGCGCCCACCCGATCTAGCAGGTGCACTACTGAGTTCAAGGTGAAGGATTTGGCTTTGAGATGCTTCATACAAGTTTTCAAAAACTGCATGGTCAATCTCTGCATTTTCTGATAAATCTATAAGATTTTCAAAAAGTAGATCTATTTGCAAAAGTGTGTAGTCTACACTATAATTTTCTAAAATATCTGCAAGATGTCATAAATTGTCAACTAGCTGCGCTCTCCGAAGATCTATTGAAAGCTAATGCTAGCTTGGCCGTGGCCTGACGTCACGTGAGATTAGCCTCAGTAAGACAAATATAATCGACCGTGAGCACTTGCACAGATCAACCAATTACTGTAACGAGTCTGTTGAAACCCGACCCCCTCATTTGCATTTGGAGACAGAAATCAAGAAATAAATGTAGAAATAAATAAAAGAAGAAATAAATAAAAGCATTAATAAATAAATGCGTAAATGAATGTGGAAATAAATGCAGGTGGAAAATAAATATAGGGATTTATTTATTTATTTTTAACCAAAACTTGCATATTAAAAAATAAATAAATTGACAATTTTCACATTTATTTATTTATTTATAGATATGTCATTTTTCGTCCTCCATACTGTGCAAGGTCACCTTTTAGTAACCACACAGTTAAACCAAAAGCCGGTTACCAAATTATTATACTGTAGTACACTTGTTTGGGTAGCTTCATACCCCTTTTAACAAATGGAAACCATAC
Organism: Perccottus glenii; assembly: GCA_024416835.2. Taxonomy (NCBI): domain Eukaryota; kingdom Metazoa; phylum Chordata; class Actinopteri; order Gobiiformes; family Odontobutidae; genus Perccottus; species Perccottus glenii. The sequence continues at coordinate 3,424,797 of CM044554.2, forward strand.
CTCTCCAATAGAAACAAGACCTAATCGATGCAATAAATGCAGTACTTATGGTTTCTAAAAGATTTTACCATAAATCTCTAAAATGTTTTAGCCATGAAAAATGTAAGCATATTTTATTGTCCATGCATTCTCTGTTTTCCCCAAATGTTTAAAAGCTACTTCTTCCCACTGTTTTCACTCCAATTAGGTTGTGCTGAATGACTTTATTGGGCTATAATGAGAGACAAAAGACCTGTAAAGAGTTCCTTTCTAATGCTCACATGGCTGGTGGTTTTTCCGTCGCCTCAGGGGCTACGCAATGAAATTAGTCAACTTTGGTTGTCTTTGTGAAGCGGAGTGTTATGGGAATTGTATGTTTTCATTAAGTGTTTTTTAGTTTTTATATATTACTCTTCTGTCTGCTTATGTCCTGTCCTTCATGCGATTACAAACATAGTCCTAGACAAAGCCACCACCGCCTGGCCTCTGGGTCGCAGGGCTGCAGAAGAGTGAACATCCTCCTCCTCCTTAACACTGTGTACTGCTGTGTCTAAAACCACATGTATTGTGGTATAAATTTATCCTGTACGTCTCATGACATGTTTTGTACTTTGCTTCTTCTTGCAAGGATTAAAACCTGACCATTCATTTTAAATTCAATACAGTCTCTTCCGTCTCCTCATTAATCTGACGAATGAATTCTAAAATACAATATAGAATTCTTGTAACATGGGTCTAATGTACACAGGAGTAGGATTTGAGGTTGGTTGGAAGTCATGGCTCTTATACATGGCTTACATTAATTTAGTATAATGTAATAAATTATCTATCTATCTATCTGTCTATCTGTCTATATATACTGTATATAATAGTAAATAAATGAAATATAAGAGCCATGACTTCCAACCAACCTCAAACCCTACTCCTGTGTACATTAGACCCAATATTCCATAATATGTCAATCTGTTTGACCACAAGTCAAGATTCAAGATTCAAGATTTTTATTCGTCACATACTAAATTATATACAGCATATATAACCAGCAGTGAAATGTGAGTCAGGTCCGCTCCATGGACAGTGCAATTATTAGGAAAACACACAGATGAAAATATACATAAATGTAGCTATGTAAGAATGAGATAAAAGTAAACAATAAAAAATATAAGAATAAAATCTAAAAAATATAAAAAGTGTTTAATGGGAATAAATCTAGATCAAAATAATGTACATGAATGTAAACTGTAGACTTAAAATATTAAAAATGTACAGGGATGTACAGTGTGCATATATGCATTTAGCTGTGGTCTTAAATATTAAGAATCACATGAAGGTGCAGGAAGCAAATGTGCAAAACAGTTTGTAGCAAAACAGAGTGACACTGTCAGTGTGTCAATGTGAGGTAGCTGGTTTTGAGTTCAAGAGCCTGATGGCCTGTGGGAAAAAACTCCTCCTAAGTCTCTCAGTTTTTGCCATCAGGCTGTAGCGCTTACCAGATGGCAGCAGAGTGAAAATATGATTACTGGGGTGGGTGGAGTCTTTGGTGATTTTTGCAGCTCTGCTTCTGCAGCGTTTGTGGTAGATGTCCTGCAGAGAGGAGAGCAGACCCTGAAATGCGCTCAGCTAAGCGCACAACTCTCTGCAGGGCTTTGCAGTCTTGACTGGAGCTGTTCCCATACCACACGAGATACATTGAGTCAATATACTTTCTATAGCTCCAGAATAGAAAGTTTTCAGGATTGCTGGTGAGACCCTGAATTTCCTCAGCTGTCGAGATAGTACAGTCTTTGCCTGGCTTATTTACCTGAGTTTGAGTGTGAGTAGTCCAAGTCAGGTCCTCAGAGATGTTTACACCAAGGTACTTGAAGCTACTCACCCTCTCCACAGGGGTCCCGCCATTGTAAGAGGAGTGTAGGGCTGCTGCTGCGTCTTCCTGAAGTCTACAATCAGTTCTTTTGTTTTGCTCACATTCAGGGAAAGGCAGTTGTCCTGGCACCATGATGTTAATTTCCTACTTCATCCAAGTATGCGGTCTCATTGTTGTTGTGAATGAGGCCCAGAACCACAGTATCATCAGCGAATTTGATAATGGATGTGGAGCTGTGCGAGGACACGCAGTCGTGTGTGTAGAGGAGTAGAGCAGGGGACTCAGGACACAGCCCTGTGGGGCTCCTACGTTCAGTGTGATGGAGCTGGAGGTGTACTGGCCTAGTTTCACCACTTGAGGTCTGCCGGTGAGGAAATCAAGGATCCAGTTGCAAAGTGAAGGATTCAGTCCGAGGTCTATGAGTTTGAAGCTAGCTTAGTGGGGACTATAGTATTAAAAGCTGAGCTATAGTCAATAAATAGCAGTCTTACATAGTTCCTGTTATTGCTGTCAATGTGTGTGAGAGAAGAGTACAGGATGTGAGAGATGGCATCATCTGTGGATCTGTTTGGGCGATAAGCAAACTGAAGGGGGTCCAAAGTATCCGGGATGGAGGAGCAGATGACGTTTTTAACCAGTCCTCAAAGACCTTCATGACTATTGATGTGAGGGCAACTGGGCGATAGTCATTTAGACAAGAGGGTTTATTGTTTTTGGCACAGGGATGATGGTCGATTTTTGAATGAGGTGGGAACCACCGATGTGGCAAGAGACTCATTAAAGATGGATGTAAACAAACCAGCGAGCTGATCAGCGCAGGACCGCAGAACACGGCCAGAAATCCCGTCAGGTCCAGCTGCTTTCCTTACATTCACTCGTTTTAGTGCCTTTCGAACCTCCTCCGTCACGGTGATCGCATGATGATCGCTGCTCTGACGGCTGCTTCCTGACGCGCTGATCGGCAGACTCGCACTGCTTTGATTGCTTTGGCGGCCGTAGAAAGTGTTAAGCTCGTCAGCCAGCGGCGGATCTGCTCTCACCACTGTAGAGGATTTATTTCCAAAGTCACAGATGGTCCTTAGTCCTTGCCACATGCGTCGGGAGTCATTTAGCTGGAAATGTGACTCAATGCGTTCCCTGTGTCTGTGTTTTGCGGCACTTACTGCGTGTCGGAGAGCATAGAGCACGATGCTTGTATGCTAGCTCATGTTTCCCGACAGAAGGCCGGCGTTGTAAGCAGCAGTGCGTTTGTTTATTGCTGCACGGATTGATCTGTCCACCCACGGTTTCTGATTAGAGAAAGACCGTATAGTTATTTTGTCCGTAGCTTGTTCGGCTAGCGTGTTTACAAAGCTTAGCGCTACATCCGTGAACTTCGCTGGCGTCCAATGAGCTTGCGCGAAACATGACCCAGTCGTCGCCGAGAGCCGCCTGTAACGTTGCTTCTGATTGGGCGGACCAGCGCGTCACCACCCTCTGCACGGAGGTTCTTGAACGAGCCGTTGTTTATATTCCGGTGTAAGGAAAATGGCGGCATGGTCCGATTTGCCGAAAGCCGGTAGTGAGCGAGCTTTGTAGGCATGTCAGAGTCAAGTCAGAATAGTAAACTCACATACACTTATTAGTCCAACTGAACATCCGTATTTGGTCTTAGGGAACTTTATAAACTTTGGACTTGCAAGTCTTTCTTTCCATTGTGTTCTAATATGAAGGAAAGTAGGTGTAGGTTCATTAGGTGTAGGTTTGGGGTAGGAGGGGTCTCAGGTGAATAATGATGATAAGGTAGAAGCTGATTACACTGCACTATGGCATTTGCAATTCTCTGCTGAAGTTCTGATGTTTATTACCAGCCTGTCGCTTCAGTAAATTACTGGGTGGGTCCTGGTGCAAAGTGTAAAAACAATTTGCTAAGTGAAATGGCTTGGAAAGATGACGGGGAGACAAATGAGTTTCGGAATCTTTATCATATATTAAGTCTGCTCTGAGGCTGACATCTCTGTACTTTTTGAATTTACTCATGCACACAGGTCTGCCTAAAATCCTCCATTGATTTAGCTGAGAGGAAACTATTATGGAAAGAACAATTGACGTGTCATTCCCTGAGGAGTGCTTCATCCATCACTGTCCGGTGGCCTTATTAGAACTTCACTACAAAGGAAAGCCTAATACTTCCCTGGGGCACAGTCTGTGCTAACGTCTTTGTTTCATATAGAAAGTCTTATCGATAGCGTGCTCATTTCTTCACTCAGTCATCTAGCGCACAAACAGGAAGTGCTCTGACACTCAGATGCTAACAGATGCCACACGCACTTACCTGAGCACAGACAATTGGAAGCCATCTGTAAGAGCTGTGGAAAAAAGGTAATCAACAGCTTGTCAGTCGCTCATTACTTCTTCATTATGGAGTGGAAACACACACAGCAGCTGAGCTCAGACTGGATAAAGTGGGACTGACAGACAGCCATTACAGCTCCATCCCTCTCAAAACAACCTGTTCCCGTTCAACGTGCTCACTACGCAGCCCAACAGCCCTGACACATCCACACAGCCCACAGTGGACTGAAGACAGACCACCTGGACGCACAAGATGGCTGCCTTGCACAGACAACAAAGAAACACATCTTTTCCTCTCAAAATATGTCTGGAGAAAACGAGACATCAACCATCTGTGTAATGTTTCCAGGACTTTTTACTTCAAAAGATAATTATACAAATTTGTCTTTATAGGCCTGTACACACTAGAAACCAAACATGTCAGCAATATTTTGATTATGATCACTGCAAATGATTATTGCATTGATAAACTTTCTAGATGTGTTGCTTTTAACATAAATATTAATATTATGGTCGATGCTTTGTTGTGAAGAGAACTTTAGCAGATGCCATACAGCAGAAGAAAAAACAGCAAGTATAAAATGCATCATTAAAGTGAGTCTTTCAGTTTGCATTAGTCTTGTTTGTCATTTATTTCATTTTGGTCTGTATCTGTCATATGCAGTTTCAGGTCCAGCGGGAGTCTACTCACCCATCAATCACTGGGCAAATTATAATGTGTTCTAATGTAACTTTATGAACTTTACTTTATATAAATATGAGTCTGTTTCCTGATACATCATAAACATTGCATGAGTCCTTGCATGAGGTGTACTCAGGATTCATGGACAAGGAAATTAAAAACTATAGTAAAGGTTATAACAGGTATATATAAATATACAGTATTGCGTTTATTATATTTTTGGACTGTTTTTTAACCTTTTATTTGACAGAATGGAAACAGAATGGGAGAGAGACGTGTTCAATAGTCCCCCCTATATATTTGTAACAATATTTGTACTTTTTTTGTTTGTTTTACCGGTTTGCGGTTACATTTTATCAGTCCACCGAGGACGCTACAATCACACCTAATGATTTTAGAGAATGCCATTTGAGAATGCATGACCTGATTAAAAAGTCTGAAGGCAAAGCTTAATCAGAAAAGTGTAATAAATAATATCCATGTCCCAGTAAAAGTAAAAAGAGAACACTGGAATTTTAAGACAAGGAGGTTTATAGCAAAGTTTATGGAGGATTATTTTGCTGCTCCTTTGCAGCACTTGACAGAGTTGAAAGGTTAAAAAGCCTGAGGCACAGTAACCTCTGGGGCAGTGTGTGACCTCCAGTCACAGTGTAAACAGCTGTCTACACTCTCTGAGATCCGCCTGACGCTCTATTATTCTCCCATGCAGGGGCGTCTTACTAACAGCACTTTGAATTGATTTTTAGACAGTTTTGTTCTGTATTATCCATTAACATTTTACACTGTATACTGAACATGAGGAGATGTCTGTTGGCACTCACAAATACCTATAGTATATCAAACCATATATAGAAATGACCAGGTCTCAGATCTAAACCTTGCCTCACTCACCAAAGATGTCTTGTTATTTGTTTCAAAGATGTACATACACAATTCAAATAAGAGATGCAGATGAGTCTTTATGATGTGCTGCAACAGCACATACAATGTAGACAATTGTTAATATAAATGTAAATAAATAAATAAATGTAATTTACAAAAAAATAATAATGGGTGTTAAATAGAACACAAAGTAAACAGATTGCTGTTCCATTTTACAACAAATCTACTTTTAGAAATGTATAGTTTAATATTCATTAGTTATTATTAGCTTGTAATGTTGTGATGTTATCAATCATAAGCTCTCACACAACAACTTCTTCAAAAAGGATCAAAATGAAGTGTTACTATTTGTCCTCTTTATTATAATTTATTTATTTAATGAATGATTGCCAAGTAACAATCACTAACAAAGCTATAGCTCTACACAGTTAAACAAACGCAAAATGGAGAATTTTGATTCATTTGCTCCATGTCCTTCCCCCTGCACTGTATCTAATAAAGGTCTAAAAAGGTAAAAAAATAAAAATAAGACTATGACAGCTACACCAACAGGTCTGAATCAAAAGGGTATGTAAACCTTTGATCTGGGTCATTTTTGTAGTTTCTGTTGTCATTGTGATTTAAAATAAGTTAACACAGTTGTTTGACAAAATAAGGGCTTCACTCAAATACTATTATCATTTAAATTCTCTGAAAAATGGCCAAACAAAATGACAAATTCTGCCAGGGTATGTAAACTGTATGGTCACTAGCTGGACATCCGCTGGAAATTTGAGTGGATTACCTTGAGGATAGTCTTGCATGTAATAAAAATAATCTTTTGCTGTGGATGTGCACACGCAGCTAAGTAAAATGGTCCTGATGGCAGCGTTATTAAGACCCAATAAATCCATGATGCCTGCTGATTTTGATGAGGAAGGTCATAAAGTTAATGTGGTTTATTCATTTGTAATGATGTGACAACCATACATCCATCAATAAACTCAATCAATAAACTTTTTTCAGAAAACACAGCACAGAACCAGGATGAGAACTGGAACCAGCGCAGAACCATGCTTCTGTGAAAAAGCTAGGTGTGCCCACAGCAGAGATGACTAATGAGATCAGACCAAGCCAGCATTTTTGGCCTGTAGGCACATTTGTCTGAACGGGTCACAGGGGCCTCACTCTAGGGATTTCTTTTGCATCTGCTTTCATTTAGCTGACAAAGTTATCCATTTGCATTGATGTAACATTTTATCTTTTATTAATCATAGAAAAAAATTATAAAGAAAATAAAAGTTGATGAAAAATATGTGAAACTTTTGAAATTTCAATGTTTTCTGAATAGATTTGTCTTAAAATTGACAAACATAATGTGTCTAAAAATAATTCTGATCTTTTATGTCTTTATTGAGAACAACAAAAAAACCATAGAATTAATGACCTCAAAAAAGCTAATTGGAGTCAGGTTTGAGCACACCTTCAGTCTCATTAGGATAATACTTTTGGAGGTGAACTACAGCTACTTTGAAAAAAACTCTCAAACTTGTGGAATTTGCTCTGAACAAGAAGAACACTCTTATGCTAGCCATGCCCCGCCAAAAAGAGCTTTCAGAGGAGCTACAATCAAGAATTGTTGCTTTACATAAATCTGGAAAGGATTACAAAGTCATTTCAAAGACTTTGAAATTCACCAGTCTACAGTTAGATAAAACAATCTACAAATGGAGACCCTTTGGGACTGTTGCTACTCCATCAAGTGGGAGCCCAGTCAAAATGACACCAAGAGCACAACAAAGACTCATCAGTGAGGTAAAGAAACAACAAAGAATGACAGCCAAAGATTTGAAGGCATCTTTGGAACTGACTAACATCTCTGTTCATGAGTCTACAAAACATAAAACATTGAACAAGACACCATGAAGGAAGCCACCGCTTACTAAAAAGAACATTGCTGCACATTGACACTCCACAGTGGTATTGGCAAAATATTTTGTGGACTTACGAAACTAAGATTTAACTATTTGTTATTTCTACTGAACTGTACATTAGCAGAATCTTTGTAGAAGGTGGGTGATGCAACAGTCCACAACAGAATGGCTTTAAAAAAACAAAATCCACCTTTTGGAGTGGCAACTTCAGAGCCCAGACCTCAACTCAGTAGCGATGCTATGGATTGACCTAAAGAGTTATTTGAAGAGTCAATGGGGAACAGTGGCTCAGTGGTAGAGCAGTTGTACCTCAACCAGAAGGTTGGTGGTTTGATTCCCGCTCTCCCTACAGTTTGTATTGTTGTTGTGTCCTTGGGCAAGACACTTAACCCTCCTTGCCTCCTCAACCAGTTATAAATTCTAAGGGTTCACTTACCTTTTCCACTGCCATTTTGAATGTTATTCTCAATAAATACATAAAAGATCAGAATTCTTGTGTAATTGTTTTTAGACACAATATGTTTTTCAATAACCTTGACTTGATCAGATCACATTTTAAGACAAATTTATTAAGAAAACCATGAAATTCCAAAAGGTTCACATAGTTTTTCTTGCCGCTGTATAGTATACTCATTACAGATACTGTTCATACAATCAAAACACACAACAATTTTAATTTTAACTTTATTTTAAACCAGTGTGATTCGACTTCCGAAAAATGGGGAGCTCCATTTTCAATGAACACACACTCAAGGAAGCCGGTTTCCGCCACTTGAAAAAAAAATAAGCCCCACAGAAAGTCATAATTATGAGTTTTAAACTCATAATTACGAGTTTTTAAAGTCATAATTATGAGTTTTAAAGTCATAATTACAAGTTTTAAAGTCATAATTAAGATTAATTATGATATTATATATATATATATATATATATATATATATATATATATATATATATATATATATATATATATATATATATATATATATATATATATATATATTATAAGAATCTGTCCTCGATGAACCACAACAAGAGTTTTCTTTATTTCAGGCGCATCCATAAAAGCAGGCAATGGGACTTCCTCAGTAAGAGGCAAAGTGTCTTCAAGGAGACTGCTGGTCAATGGTTCCATTGCAGCAGGTCCTTCAGGGCGGAAATTCACAATCCCACTATCCTCCAAGTCGCATGCATCAAGTGTTGTTTCTTGTCCTTGCAAAATGTTATCTGGGCTGCCACCAGCATGAAGATACTCAGTGCTACCAAAAGCTCCAATATAAATAAAATCCAAATTATTTAGCTCCAAAACACTAGTATTGTAACTACTTGAAGGTTGGGGAGGCACATCGGCATGATCAATTAAATTTACAGATTCTACGCTGGTATCCTCAACATTTATTGCTGTGTCAGTTTGTCTCTTTTTAGTTTTTAAATAAAAACGCAAGTCAGGCAGCTTGGTTCTTTCATACAGTTCCCCAACAGTGATATCATCAGCTAAAGAATTTTCCTGGAAGTCAGTTAAATCTATTTCAAAATCTGAACTATTACCTTCTGAACTTTTCCCTTCTGGGAAAAACAGCTGGAGACCCTTTTCTATCAAATTTTTCTTTTTATAGTTCTTAGATACACTCTCTTTTATGGTTCCACCCCCTTTTTTTGTATGCACATGCACATATGAACTGTCTTTTTCTCTAAAATTTAGCCAACCGAGCTCAATCTTTCTTTCACTTTTCTGAGCATTTTTTCCATTTGGGTGCTCTTTGGTTGAAACATTGTCTTTTGGGTTTCTTCCAAGTTTTCCTTTCAGCCTCTCAAAGAGTCTGGACTTCCAAGTGGAGTGCTCTTGTTCTTTGCGTCGGCAGTAGCCAAAAACAGCTACACGATCACCATATGATGGTAGATAGTCCTTTAATTCTTCATCCGTCATAAACTTTATTACAGTAGGATCAATCTAAAGTTGATAAAAAATCAATTAAATAAAAACAAAGTCTGTGCAGATACAATTGCATTCAAATTAGAGATTATATTATCTTGTCCTGTTCCATTCGCAGGATGGCTTCCTCAGGCACATGTCTTGATCTTAAGTATTCACCAAGATCATCCATGTTATGGTCTTTGTTGTACTGAAGGGGAGTGAAATAAAACCTAGTCAACAACTGCACAGTAGCCAGTAGGCCTACTTTAAAAACTAATGGCCTTTTTTGTGACCGAAAACTTAGCACATTTGGTCCTGTCATTGCCCCAGATGAAGGCATGAATGTATTTAACATGCAGTTTAGTCATAAATTATGACTTTAAAACTCGTAATTTTGACTTTAAAACTCGTAATTATGACTTTATAACTCGTAATTATGAATTTTAATCTCATAATTATGACTTTAAAACTCGTAATTATGACTTTAAAACTCATAATTATGACTTTCTGCGGGGCTTATTTTTTTTTTCAAGTAGCGGAAACCGGCTTCCATACAATACTGTATTGCGTGGCAGAAAAAGAAATGTGAGCAAGCACTTGAAAATGAAAGTCAATTGTTTCTTTTCCTGCCCCCTTGACCCTGCATTAGTGTAACCACAAAATCAATCGATAGAGTGCATGAACATAATCTACTGTGCTTGTATTTGTTTACCTCCCTCACATCAGCTTTAATAATTTTTGATGGTCAAAGGTGTGTGAGATCTGTGTGTGCTGCTAAAGTCTGGAGACATCTATGTTCCATTTTGTTGCAAATACTCCAGCAAAGCTAACTATTACTGCTCATAAAAATGGATAGTGTTGATCATTAATTCAACCTCAAGGCTAAGCTGCGTTACGGAAAGCCCCACATCTTACTTTTCACTCACTGCTCTTTAAACTGATATGAACCCTGAGTGTTTGCTGAAAATAAAACTAGACTTGTTTATTGCCACAAATTCAAATCACAAGTTTATGTGAATTTATGTAAGTTGCATTTACAATATTGCAAGGTTTTTAATAAAGTATAATAATAGAAAATAGCATAACACTTCTGTACCATGCATGATTTATGTGGTTTGATTTGCTGATGTGTTGGATGTTGAAGTAGAGTTACCTCCCTGTGTCTTTGGGACATGGATAGGTCTCTGACTGTCATTTGTGCTTACACACCGAAGTACTGGCCTTCTTAGTGTTCCTGGGAGGGGTACTGGAAGGTGCTCTGACTGGGGACTCATTCTACTGGGGGAAATCCACATTTACATGGGGAACAACAGTGATACCTGGAGGGGCATGATTAGGAGGACCCCCACATCTGAACTCAAGCGGTGTTCTGTTATTGGACTCACAGTTTTTCCATAACGAACACCATGTTCAAGCATAAGTGACTCTGACTCTGGAATAAGTCTCTGGATTGGCAGACTGGGCTGGAGAGGAGAATCCGGCCGATGGTCAGGAACAGGAGGAACAATGTGTTTTTTTTTTTGTCCTGTGCAGGAGCAGGAGCTCTGCAGGAGCTTAGTTTGCAGTGACGGCAGTAAGTTAGACCAAATGCTACGTTTCTGCTGCATGTTGGACTTCTGCGGACCTGCCTTTTGTCACCACACAAGCCACATAAATCCTGTTCATAAAAAATAATGAACATGATTTCTAGCCGCAACCAGGGGTCAGAGGAGTCCACAGAGTCTCGTCTCTATTTTTTGCAGATGATGTTGTCCTGCGGATTTCAGCAAACCAGGATTGCCAGGTTCCCTTTCAAAAGTTACACTCTTTGTGTGATCAATTGTGAAGCACGTGTGTCAAACACGCCAAAAGTTGGCCTAAATAACATCTGTTGACGCAACTTAATCACCTGCAATTGCGTGAGAGTTGGGTGTGAGCACAAATGGAGGTTACAAATACACATGACACAGAAACGTCTTCAGGTTTCTTTGACTTCAAGGAAAGTTGCATTGTGTGTGTGTGTGTGTGTGTGTGTGTGTGTGTGTGTGTGTGTGTGTGTGTGTGTGTGTGTGTGTGTGTGTGTGTGTGTGTGTGTGTGTGTGTGTGTGTGTGTGTGTGTGTGTCAAGCTGAATACTGAGAACACTAAGCAAAGTGCTAAATCTCTGAGAATGACAACCATGAGTTCTGCTTTGAGTGTTTGGCGGAAGAACAAGTGACCCTTGGGCTAGAGGGGGAGTGCGTGCATTGCAAGCTAATTTCCATCAAAGTGATCTGTGCACGGTTTGCTTTCTTCAAAGGGAAGCGTGCTGCCTTTTACATTACGGGGCATGTGAATGTGGAAGAAGACATACTGTCCAGACAGGCTGTGACACACAGGAACTGGAAACTCCACCCAACACAGTCAGTCAAATCAGGAAAATATATTACAAAGCAGAGGTGGTCCTCTTTGTTTCACAGGAGACAACACAATGTCCCCTCTTCTTCTTTCTGAATCCCCCAACCCCCCTGGGTCTGGACGCAATGGCCCATTCACCTTTCCAGGGTCCGTCAACAGGGGTCTTGCCTCTTACTTGTGCTGCCCCATTGGCTGACCAGAGTATTCTGTCCTGCCTAGATTGACGTGAGTAGTTTTCAAGTGCAATAGGGGCGGCAACCAGGGGCTGCAGCCACCAAACAGACTATGTCGCTGTGACGCAGCTGGCCGTTAGCGGTTGGAGTAGTGAGAATATAAATATCAGACAGAGGCAAAATGGCGTGGTCCGAAAGTTTTTCTTTTACTTTTCAATTTGCCATTGTTACAAAATAAAGGACATTTATGCAATAGCTCCATGGTTTCTCCAGCAGCAGAACAACCAGACAAAGAAGAAACCCCTAATGTTTGAAAATGGCGCCTTAAATACCTTCTTCCCTAATTGGATCATATCACTACAAACTCACATGGAATAACCTAATAACATTAGCCTTCTTAAAACTAAGTTAAAATCCTCCATCCACCTAAACCATAACCATAAACTATAAACAAACCCACATATGTATTTAAAACCTTAAACAATACACCCATGTATTCTAAAACCAATAAAACCCTTAAAACACTTAACCCTGTTACAGTGGTGGACAGTAACGAAGTAAATGTAATTCGTTACTGTACTTAAGTAGTTTTTTCCAGTATCTGTACTTTACTAAGTATTTCCATTAAGGGATACTTTTTACTTTAACTTCACTACATTTCAACGTCAAATATCTTACTTTTTACTCAAGTACATTTTGCAAAATTAGTCGTTCCTTGTGTTTCCGTTAAATATTTTTGTAGAAGAAGACCTCAAAGGCGCGTCTCAGTGGGAGTGTCAGGACCGGCTCAATAGAAGCCTCATTCTCTACACGCGAGCTGATAAACATGAAAATGACAAATAAAAAATACACCTGTGATGAAGTTTTGGTATTAGTAATGGCTGACTCTGATTCTGAGGAGAACATCTACCTTTAGAGTCTTTTCAGCCGAGTGAAAGTGAGAATGAGCGAGAGTGAGTGCGTGTGTAACTTGGACAGCGCGCGCTGCTCGTGCCTTTCTCTCTCACAAAGCACACGCTGTTTTTCCACATTTTACCAAACATCAGTGAAAGAAACGGGAGGAAACTAGTCGTGAAGGGGATGTTGGAAAGGGAAGCCGTGTGCGTAGCACCTGCAGCTTTACCTTTAGCACAGGTGATAGAAGCCGGGCGCGTGTACTGCCGTGGCGCGGTAGTGACAGGGAGTTTGGGAATAATGCAGCTTCTATTGACAGCTGTTTGGGACAAATACGTGTTGGTCATCCTGACACTTTACCCAGTAGAGGAGGGAGAGGAAGGGGTAAACATAGTCCAGAGAGAATGTGCTAATCAAAGCAGCGATCGTAATAAAAGGGATGGCTGTGTGCTGTGCTTTATGAGAGGTCCCACACTCTAAAAAACTACTAACTATGCCACATGGATGGATAAGAAAAGATTAAGCAACTGCAACCACACACATACAGTACATGTGTATATTTCTCATAACTATTTGCATACGTTTTACTAGTTATGGTTTATTAGAAGTTGTAGTTATTCTTTATTTCAGAAAAAGAAAAAAAAACTATTCTAAAATGTTCATTAGTGTGTATGTACTGAAAAAAACATAACCGCCAATATATAATGTCATGGTAATCAAATTATTAAATAAGTCATTTATTTACTTAAATACTTTGGGTCATACCTGACATTTTTCTAGTTTAGAGTAAGACTCTATCTCTTATCATTTTCAAACCACAGCCTTTTGAAATTTAGATATCAAAAATCTGTATTTTTTAAATAATTCCTGGCACCTAAAGGGGGCAGGAGACTGACAAAAATTACAAGGGCATTATAGCCTAGTACTTGGATACTTAAGTACATTTGAAGGCAAATACTTTTGTACTTTTACTCAAGTGAAAGTTAAAAGGGAGTACTTTTACTTTTACTGAAGTAATATTTTACCTAGTGTATCTGTACTTTAACTCAAGTACTTGGTTTGTGTACTTCGTCCACCACTGCCCTGTTACCCCTACACCTTCCCTTGACTTGGGCCAGGGCTGAGCATAAACCAATCAAAGTGCTTCCACGTCAACTGGATCTTTTACAGAAAGACAATTCAATAAATACATTTTAAAACCAAATTGTGTGCCATTCTTTCCTTACTGGCATGTGCAAATTACTGTTTAAAGTGCTGTGTGCTTTTACAGTGTAAACATTCTAAAGTGCCGTGTTAAAGTGTTTTTTTCCAGGTAACAAACTGGCTGTTTGTTACAGTCGCATTGGGTGAGGGATGCTATTACCCTGGCCTATGAGGCTTCGGGTCAGGCTCCACCTCTAGGTATAAGGGCCCATTCAACCAGAGGGGTTGAATCCTCAGTGGCTGTGGTAAAGGGGGTCCCTTTGCAACAAGTGTGTGATGCAGCGAACTAGTACCCTCTGCACACTTTTATTCAATTTAATAGCTTGGATGTCCATTCTATCCCGGGCTCTCATGTCCTTGGAATGGCATCCGGGATTCATGTCTGAGTCAAGTAACCTGAGACACTCTTCTGCAGTAATGCATTCGATGACCCTGTCTGTTGTGGTGAAGGAGGAGCTGAGCAGAAAGGCAAAGCTCTTGACTTTCCAGTCGATCTACGTTCCTACTCTCACCTATAGTCATGACCGAAAGGACAATATCCCGGATACAGGCGGTTAACATGAGCTTTTTCTGCAGGGTGACGAGCTCAGTAACAAGGGTAAAAGGGAAAGAAGATGGATAGATAATTTGGTGATATATAAGCTTTTATCTGGATAGACAGGAGGCAATTGGGATGAATAGGACACAAAATGCAACTCCAGGCACAAGACGAAGGGCTGGAAAAAAGTTTTATTCTACTGTTATATTTGTCACAACAAGTAAATAAATATGACACTATTAATTTCTTTCTGTGATTCCTCCTTCTCCTCGTTGTAATGGAGGGGAACTGAATTCATTAGATGTTTTTCCACTGAACAAGTACAAATGTGTTGTCATTCTATCCATGCGCCTGTAAACACCAGCAACTGAATGAATCTTTAATTAAAAAAGTTTCTGGGCTATTGGCTTTTGGGTTAATTTAGACAACATTTTTCTTCTCCACAGAGCAATTATTCCCTATCTGTTTCCAAAATATGCCCATCTGTGAGCGGTGATTTAGGTTTTGGAAGCTGGGCTTTGTGCGCTTCACTGGCACTGGGGTGAATTATTTCAGTGGCTGGAACAGGATTCTATTGTCTGAGTGAACACAGCACACCACCCACTATCAGCACACTCAACCACTCCAACACTTGTTTTCAGTATTATCTATGTGCACCTTTCACTGGTGTATCCTCCTCACGCTGCACCCAATGTTTCCATTTTTGTTCAGACATTCAAACACCAGACTGTTTCTGTATCCTGTTCTCTTTTGTTTCACCAGTGCATGTACAGAGAAGGTCATTTTATAGCTTGTTTTATTTTAAAGTAGCTGGTTGCAATATTAGCTAACAATCAACCATACGTTGACTAGGAGTGCCCCCAGGCTTACCGGCAGTGCTGAAAGGAGTTGAGCTGTGTTGGGCTCTGCAGTAGCCATATGATTGTTTGTTATAGGATTGTTTTTGTTGTAAAATAAGGGTTTAGGCTTGATCTGGTTAAGAGAAAGATTTGATTCAGTTTTATATCTAAAATAGAGGCACAACTTTGTCCTATAACTGGAAGGTTGGCGGTTTGATTCCCGCTCTCCCCAGGTCATATTGTTGTTGTGTCCTTGGGCAAGACACTTAACCCACTTTACTTCCAGTGTCTGTGGCTCTGGTGTATGAATGTCGGAGAATCTTTGGTGGTCGGGGAGGCTGTAGGTGCAAAATGGCTGCCACGTTTCCACCACCAGTGTGTGACTGTGTAGTGAATGAATAATGGACTCTGTAAAGCGCTTTGAGAGCCTTTAATAGCGCTATATAAATCCAATCCTTTATTATTGTATTATTGCACACTGCAGTGGAAACAACCATTTTAGGCTGAGCTGTTCCTCAAAGGAAAACTTCTGCAATATGTGTGCTCTTAGATTGGAGTTGGTGGCTGAAGGTCCTCACTAATACAGATGTCATCTGACTTTTCAATGCTGTGGGAGGTATTATTTTAGTTTACAGTTTGTTTTTGTTGAAAATGGAGAGATGTTGAAATGTGAGAGTGGATTGGAGCAGGCTCTGAGGTTCACTGCAGCGCTCCCCTGCTGTCTGCTGCTCCATCCTGTCTGCTGCCCATGATAAAGTATCCAGGCAGGGGGTCTCTCAGTGTGTAAGTTGCTCATGTCCAGACTCCTCTCCTGGGGCTCAGTGAAGGATGGCAGGGGGCCCAGCTGGAGCTCTGATGACAGTGAGAAGTAAAGGGACTGGGAAGGCTCACCTGAGCTGCTGCCATCACTCCTCCAAAACTCACCATGGCTTGCTATGTCACTTCATTCAGTATTTTTCTGCCACTTTTCTGTCTCTACACCCACTCTATTCTCCTTCATGTGTCCTCTCCTTGAGCTTCACAAACTAGCCTGTCTCTTAATCAAATATACCATTTTCATATAATAGATATGTGAATCCTTTGTTTTAGTGCTTTTTGGTGTTCAACAACATGCAATTGCACAGTTCAGCTCATTTAGATAATTAAAAAAAAAATTATAAACATATTGATTGTTTCTGCAAAACCACACCTGATTCATGTAATATATAGGCAAAGGTTAATATATGGCCAACATGCAGGTCCATGCAGGACTCTTTGGTAACGCTTTGGATTACAGACCGCTTCTTACCAGGTAATTACTTGATAATTACAGGGTACCTACGGGATAATAACAGATGTAATTATTAGGTAATTACTGGTAGGTAACAGAGTGTACTTATGTGCATTATACTTTCTGGATAGATTTCAAAAATTGTGGGTGTGTGGGTGTAATTGGTGAGACGATGGGGACTTAGATCAAGTATTAACCCTAAATACACCAGATGTCACCACAAATACAAAGGATAAATCTAAAACTTTTTCCTTCTCCATAATTACATTTATGGATTTTCTTTATAATATCATGCAGCCTTCATAGCTTATCCATAACGCAACTAAACATAAAATGTCCTATTACAGCATAACATTCATCTGAACATCTTAACATTTGATAAGGAGCTTCGTCCATGCCTTCATTCCACTGGGGCGCAGTGGCTCAGTGGTTGAGTGGTTGTCCCTCAACTGAAAGGTTGGTGGTTCAATTCCCGCTCTCTCCACAGTTCATACTGTCATTGTGTCCTTGGGCAAGACACTTAACCCTTGCCCCCAGTGGTGTTCCAGCTGTAACACTGGTGAATTGAAGCTTAATGTAAGTCGCTTTGGATAAAAGTGTCAGCTAAATAAATAAATGTAAATGTAAAATTCCCTTTTCCATTCGTTTACAGCATGGTGGTGATGGACATCAGCGTGGGATTCTCCTGCTATGTGGATGTAAAAAGAACGTTGTTACCAGTTGTTACAAATGGTGCAGACCAGCAATCAAGTAAATATCTACATGCTCAACTGTTCAAAATGTCAGCATGTTTAAGCACCTTGTGCTCAATAGGCCTGTTGCTATAGTTGATACATTGACCTATAGCGCAATATATAGAAATGAGCATAATAGTATTTGGTGCCGCAATATATTGCGCACCACGTCTAAATCTTGATGCACAGTAGGCTACACACTTTTACTGAAAAGATGGGGATTAATCTAATGTGGACTGACAGGCTTATTTTGTAATATTAATGTTTAGTTTACTACACTTAAAATGCTTCACAATACCACAAAAAAGGGACCCATACGCAGATGCAGTTGACACAGTTCAAAAGGTTTTATGAGAGCAAGTAAATAACCAAAGCCGGATGACCGAGACCGAAACATGTCCTTTAATTGCCCCAGATAGATCCAGCCATCCGTGGAGTAAACTGTTGTAGGAACAGGTCAGAGTGTGTAGAATCCTCAGATACATTATGGAGATTTCAAATTGGGCCTGACAGACAGGCTGCTGTCGTTTCAAACAGATGAACTTTTCAGCCAACTCTACCTCTTAGACTAGCATGATGGAGTCCATCATGCTGTCCTGCTCTACTTCTGTTGCCTTGTCCCGACATCTTTTACAACAAATTGTAACAGATGTGCTGCCATTTGAAGTTAAAGACATCAGTAAGTTAATAAAAAAGTTAAAAGCCATGCTAAATTGGTCTAAAAAGAAAAGGTTTAAAAACTGCATCAGTGACAGTTCTGTACTTTTGTTAAACTTTGTGCAAAGGTTTGGCTGCAAAGCAAGTGCTATCACTGTTGTTTATTCATCTGCAAGTCTTTGACATATCTGCTCCCTTCTCTAGAGCTGTTCGATACATTCATTTTGAGTTTCGACCGATACCAAGTATAATACTGTGCTAATATCGCCAATATCGATACCAATACCAATTACAATTAAAGCTGCAAGCGGCGATAAAGGCCCTCGCCTCCCTTGAGACCGCGGGGACACATGCACTCGGAGGATTGCATTTCGTGCTTTAAAGTGTAAACTTCACGGTAATGTCAAATAACCGGGCCTGTGCTACTGCTGGGGCCTGCTACACCACCTTGTAATTTAGAGTTAAATGTCTCCACAATCCCTGGTTTTCCTGGAAGCTGTCTGAACCTTTGAAAATAATAGATTATGCTTGGGCTAAGGTGAGAAAAACAAAGTACTGGCTGGAGATTTGAGATGACTCAGGAATTGCTGCACCCCCTTGTTTAAAAAGGCGAAATGTAAATATTACTTGTCAAAAAAGTACAAGTTTACAAGTTCCAAAGGATTCTGAGGAGTTTTCTAAGACTCTAGCCTTGGCTCTGGAGGGGCCTCCTCTAAAGGAAGGATCCTGGCAATTGGGAAATGGCATTTATTTCCCAAAGAAATGGCTGCCTCTTCACAGACTCATTACGACCACAGCCACAAATGTATCAATAAACCAATTGATAACTTTTTTGGCACACGTGTCTAGATGATACTTACCAAATTTGGAGCTGTTTAGATGAAAAGCCTTTAGCACAAGGGGTGCAATTTAGGTGGTCACGCATTCCACCCAACATAGTAGATTTCCTGTTGAGTTTACGGTATGGCTGTAATAAACTTTTCTGTTTGCCCTGAGGTGTCCTATGGATGTACCAAGTTTCATTTTTCTACATTGGAAAAATGTACTTTCATTTTCCATAGGCACAATGTATTTTGACTTTTCTAGGGACTTCAAATACATAAATTTTTCGCCAGGTTTGAAGTCTGGGACCAATAAAAATGACTTTTAGTTGCACGTTTACTGGGTCAAATGGAGGATCATTTTGCAGAAAAATTATAATTAAAAAAAATATCCATCCATCCATCCATCCATCCATCTTCTACCGCTTATCCGGGGCAGCAGTCTAAGCAGAGACGCCCAGACTTCCCTCTCCCCAGACACTTCCTCTAGCTCTTCCGGGGGGATACCGAGGCGTTCCCAGGCCAGCCGAGAGACATAGTCCCTCCAGCGTGTCCTAGGTCTTCCCCGGGGTCTCCTCCCGGTGGGACATGCCCGAAACACCTCCCTAGGGAGGCGTCCAGGAGGCATCCGAAACAGATGCCCGAGCCACCTCAGCTGGCTCCTCTCGATGTGGAGGAGCAGCGGTTCTACTTTGAGCTCCTCCCGAGTGACCGAGCTCCTCACCTTATCTCTAAGGGAGCGCCCCGCCACCCTGCGGAGAAAGTCCATTTCGGCCGCTTGTATCCGGGATCTTGTTCTTTCGGTCATGACCCAAAGCTCATGACCATAGGTGAGAGTAGGAATGTAGATTGACCGTAAATCGAGAGCTTTGCCTTACAGCTCAGCTCCTTCTTCACCACGACAGACCGGTACATCGACCGCATCACTGCAGAAGCTGCACCGATCCGTCTGTCAATCTCACGTTCCCTCCTTCCCTCACTCGTGAACAAGACCCCAAGATACTTGAACTCCTCCACTTGAGGCAGGATCTCTCCACCAACCTGAAGGGGACAAGCCACCCTTTTCCGACTGAGAACCATGGTCTCAGACTTGGAGGTGCTGATCCTCATCCCAGCCGCTTCACACTCGGCTGCAAACCCTCCCAGTGCACGCTGAAGGTCCTGGCTTGATGGAGCCAACAGGACAACATCATCTGCAAAAAGCAGAGACGAGATCCTGTGGTCCCCAAACCAGACTCCCTGCGCCTAGAAATCCTGTCCAGAAAGATAATGAACAGGACCGGTGACAAAGGGCAGCCCTGCCGGAGTCCAACGTGCACTGGGAACAGGTCTGACTTACTGCCGGCAATGCGAACCAAGCTCCTGCTCGGTCACAGGGACCGGACAGCCCTTAGCAAAGGGCCCCGGACCCCATACTCCCAGAGCACCCCCCACAGGGCACCACGAGGGACACAGTCGAATGCCTTCTCCAGATCCACAAAACACATGTGGACTGGTTGGGCAAACTCCCATAAACCCTCCAGCACCCTGGAGAGGGTATAGAGCTGGTCCAGTGTTCCACGACCAGGACGAAAACCGCATTGTTCCTCCTGAATCCGAGGTTCAACTATCGGTCGCATTCTCCTCTCCAGTACCCTGGCATGGACTTTCCCGGGGAGGCTGAGGAGTGTGATCCCTCTGTAGTTGGAACACACCCTCTGGTCCCCCTTCTTGAAAAGAGGGACCACCACCCCGGTCTGCCAGTCCAGAGGTACTGTCCCCGACCGCCACGCGATGTTGCAGAGGCGTGTCAACCAAGACAGCCCTACAACATCCAGAGACTTGAGGTACTCAGGGCGTATCTCATCCACCCCCGGTGCCTTGCCACCGAGGAGCTTCCCAACTACCTCAGTGACTTTAGCCCGGGTGATGGACGAGTCCACCTCCGAGCCCTCGGCCTCTGCTTCCTCAATGGAAGACGTGTTGGTGGGGTTGAGGAGATCCTCGAAGTATTCCTTCCACCGTCCAACAATATCCCCAGTTGAAGTCAGCAGGTTCCCACCTCTACTGTAAACAGTGTTGGCAGGGCACTGCTTCCCCCTCCTGAGGCGCCGGACGGTTTGCCAGAATTTCTTCGAGGCCGACCGATAGTCTTTCTCCATGGCCTCACCGAACTCCTCCCAGACCCGAGTTTTAGCCTCCACGACCACCCGGGCTGCAGTCCGCTTGGCCTGCCGGTACCTATCAGCTGCCTCAGGAGTCCCACGGGCCAACCAGGCTCGGTAGGTCTCCTTCTTCAGCTTGACGGCATCCCTTACTTCCGGTGTCCACCACCGGGTTCGGGGTTGCCGCCACGACAGGCACCGGAGACTTTACGGCCACAGCTTCGGTGGCGCGCCGACAATGGAGGTGGAGAACATGGTCCACTCGGACTCAATGTCTCCAACCTCCCTCGGGATCTGGTCGAAGCTCTGCCGGAGGTGGGAGTTCTCTGCCAAAGGTCTTTCTGACAGGGGCTCTGCCAGACCCTCACAGTAGCGTTTGGGCCTGCCGAGTCTGTCCAGCTTTCTCCCCGCCATCGGATCCAACTCACCACCAGGTGGTGATCAGTTGACAGCTCCACCTCTCTTTACCCGAGTGTCCAAGACATACGGCCGGAGGTCAGATGAAACAACTACAAAGTCGATCATCGATCTCCGACCTAGGGTGTCCTGGTGCCACGTGCACTGATGGACACCCTTATGCTTGAACATGGTGTTCGTTATGGACAAACTGTTGCTAGCACAGAAGTCTAATAACAGAACACCACTCGGGTTCAGATCAGGGGGGCCGTTCCTCCCAATCACGCCCCTCCAGGTGTCACTGTCGCTGCCCACGTGAGCGTTGAAGTCCCCCAGTAGAACGACGGAGTCCCCAGTCGGAGCACTTTCCAGCACCCCTCCCAGAGACTCCAAGAAGGCCGGGTACTCTGCACTGCCATTTGGCCCGTAAACACAAACAACAGTGAGATAGGGGATAGGTCTCTCACTGTTGTTTGTAAAAAAAATATACCAAATTATAATAAAAAAAATATAACTCGAGCAAAAAAGTCTAGAAAAACGCCTGTCTATTTTACATACATGTGTTTAGCTCATTTTGCCTAAGTTTGGTGTTTGTGGAATGAAGCAGCTATTTTCTGTTGTTTTTTAAAAGAGAGGTGTATTCTAAGTCGGTTTACATCTTCAATTCAAAATGGCCGCCTTCCCGTGTGTGATAGGGTGTGGTCCCCATTGGCTTTTTTGTTCATAAGCCCATACTGGAAGTGTGTACCAAGTTTCATTTGCCTACGACAAACTAAAATTTTCACTTCCCATTGACTTTTTCCACATATTTGGGACGTTGCTATGGCAACACATTTATAGATAGGGGGTTGTCATTGGCTTTTATGCTCGTCATGACATAAGAGATGTGTGTACCAAATTTCATGTCTTTATGACAACCTAAATTCTTGGGTCCCATTATAAGTTTGTAGGAGGCGCTGGAGAGCCATTTCTAAAGATAACCCTTTTATTTACATATCTTTGTGTTCAGGTCATGAATGTGCACAAACGCCTTTTTGGGTCCAACTCGATCCGAGAAGGCGTTTGAGAGTTAAGAGACATTTTATTTTCACAAAAATGGCCACCTCGTTACAGGCTTGCCACACCCATACCCGATAAGATATCAACAACAAAGTCACAACTTTGGTTGGCACACGTGTCTAGATGATACTCACCAAATTTGGGGCCATTTAGATTAAAACACAATGATTTGCATCTTTTTGCGCAAGGGGTGCGATTTTAGTGGCCGCACGTTTCACTTCTGTTGAGTTTAGGGTGTGGCTGTCATAGACTTTTCTGTTTGCCCTGAGGTGACCTATGGATGTACCAAGTTTCATTTTTCTACATTGGAAAAAAGTTACTTTCACTTTCTATAGGCCCAATGTATTTTGACTTTTCTAGGGGCCGCCACTGAGTCATTTTTAGTATTTTTTTTTTGGGGACTTCAAATACATAAATTTTTCGCCGAGCTTGAAGTCTGGGACAAATAAAAATGACTTTTCGTGCATGTTCACTGGGTCAAATTTAGGATCATTTTGCAGAAAAAAAATAAAAAAATCATCCGAGCAAAAACAATAGGCCCTCCCGGTCATCACCGGCTCAGACCTAATTACATTTAGCAAAGAAAATGTTGCTCTATAAATTCTTTGTCCTGATTATACTAAACAGCTTTTAGTAATAGCTGCATACATAATTCCAAATTAATTTTTCCCACTAAAATATTATTTTAGCAAACCATTGTTTTTATATTTGTTATACACTGAAACTATACAAAAAAATGCTTTTCCAAAAAAATTCCCCTCCTTGAACCTTATAGTGGTGGAGGGGTTGGAGTGCCCGAATGATTCTAGGAGCTATGTTGTCAGGGGCTATATGCCCCTGGTAGGGTCTCCCAAGGCAAACAGGTCCTAGGTGACGGGCCAGACAAAGAGCGGTTCAGAACCCTTTATGTAGATGAAAAAATCAAGGACCGTGACGTCGCCCGGTATGGCACAACTGGGGCCCCACCCTAGAGCCAGGCCCGGGGTTGGGGCTTGTGTGCGAGCGTCTGATGGCCGGGTCTTTCCCCACGGGGCCCGGCCGGGCTCAGCCCGAAGGAGCGACGTAGTGCCGACCTCCCGTGGGCCCACCACCTGCGGGAGGAACCGTAAGGGGCCGGTGCAAAGTGGATTGGGTGGCAGTCGAAGGCGGAGGGCTCGACGACCCAATCCCCGGAACCGGAATCTGGCGCTAGGGACATGGAATGTCACTTCGCTGGCGAGGAAGGAGCCTGAGCTTGTGCGGGAGGTTGAGAGATATCGACTAGAGATAGTCGGGCTCACCTTCAAGCACAGCTTGGGCTCTGGAACCCAAATCCTCGAGAGAGGCTGGACTCTCCACTACTCTGGAGTTGCCTGCGGTGAGAGGCGGCGGGCTGGTGTGGGCTTGCTCATAGCCCCCCTTAGCCGCCATGTGTTGGAGTTCACTCCGGTGAACGAGAGGTCTCTTACTGTTGTTTGTGTTTACGGGCCAAGTAGTAAGGGATGCCGTCAAGCTGAAGAAGGAGACCTACCGAGCCTGGTTGGCCCGTGGGACTCCTGAGGCAGCTGATAGGTACCGGCAGGCCAAGCGGACTGCTGTCCGGGTGGTCGTGCAGGCTAAAACTCGGGTCTGGGAGGAGTTCGGTGAGGCCATGGAAAAAGACTATCGGTCGGCCTCGAAGAAATTCTGGCAAACCGTCCGGCGCCTCAGGAGGGGGAAGCAGTGCCCTGCCAACACTGTTTACAGTGGAGGTGGGAATCTGCTGACTTCAACTGGGGATATTGTTGGACGGTGGAAGAAATACTTCGAGGATCTCCTCAACCCCACCGACACGTCTTCCGCTGAGGAAGCAGGGGCCGAGAGCTCGGAGGTGGACTTGTCCATGAACCGGGCCGAAGTCACTGAGGTAGTTGGGAAGCTCCTCGGTGGCAAGGCACCGGGGGTGGATGAGATACGCCCTGAGTACCTCAAGTCTCTGGATGTTGTAGGGCTGTCTTGGTTGACACGCCTCTACAACATCACGTGGCGGTCGGGGACAGTACCTCTGGACTGGCAGCCCGGGGTGGTGGTCCGTCTTTTCAAGAAGGGGGACCGGAGGGTGTGTTCCAACTACAGAGGAATCACACTCCTCAGCCTCCCCGGGAAAGTCTATGCCAGGGTACTGGAGAGGAGAATGCGGCCGATAGTTGAACCTCGGATTCGGGAGGAACAATGCGGTTTTCGTCCCGGTCGTGGAACACTGGACCAGCTCTATACCCTCTCCAGGCTGCTGGAGGGTTTATGGGAGTTTTCCCAACCAGTCCACATGTGTTTTGTGGATCTGGAGAAGGCATTCGACTGTGTCCCTCATTGCACCCTGTGGGGGGTGCTCTGGGAGTATGGGGTCCGGGGCCCTTTGCTAAGGGCTGTCCGGTACCTGTACGACCGGAGCAGGAGCTTGGTTCGCATTGCTGGCAGTAAGTCAGATCTGTTCCCAGTGCATGTTGGACTCCGGCAGGGCTGCCCTTTGTCACCGGTCCTGTTCATTATCTTTATGGACAGGATTTCTAGGCGCAGCCAGGGGCCGGAGGGAGTCTGGTTTGGGGACCACAGGATCTCGTCTCTGCTTTTTGCAGATGATGTTGTCCTGCTGGCTCCATCAAGCCAGGACCTTCAGTGTGCACTGGGGCGGTTTGCGGCCAAGTGTGAAGCGGCTGGGATGAGGATCAGTACCTCCAAGTCTGAGACCATGGTTCTCAGTCAGAAAAGGGTGGCTTGTCCCCTTCAGGTTGGTGGAGAGATTCTGCCTCAAGTGGAGGAGTTCAAGTATCTTGGGGTCCTGTTCACGAGTGAGGGAAGGAGGGAACGTGAGATTGACAGACGGATCGGTGCAGCTTCTGCAGTTTGTTGTTTTCTGCTGTGTGAATTCATATGTGTTTGTATAAGTTTGTTGTGATGTCACAGTATCTAATTACCTTCTTGCACACATCACAGTTCACTACGTTTTCATCAACCGCTATAAAATAAATCACTCCATTTTCTATCTGCCGCCATGCTTCTTGTTGTTGCTGCTTTAGCTCACGCTTTGCACATTTGCCGCTGCTGAGTCACAGTGAGCGTCTCGCTCACAGTCGAGCAGTGGTAAACGGGGTGGGGTTAAGGGCGCCTGTTGGAAAGGAGGAAAGGAAAGCACGCACAGCCACACTTCTAACACATTCCTTACTCGTTGGAGGTATTTGGCACTTGCTGTTTTCCTTGTTACCTCTTCAAGGTTGCCATTTACCTGTGGTATACCAAGGTACTTGTAACCATCCTCAATGTCTGCTATTGTTCCTTCTGGGAGTGAGACCCCTTCTTTGTGGACTACCTTCCCTCTCTTTGTCACTATTGGACTACACATCTCAATCCCAATGTCAGAGCTGTAGATGGTGGTGTGGATCAGTGAGTCGATGTCCCGCTCTTAGCGTATAGCTTGATGTCATCCATATAGAGGAGGTGACTGATGGTGGCCCCATTCCTGAGTTGGTATCCATAGCCAGTCTTGTTGATTATTTGGCTGAGGGGGTTCAGACCTATGCTGAACAGCAGTGGGGATAGAACATCTCCTTGGTATATGCCACATTTGATGGACACTTGTGAAAGTGGCTTGCCATTGGCCTCAAGGGTGGTTTTCCACAGCTTCATCAAGTTTGCAATGAAGTGTCTTTGAGTCCTGTTGATGTTGTACATCTCCGAGCATTCAGTGATCCATGTGTGTGGCATTGAGTCATATGCTTTCTTGTAATCAATCCAGGCAGTGCACAGGTTCATGTGTCGGGTTCTGCAGTCTTGGGTGACTGTTCTGTCGACCAGGAGTTGGTGTTTGGTTCCTCTGGTTACTTTGCCGATGCCCTTCTGTGCTTTGCTCATGTATTGATCCATGTGCCCACTTATCTTAGCCGCAATGATGCCTGACATGAGCTTCCATGTTGTGGAGAGACAGGTTATTGGCCGATAGTTGGATGGGACTGTACCCTTTGTGGGATCCTTCAGGATCAGGATTGTACGCCCTTCGGTAAGCCATTCAGGGTGCGTCCCATCCCTTAGCAGCTGGTTCATTTGTGCTGCAAGGCGCTCGTGGAATGCAGTGAGCTTCTTTAGCCAGTAGGTGTAGATCTTGTCAGGGCCCGGTGCTGTCCAGTTTTTCATACCTGAGACTCTTTCTTTGATGTCTGCCGCTGTGATGGTAACTGGATTCTGTTCAGGGAGGTTTCTGTGGTCCTCTCTTAGATCCATCAGCCACTCTGCATCGCTGTTGTGTGATGCCTCCCTCTCCCATATACTTTTCCAGTATTGTTCAGTTTCCAGCCTTGGAGGGTCTGCTCTGCTGTTATTACCCTGCCATTGAATGTACACTTTCGCAGGTTGAGTTGCGAACAGCCGGTTTATTCTTCTGGCTTCATTATCTCTCGTGTACCTCTTTAGGCGGCTGGCCAAGGCTTGGAGCCTTTATTTGGCAGTTTATATTTTTTACATATAACATTTTGGTTGACAGTGAATAAAACAATCAAACAATGTATATATTATGCTTTTATAAGAGTATTTCTAAAATTACCCACCTCCACCGAGGTTTTAATTTCTTGTACTGTATTTGACATTTCTTTTTGCAAAACTAGTCTGGCTGGTGGGTGTTGTTGTCCAGAGTCGCGCTAGGAGTATTTACGACTAAAGGAAACTGCAGAAATCTTACTTAGTTCTGCTTTAACTTATTAAAGTTTTTTCTTGACAATAAGTTGTCATTTCACTGTCTCTTGGTTCTTGGATGCTAGTGTTCAGCTCAGAGGACAGGTCCTTTTACAGAACTAACTTAGAAATCCACAATTAACATTAAATTATATACATTATATAATAGAATCCCATTGATGGGTTACTGGGATGAGAAAATAGAAACTGTCTAACTTCAACCTGCCTTTTGTCTCTGGAGAAAACAGCTAATGCACAGAAGCGTGTGGGTTCAGTCAGCAGCAAGTGTAACCCTCCAGGGAGGAGCCATAGGTGTTATGACAACACCCAGCATCCAGCCCTCCCCTAGATTTTTAATATTGTGTGTTTGTGTGCGCTGATGCAACATGCTGCAAACACTGATGCATACTTGCATACTTTACAGAGGTGGGTGTGTAAACTGCACTGTGTTTGATATGTGCAGCAGTAAATGAGCCAGGATCACAAGTGATTATGTGTTGCATTATTGACGGCCTTGCCAAAACTTACATCATAGTCTTAATGATGGAGTGGGGTGTACAGGAGAGCAGTTTTTCTGGGAAAGTAAACTCAAAACTGCACCTGCTGCTAGAGACACAGGTTGATTCAGACTGAGAGAAAGAGCTTACCTAACAAGTCTGTGCCGATGAGTGGAAATAAGAAGAGAGCCACATACAGCTGCTTTGGGTGTGAGTCAGGGTACACAATGGATTATCCAGGGCAAATACGAACACTGCTTACATACACTGACAGGCAACCATTCACTCTCAGATTCATTCATTAAAGGCACATGCATGTCGAGCTGGAAATCCTGGAGCAAAGCAATGGTGCCTAATGCTAACCTATGGTAATATGGGGACGACATGCAGACTCCACACAAAAGGGCTGTCAAAAGTCAGTTCAAGGAGAGAACCCACAAGCTTCTTGCCAGTTAACATAACAGCAAAATTATAATGCTGGCATGAATGTTCAAACGGATACACTGCCAGGCCAGATTTTTAACATACTAATAAAAATGGTATTTTACTAAAAAGATATATACATGTATGTGTAACTATAAATGTTCAAAAATGATTTCAAATATACTGTAAATGAAATATAATTCACATAAAATGTGTTTTTTAAACCAAGATGAAATCTATTGAAGCACACTTTCTAAAAGTAAATGTGTAGTTAAATTTTAAAATGCATATTTAAAATGACATTTTGTAACAATACATTGAACATATTTAATGAACACCTATACAATCTTTGGGATTGTATTTTAGTATAGCTGAATAGTTTGATAATGTAATTGGAGAAGGCCTCTAATATAAAAAAAACCTTAAGCTCACAAAGGACAGAGAAACAGAACTTTCAACCCTGATGGAATAGTTTGGATGGAAGGATCAATCAGGTACATGTCAAGTGCAGTGTGTTGGACAGAATATTTGAGGAAAAATCCCCTGCAGATGACTAGAGCCTTCTGTCTGCAGCCCATATTTAATATGCATCAGCCCTGCTCATTTCAAACACACACTGTGATGGTCTATGCCCTTTGAATTTAAGAGCGCTATATATGACATTTGTAGCTTTCAGATCCTAACGGGAGAGCAGCTCTTTGCTTTCAACTTAAAGAAGAGAGTGCTGTCCTGTTCTTGACTTAAGAGACAGATAGGTCTTATAAATTGGCACCCTAAAGCTTTAACCACCAAAGCCTGCATTCCACAGAAGTCGTGTTGTGGGTTTCTTGGTGGTTTAGGCCTGAGGGCCACTCACTGTAGCAGAAAGGCCATCAAACCTGCTTCATCCAGCAGGACGTAGGCATCTGCCAAAATTGGAGATTCTTACACAAGGAGATTCATAACATCTCTTCGTCCAAAAACTAAACTTTTAGCCACCCCAGTTATGGCTCCATGTAGATTCCGACATGGTGCAGACAAATATATAATTCATCTAACAGGTAAGATTGTGGAAGATGCTGGACAGACTCTGTAGACATAATTACATGTTCAGACTGATTGTGTCAGGAGCCAGTAGGTGTGTTTCATATTTACAGTATTAAAAATCTGCCTATAGCCTAGTTTATCCTAAAATGTAATTAAATGGAAAAAGACATAAAGCAAAAAACATGCAAAGCACTGAGCTGTAGTGTAAACATGATGTTTTTTCTGACAAGCACATCTTAATGTCTTTGTTTGGGAGTTGAGACACAACTGTTTCCACTCTCCTCATCACCTCTGGATAAAAAAATAGATAATTCTGTCCTGTTCACTAGAGTAACTCATGTCTTGTTGTCTACTTACCTCTGGTATTTTTGGAATATTTTTGGACTTGCTTATACTTACCTGCTGCCTTCTCCGTCTGTCCAGATCTGTCTCGTGTCTCGCACCTCTGTCCACCTGCCAGCCAGCCAGCTCGCTGCCTCCTCTGCCTTCTTTAAACCCTACTTTGTTAGCAATTTTTCCTGCATAAAGTAATTTGTATTTTGGGTTCTGTGTTTAGCCCTACTTCTTTCCAATGCAGTGATACCAAATTGTATTCAGGGCCTGTAGACCTTCTTTTAGTTGACCGAATTCGCATTTATATTTTATTTGTATAATAAAAAAATATATATGTTTCTGCTAGCCATATAACCAGAAATTATATTCATTATGGGTTATGGGTTTACATAAACTTAATTATTGAACATACAAAACTTAATTTCCAAGCCAGTTTTCAAAGCAAACTTTTGTAGCATAACTCAAAGCACTTTGAGTTACCCTGTGTATGATTTGTGCTATACAAATAAAATTGCCTTGCCTTGCCTGGTTAATTTCCAGGTGGCATTTGTCAAAATTTATAGTGAAAGTTGTTGTAGAATTTGGAGCTATGTTCTTGGGGCCCCTGGTAGGGTTCTCCCATGGCAAACGGGCCAGACAATAACCCTTTATGGATGACGTAAAATCCAGGACCATGACTTCGCCCAGTATGGTGCAACTGGGCCCCACCCTGGAGCCAGGCCTGGGGTTGGGGCTCGCACGTGAGCTCGCTGGGAGAGGAGCCTGAGCACATGCTGGAGGATGAGAGATACCGACTAGAGATAGCACAGCTCCACGCACAGCTTGGGCTCTGGAACCCAACTTCTCAAGAAAGGATTTTGGTAGAGAGCTCCTACCTCAAGTGGAGGAGTTTAAGTGTCTTTGTTCACGAGTAAGGGAAGTAAGGAGATTGACAGATGGCTTGGTGCAGCTTCTGCAGTAATGCAGCCGATGTACCGGTCTGTTGTGGTGAAGAAGGTGCTGAGCTGCAAAACAAAGCTCTTGATTTACCGGTTGATCTACCTTCCTACTCTCAACAGGCGCAGTGGCTCAGTGGTAGAGCGGATGTCTTTCAACCGGAAGGTAGGTGGTTCAATTACCTTTCTCCCAACACTTATACTGTTTTTGTTTCCTTGGGCAAGACACTTAACCCTCCTTGCCTCCAGTGTCTGTGGCACTGGTGTATGACTGTGTAAGGATGTTTAGTGAATGTATTTGGTGATGGTCGGAGAGGCCGTAGGCTCGGAATGGCTGCCACGTCTCTGTCAGTCTGCCCCAGGGCAGCTGTGGTTACAGATGTAGCTTACCACCAGCAGTGTGTGACTGTGGAGTGAATTAATAATTGATATGTAAAGCGTCTTTGCTTCCCTGGAAAAGGGCAATATAAAATTGATGTAATAATAATAATAATTAAAGCCGCAAGCGGCTTATAAAGGCCCTCGCCTCCCTTGAGACCGCGGGGACACATGCACTCGGAGGAGTGCATTTCGTGCTTTAAAGCGTAAACTTTACGGTAAAGGAATTCTGAGGAGTTTTCTAAGACTCTAGCCGTGGCTCTGGAGGGGCCTCCTCTAAAGGAAGGATCCTGGCAATTGGGAAATTGCATTTATTTCCCAAAGGTTGCCTCTTCACAGACTCATTACGACCACAGCCACAAATGTATCAAAAAACAAATTGATAACTTTTTTTTGCACACGTGTCTAGATGATACTCACCAAATTTGGAGCTGTTTAGATAAAAAGCCTTTAGACACAAGGGGTGCAATTTAGGTGGTCACGCATTCCACCCAACATAGTAGATTTTCTGTTGAGTTTACGGTATGGCTGTAATAAACTTTTCTGTTTGCCCTGAGGATGTACCAAGTTTTGTATTTCCACATTGGAAAAATTTACTTTCATTTTCCATAGAACCAATGTATTTTGACTTTTCTAGGGGTCGCCACTGAGTCATTTTTCATATTTTTTTTTCGGGGACTTCAAATACATAAATCTTTGCCGGGCTTGAAGTCTGGGACCAATAAAAATGACTTTTAGTTGCACGTTTACTGGGTCAAATTGAAAATCATTTTTCAGTAGAAGTTATAATAAAAAAAATATAACTTGAGCAAAAACGACAAGAAAAACACTTGTCTATTTTACAAAAAAAAATACAAAAAATGACTCAGTGGCGGCCCCTAGAAAAGTCAAAATACATTGGGCCTATGGAAAGTGATAGTAACTTTTTTCCAACGTAGAAAAATGAAACTTGGTACATCCATAGGACACCTCAGGGCAAACAGAAAAGTCAATGACAGTCACAGTTCGCCATGTGGGGTGAAACGCGCGGCCACTAAAATCGCACCCCTTGCGCAGAAAGATGCAAATCATTGTGTTTTAATCTAAATGGCCCCAAATTTGGTGAGTATCATCTAGACACGTGTGCCAACCAAAGTTGTGACTTTGTTTATGATATCTTATCGGGTATGGGTGTGGCAAGCCTGTAACAAGGTGGCCATTTTTGTGAAAATAAAATGTCTCTTAAATCTCAAACGCCTTCTCGGCTCAATTTGGACCCAAAAAGGCGTTTGTGCACATTCATGACCTGAACACAAAGATATGTAAATAAAAGGGTTATCTTTAGAAATGGCTCTCCAGCGCCCCCTACAAACTTATAATGGGACTCAAGAATTTAGTTTGTCATAGAGACATGAAATTTGGTACACACATCTCTTATGTCATGACGAGCATAAAAGCCAATGACAACCACCCCCTATCTATAAATGTGTTGCCATAGCAACGTCCTTAAAATGTGGAAAAAGTCAATGGGAAGTGAAATTTTTAGTTTGTTGTAGGCAAATGAAACTTGGTACACACATCCAGCATGGGCTTATGAATAAAAAAGCCAATGGGGACCACACCCTATCACACACGGGAAGGCGGCCATTTTGAATTGAATATGTGAACCGACTTAAAATACACCTCTTTTTTAAAAGAACACAGAAAATAGCTGCTTCATTCCACAGACACCAAACTTGGGCAAAATGAGCTAAACACATGTATGTAAAATAGACAGGTGTTTTTCTTGACGCTTTTGCTCGAGCTATATATTTTTTGATTATAATTTGGTATATTTTTTTTTATTATAATTTTTCTGTAAAATGATCCTCAATTTGACCAGTAAACGTGGAACTAAAAGTCATTTGTATTGGTTCCAGACTTCAAGCCCGGCGAAAAATTTATGCATTTGAAGTCGCCGGAAAAAAATACGAAAAATGACTCAGTGGCGACCCCTACAAAAGTCAAAATACATTGGGCCTATGTAAAGTGAAAGTAACTTTTTTCCAACGTAGAAATACAAAACTTGGTACATCCATAGCACACCTCAGGGCAAACAGAAAATTTTATTACAGCCATACCGTAAACTCAACAGGAAATCTACTATGTTAGGTGGAATGCGTGACAACCTAAATCTCACCCCTTGTGTCTAAAGGCTTTTCATCTAAACAGCTCCAAATTTGGTGAGTATCATCTAGACACGTGTGCAAAAAAAGTTATCAATTTGTTTTTTGATACATTTGTGGCTGTGGTCGTAATGAGTTTGTGAATTGGCAGCCATTTTTTTGGGAAATAAATGCCATTTACGCTTTAAGGCACAAAATGCAATCCTCCGAGTGCATGTGTCTCCGCGGTCTCAAGGGAGGCGAGGGCCTTTATCGAAACTTGCGGCTTTAATTTATTTATTTATTAGGCCCGAGCCGGTGATGACCGGGAGGGCCTATTGTTTTTGCTCGGATTTTTTATTTTATTTTTTTTTTTATCTTTATTGTGACCAAATGATCCTAAATTTGACCCAGTGAACATGCACAAAAAGTCATTTTTATTGGTCCCAGACTTCAAGCTCGGCGAAAATGTTATGTTTTTGAAGTTGCCGAAAAAAAAAAAACGAAAAATGACTCAGTGGCGACCCCTACAAAATCAAAATACATTGGGCCTATGGAAAGTGAAAGTAAGTTTTTTCCAACGTAGAAAAATGAAACTTGGTATATCCATAGGACACCTCAGGGCAAACAGAAAAGTCAATGACAGTCACACCCTAAACTCAACAGGAAGTCCGCCATGTGGGGTGAAACGCGCGGCCACTAAAATCGCACCCCTTGCGCAGAAAGATGCAAATCATTGTGTTTTAATCTAAATGGCCCCAAATTTGGTGAGTATCATCTAGACACATGTGCCAACCAAAGTTGTGACTTTGTTGTTGATATCTTATCGGGTATGGGTGTGGCAAGCCTGTAACGAGGTGGCCATTTTTGTGAAAATAAAACGTCTCTTAACTCTCAAACGCCTTCTCGGATCGAGTTGGACCCAAAAAGGCGTTTGTGCACATTCATGACCTGAACACAAAAATATGTAAATAAAAGGGTTATCTTTAGAAATGGCTCTCCAGCGCCCCTACAAACTTATAATGGGACCCAAGAATTTAGTTTGTCATAGAGACATGAAATTTGGTACACACATCTCTTATGTCATGACGAGCATAAAAGCCAATGACAACCACCCCTATCTATAAATGTGTTGCCATAGCAACGTCCTAAATATTTGGAAAAAGTCAATGGGAAGTGAAAAGTTTAGTTTGTCGTAGGCAAATGAAACTTGGTACACACATCCAGCATGGGCTTATGAACAAAAAGCCAATGGGGACCACACCCTATCACACACGGGAAGGCGGCCATTTTGAATTGAAAATTTGGTCCGACTTAGATTACACTCTTTTTTAAAAACAACAAAAATAGCTGCTTCATTCCACAGACACCAAACTTGGGCAAAATGAGCTAAACACATGTATGTAAAATAGACAAGCGTTTTCCTAGACTTTTTGCTCGAGTTATATTTTTTTTATTATAATTCGTATATATTTTTTATTATAATTTTTCTGCAAAATGATCCTCAATTTGACCCAGTAAACCAACAACTAAAAGTCATTTTTATTGGTCCCAGACTTCAAGCCCAAAAATTTATGTATTTGAAGTCCCCGAAAAAAAAAAATGAAAATGACTCAGTGGCGACCCTAGAAAAGTCAAAA
Source organism: Perccottus glenii (assembly GCA_024416835.2). Taxonomy (NCBI): domain Eukaryota; kingdom Metazoa; phylum Chordata; class Actinopteri; order Gobiiformes; family Odontobutidae; genus Perccottus; species Perccottus glenii. Next base: position 3,459,504 of record CM044554.2, read on the forward strand.
TACATTGGGCCTATGGAAAGTGAAAATAACTTTTTCCAACGTAGAAAATGAAACTTGGTACATCCATAGGACACCTCAGGGCAAACAGAAAAGTCAATGACAGCCACACCCTAAACTCAACAGGAAGTCCGCCATGTGGGGTGAAACGCATGGCCACTAAAATCGCACCCCTTGCGCAAAAAAGATGCAAATCATTGTGTTTTAATCTAAATGGCCCCAGATTTGGTGAGTATCATCTAGACACGTGTGCCAACCAAACTTGTGACTTTGTTGTTGATATCTTATCGGGTATGGGTGTGGCAAGCCTGTAACGAGGTGGCCATTTTTGTGAAAATAAAACGTCTCTTAACTCTCAAACGCCTTCTCAGATCGAGTTGGACCCAAAAAGGCGTTTGTGCACATTTATGACCTGAACACAAAGATATGTAAATAAAAGGGTTATCTTTAGAAATGGCTCTCCAGCGCCCCCTACAAACTTATAATGGGACCCAAGAATTTAGTTTGTCATAGAGACATGAAATTTGGTACACACATCTCCTATGTCATGAGGAGCATAAAAGCCAATGACAACCACCCCCTATCTATAAATGTGTTGCCATAGCAACGTCCCAAATATGTGGAAAAAGTCAATGGGAAGTGAAAATTTTAGTTTGTCGTAGGCAAATGAAACTTGGTACACACATCCATCATGGGCTTATGAACAAAAAAGCCAAAGGGGACCACACCTTATCACACACAGGAAGGCGGCCATTTTAAATTGAAGATGTGAACCGACTTAGAATACAACCTCTCTTTTAAAAAACAACAGAAAATAGCTGCTTCATTCCACAGACACCAAACTTGGGCAAAATGAGCTAAACACATGTGTGTAAAATAGACATGCGTTTTTCTTGTTGTTTTTGCTCGAGTTATATTTTTTTTATTATAATTTGGTATATATTTTTTTTATTATTTTTCTGAAAAATGATTTTCAATTTGACCCAGTAAACGTGCAACTAAAAGTCATTTTTATTGGTCCCAGACTTCAAGCCCGGCAAAAATTTATGTATTTGAAGTCCCAAAAAAAATATGAAAAATGACTCAGTGGCGACCCCTAGAAAAGTCAAAATACATTGGTTCTATGGAAAATGAAAGTAAATTTTTCCAATGTAGAAATACAAAACTTGGTACATCCATAGGACACCTTAGGGCAAACAGAAAAGTTTATTACAGCCATACCGTAAACTCAACAGAAAATCTACTATGTTGGGTGGAATACATGACCACCTAAATCGTACACTTTGTGCTAAAGGGTTTTCATCTAAACAGCTCCAAATTTGCTTTAAAGCACGACATGCAATCCTTCGAATATATGTGTCCCCGCGGTCTCAAGGGAGGCGAGGGCCTTTATCGCCGCTTGCGGCTTTAATTTATTTTTTATTTTTATTGTGACCAAATGATCCTAAATTTGACCCAGTGAACATGCACGAAAAGTCACTTTTATTGGTCCCAGACTTCAAGCTCGGCGAAAATGTTGTTTTTGAAGTCGCCGAAAAAAAAATACGAAAAATGACTCAGTGGCGACCCCTACAAAATCAAAATACATTGGGCCTATGGAAAGTGAAAGTAAGTTTTTTTCAACGTAGAAAAATGAAACTTGGTATATCCATAGGACACCTCAGGGCAAACAGAAAAGTCAATGACAGTCACACCCTAAACTTAACAGGAAGTCCGCCATGTGGGGTGAAACGCTGCCACTAAAATCGCACCCTTGCACAGAAAGATGCAAATCATTGTGTTTTAATCTAAATGGCCCCAAATTTGGTGAGTATCATCTAGACACGTGTGCCAACCAAAGTTGTGACTTTGTTGTTGATATCTTATCGGGTATGGGTGTGGAAAGCCTGTAACGAGGTGGCCATTTTTGTGAAAATAAAACGTCTCTTAACTCTCAAACGCCTTCTCGGATCGAGTTGGACCCAAAAAGGCGTTTGTGCACATTCATGACCTGAACAAAAATATGTAAATAAAAGGGTTATCTTTAGAAATGGCTCTCCAGCGCCCCCTACAAACTTATAATGGGACCCAAGAATTTAGTTTGTCATAGAGACATAAAATTTGGTACACACATCTCTTATGTCATGACGAGCATAAAAGCCGATGATAACCACCCCCTATCTATAAATGTGTTGCCATAGCAACGTCCCAAATATGTGGAAAAAGTCAATGGGAAGTGAAAATTTTTGTTTGTCGTAGGCAAATAAAACTTGGTACACACATCCAGTATGGGCTTATGAACAAAAAAGCCAAAGGGGACCACACCTTATCACACACGGGAAGGCGGCCATTTTAAATTGAAGATGTGAACCGACTTAGAATACAACCTCTTTTTAAAAACAACAGAAAATAGCTGCTTCATTCCACAGACACCAAACTTGGGCAAAATGAGCTAAACACATGTATGTAAAATAGACAGGCGTTTTTCTTGTCGTTTTTGCTCGAGTTATTTTTTTTTAATTATAATTTGGTATATATTTTTTTAATTATAATTTTTCTGAAAAATGATTTTCAATTTGACCCAGTAAACGTGCAACTAAAAGTCATTTTTATTGGTCCCAGACTTCAAGCCCGCAAAAATTTATGTATTTGAAGTCCCAAAAAAAAATATGAAAAATGACTCAGTGGCGATTCTAGAAAAGTCAAAATACATTGGTTCTATGGAAAATGAAAGTAAATTTTTCCAATGTAGAAATACAAAGCTTGGTACATCCATAGGACACCTCAGGGCAAATAGAAAAGTTTATTACAGCCATACCGTAAACTCAACAGAAAATCTACTATGTTGGGTGGAATGCGTGACCACCTAAATCGCACCCCTTGTGTCTAAAGGCTTTTCATCTAAACAGCTCCAGATTTGGTGAGTATCATCTAGACACGTGTGTAAAAAAAAGTTATCAATTTGTTTTTTGATACATTTGTGGCTGTGGTCGTAATGAGTCTGTGAAGAGGCAACCTTTGGGAAATAAATGCCATTTCCCAATTGCCAGGATCCTTCCTTTAGAGAAGGCCCCTCCAGAGCCACGGCTAGAGTCTTAGAAAACTCCTCAGAATCCTTTTACCGTGAAGTTTACGCTTTAAAGCACGAAATGCACTCCTCCGAGTGCATGTGTCCCCGCGGTCTCAAGGGAGGTGAGGGCCTTTATCGCCGCTTGCGGCTTTAATTATTATTAGGCCCGAGCCGGTGATGGCCGGGAGGGCCTATTGTTTTTGCTCGGATTTTTTTTTTTTTTTTTTTTTTTTTTTTTAATTTTTATTATTAGGCCCGAGCCGGTGATGGCCGGGAGGGCCTATTGTTTTTGCTCGGATTATTTTTTTATTTTTTTTTTTTTATTTTTATTGTCGACCTATGATCCTAAATTTGACCCAGTGAACATGAGCGAAAAGTCATTTTTAATGGTCCAATTTTTAAGCTCGGCGAAAAATTTATGTATTTGAAGTCGCGAAAAAAATACGAAAATTGACTTAGTGGCGACCCCTACAAAATCAAAATACATTGGGCCTATGGAAAGTGAAAGTAACTTTTTTCCAACGTAGAAAAATGAAACTTGGTACACACATCCACCATGGGCTTATGAACAAAAAAGCCAATGGGGACCACACCCTATCACACACGGGAAGGCGGCCATTTTGAATTGAAAATGTGAACCGACTTAAAATAAACCTCTTTTTTAAAAGAACACAGACAATACCTGCTTCATTCCACAGACACCAAACTTGGGCAAAATGAGCTAAACACATGTATGTAAAATAGACAAGCGTTTTTCTAGACTTTTTTGCTCGAGTTATATTTTTTTTTATTATAATTTGGTTTTTTTTTTTTTATTATAATTTTTCTGCAAAATGATCCTAAATTTGACCCAGTAAACGAACAACTAAAAGTCATTTTTATTGGTCCCAGACTTCAAGCCCGGCGAAAAATTTATGTATTTAAAGTCCCCGAAAAAAAAAATACGAAAAATGACTCAGTGGCGGCCCCTAGAAAAGTCAAAATACATTGGGCCTATGGAAAGTGAAAGTAACTTTTTTCCAACGTAGAAAAATGAAACTTGGTATATCCATAGGACACCTCAGGGCAAACAGAAAAGTTAATGACAGTCACACCCTAAACTTAACAGGAAGTCCGCCATGTGGGGTAAAAGGCGCGGCCACTAAATTCGCACCATGTGGGGTAAAAGGCGCGGCCACTAAATTCGCACCCCTTGCGCAGAAAGATGAAAATCATAGTGTTTTAATCTAAATGGCCCCAAATTTGGTGAGTATCATCTAGACACATGTGCCAACCAAAATTGTGACTTTGTTGTTGATATCTTATCGGGTATGGGTGTGGCAAGCCTGTAACGAGGTGGCCATTTTTGTGAAAATAAAACGTCTCTTAACTCTCAAACGGCTTCTCGGATCGAGTTGGACCCAAAAAGGCGTTTGTGCACATTCATGACCTGAACACAAAAATATGTAAATAAAAGGGTTATCTTTAGAAATGGCTCTCCAGCGCCCCCTACAAACTTATAATGGGACCCAAGAATTTAGTTTGTCATAGAGACATAAAATTTGGTACACACATCTCTTATGTCATGACGAGCATAAAAGCCAATGACAACCACCCCTATCTATAAATGTGTTGCCATAGCAACGTCCCAAATATTTGGAAAAAGTCAATGGGAAGTGAAAATTTTAGTTTGTCGTAGGCAAATGAAACTTGGTACACACATCCAGCATGGGCTTATGAACAAAAAAGCCAATGGGGACCACACCCTATCACACACGGAAGGCGGCCATTTTGAATTGAAAATGTGAACCGACTTAAAATACACCTCTTTTTTAAAAAACAACAGAAAATAGCTGCTTCATTCCACAGACACCAAACTTGGGCAAAATGAGCTAAACACATGTATGTAAAATAGACAAGCGTTTTTCTAGACTTTTTTGCTCGAGTTATATTTTATTTTATTATAATTTGGTATATTTTTTTTTATTATAATTTTTCTGCAAAATGATCCTCAATTTGACCCAGTAAACGGACAACTAAAAGTCATTTTTATTGGTCCCAGACTTCAAGCCCAGCGAAAAATTTATGTATTTGAAGTCGCTGAAAAGAAATATGAAAATGACTCAGTGGCGACCCTAGAAAAGTCAAAATACATTGGTTCTATGGAAAGGAAAGTACATTTTTCCAATGTAGAAATACAAAACTTGGTACATCCATAGGACACCTCAGGGCAAACATAAAAGTTTATTACAGCCATACCGTAAACTCAACAGAAAATCTACTATGTTGGGTGGAATGCGTGACCACCTAAATCTCACCCCTTGTGTCTAAAGGCTTTTCATCTAAACAGCTCCAAATTTGGTGAGTATCATCTAGACACGTGTGCCAAAAAAGTTATCAATTTGTTTTTGATACATTTGTGGCTGTGGTCGTAATGAGTCTGTGAAGAGGCAATCTTTGGGAAATAAATGCCATTTCCCAATTGCCAGGATCCTTCCTTTAGAGAGGCCTCCAGAGCCACGGCTAGAGTCTTAGAAAACTCCTCAGAATCCTTTGGAACTTGTAACCTTGTACTTTTAGACAAGTTATATTTACATTTTGCCTTTTAAACAGGGGTGCAGCGATTCCTGAGTCATCTCAAATCTCCAGCCAGTACTTTGTTTTTCTCGCCTTAGCCCAAGCATAATCTATTATGTTCAAAGGTTCAGACAGCTCCCAGGAAAACCAGGGATTGTGGAGACCTTTAACTCTAAATTACAAGGTGGTGTAACAGGCCCCAGCAGTAACACAGGCCCGGTGTGAAGTTTACGCTTTAAAGCACGAAATGCAATCCTCCGAGTGCATGTGTCCCAGCGTCTCAAGGGAGGCGAGGGCCTTTATCGCCGCTATGCGGCTTTAATTAGGCGAGCCAGTGATGACCGGGAGGGCCTATTGTTTTTGCTGGATTTTTTTTTTTTTTATTAATTTTTTATTAGGCCCGAGCCGGTGATGACCGGGAGGGCCTATTGTTTTTGCTCGGATTTTTATTTTTTTATCTTTCTTCCGACCCAATGATCCTAAATTTGACCCAGTGAACATGCACTAAAAGTCATTTTATTGGTCCCAGACTTCAAGCTCGGCGAAAAATTTATGTATTTGAAGTTGCCAAAAAAATACGAAAAATGACTCAGTGGCGACCCTACAAAATCAAAATACATTGGGCCTATGGAAAGTGAAAGTAACTTTTTCCAACGTAGAAAAATGAAACTTGGTATATCCATAGGACACCTCAGGGCAAACAGAAAAGTCAATGACAGTCACACCCTAAACTTAACAGGAAGTCCGCCATGTGGGGTGAAACGCGCGCCACTAAAATCGCACTTTGCGCAGAAAGATGCAAATCATTGTGTTTTAATCTAAATGGCCCCAAATTTGGTGAGTATCATCTAGACACGTGTGCCAACCAAAGTTGTGACTTTGTTGTTGATATCTTATCGGGTATGGGTGTGGCAAGCCTGTAACGAGGTGGCCATTTTTGTGAAAATAAAACGCCTCTTAACTCTCAAACGGCTTCTCGGATCGAGTTGGACCCAAAAAGGCGTTTGTGCACATTCATGACCTGAACACAAAAATATGTAAATAAAAGGGTTATCTTTAGAAATGGCTCTCCAGCGCCCCTACAAACTTATAATGGGACCCAAGAATTTAGTTTGTCATAGAGACATAAAATTTGGTACACACATCTCTTATGTCATGACGAGCATAAAAGCCAATGACAACCACCCCCTATCTATAAATGTGTTGCCATAGCAACGTCCCAAATATTTGGAAAAAGTCAATGGGAAGTGAAAATTTTAGTTTGTCGTAGGCAAATGAAACTTGGTACACACATCCAGCATGGGCTTATGAACAAAAAAGCCAATGGGGACCACACCCTATCACACACGGGAAGGCGGCCATTTTGAATTGAAAATGTGAACCGACTTAAAATACACCTCTTTTTAAAAGAACTCAGAAAATAGCTGCTTCATTCCACAGACACCAAACTTGGGCAAAATGAGCTAAACACATGTATGTAAATGAGACAAGTGTTTTTCTAGACTTTTTTGCTCGAGTTATATTTTTTTTTATTATAATTCGGTATATATTTTTTTATCATATTTTTTCTGCAAAATGATCCTCAATTTAACCCAGTAAACGTACAACTAAAAGTCATTTTTATTGGTCCCAGATTTCAAGCCCAGCTAAAAATTTATGTATTTGAAGTCCCCAAAAAAATACGAAAAATGACTCAGTGGCGAATACAAAATCAAAATACATTGGGCCTATGGAAAGTGAAAGTAACTTTTTCCAACGTAGAAAAATGAAACTTGGTACATCCATAGGACACCTCAGGGCGAACAGAAAAATGTATTACAGCCATATCGTAAACTCAACAGGAAATCTACTATGTTGGGTGTATGCGTGACCACCTAAATTGCACCCCTTGTGTCTAAAGGCTTTTCATCTAAACAGCTCCAAATTTGGTGAGTATCATCTAGACACGTGTGCCAAAAAATTATCAATTTGTTTTTGATAGATTTGTGGCTGTGGTCGTAATGAGTCTGTGAAGAGGCAGCCATTTCTTTGGGAAATAAATGCCATTTCCCAATTGCCAGGATCCTTCCTTTAGAGGAGGCCCTCCAGAGCCAAGGCTAGAGTCTTAGAAAACTCCTCAGAATCATTTGGAACTTGTAACCTTGTACTTTTAGACAAGTTATATTTACATTTTGTCTTTTAAACAGGGGGTGCAGCGATTCCTGAGTCATCTCAAATCTCCAGCCAGTACTTTGTTTTTCTCGCCTTAGCCCAAGCATAATCTATTATTTCCAAAGGTTCAGACAGCTCCCAGGAAAACCAGAGATTGTGGAGACCTTTAACTCTAAAGTTAGGTTACAAGGTGGTGTAGCAGGCCCAAGCAGTAGCACAGGCCCGGTTATTTGACATTACCGTGAAGTTTACGCTTTAAAGCACGAAATGAAATCCTCCGAGTGCATGTGTCCCGCTGTCTCAAGGGAGGCGAGGGCCTTTATCGCCGCTATGCTTTAATTAGGCCCGAGCCGGTGATGGCCGGGAGGGCCTATTGTTTTTGCTCGGATTTTTTTTTTTTTTTTTTTATTTTTCTTCCGACCCAATGATCCTAAATTTGACCCAGTGAACATGCACAAAAAGTCATTTTTATTGGTCCCAGACTTCAAGCTCGGCAAAAATTTATGTATTTGAAGTCGCTAAAAAAATACGAAAAATGACTCAGTGGCTAATTTCTACAAAATCAAAATACATTGGGCCTATGGAAAGTGAAAGTAACTTTTTTCCAACGTAGAAAAATGAAACTTGGTATATCCATAGTACACCTCAGGGCAAACAGAAAAGTCAATGACAGTCACACCCTAAACTTAACAGGAAGTCTGCCATGTGGGGTGAAACGCGCGGCCACTAAAATCGCACCCCTTGCGCAGAAAGATGCAAATCATTGTGTTTTAATCTAAATGGCCCCAAATTTGGTGAGTATCATCTAGACACGTGTGCCAACCAAAGTTGTAACTTTGTTGTTGATATCTTATCGGGTATGGGTGTGGCAAGCCTGTAACGAGGTGGCCATTTTTGTGAAAATAAACGCTCTTAACTCTCAAACGCCTTCTCGGATCGAGTTGGACCCAAAAAGGCGTTTGTGCACATTCATGACCTGAACGAAAAAATATGTAAATAAAAGGGTTATCTTTAGAAATGGCTCTCCAGCGCCCCCTACAAACTTATAATGGGACCCAAGAATTTAGTTTGTTATATAGAGACATAAAATTTGGTACACACATCTCTTATGTCATGACGAGCATAAAAGCCAATGACAACCACCCCTATCTATAAATGTGTTGCCATAGCAACGCCCCAAAAATGTGAAAAAGTCAATGGGAAGTGAAATTTTTAGTTTGTTGTAGGCAAATAAAACTTGGTGCACACATCCACCATGGGCTTATGAACAAAAAAGCCAATGGGGACCACACCCTATCACACAAAGGAAGGCGGACATTTTGAATTGAAAATGTGAACCGACTTAAAATACACCTCTTTTTAAAAGTACACAGAAAAAGCTGCTTCATTCCACAGACACCAAACTTGGGCAAAATGAGCTAAACACATGTATGTAAAAGAGACAAGTGTTTTTCTAGACTTTTTTGCTCGAGTTATATTTTTAGGCCCGAGCCGGTGACCGGGAGGGCCTATTATTTTTGCTCGGATTTTTTTTTTTATCTTTCTTCCGACCAAATGATCCTAAATTTGACCCAGTGAACATGCACTAAAAGTCATTTTTATTGGTCCCAGACTTCAAGCTCGGCGAAATGGTATGTTTTTGAAGTCGCCAAAAAAATACGAAAATGACTCAGTGGCGAATTCCTACAAAATCAAAATACATTGGGCCTATGGAAAGTGAAAGTAACTTTTTCCAACGTAGAAAAATGAAACTTGGTACATCCATAGGACACCTCAGGGCAAACAGAAAAGTCAATGACAGTCACACCCTAAACTCAACAGGAAGTCCGCCATGTGGGGTTAAACCGCGCCACTAAAATCGCACTTTGCGCAAAAAGATGCAAATCATTGTGTTTTAATCTAAATGGCCCCAAATTTGGTGAGTATCATCTAGACACGTGTGCCAACCAAAGTTGTGACTTTGTTTTTGATATCTTATCGGGTATGGGTGTGGCAAGCCTGTAACGAGGTGGCCATTTTTGTGAAAATAAAACGCTCTTAACTCTCAAACGCCTTCTCGGATCGAGTTGGACCCAAAAAGGCGTTTGTGCACATTCATGACCTGAACAAAAAATATGTAAATAAAAGGGTTATCTTTAGAAATGGCTCTCCAGCGCCCCTACAAACTTATAATGGACCCAAGAATTTAGTTTGTCATAGAGACATAAAATTTTGTACACACATCTCTTATGTCATGACGAGCATAAAAGCCAATGACAACCACCCCTATCTATAAATGTGTTGCCATAGCAACGCCCCAAAAATGTGAAAAAGTCAATGGGAAGTGAAATTTTAGTTTGTTGTAGGCAAATAAAACTTGGTACACACATCCACCATGGGCTTATGAACAAAAAGCCAATGGGGACCACACCCTATCACACACAGGAAGGCGGCCATTTTGAATTGAAAATGTGAACCGACTTAAAATACACCTCTTTTTAAAAGTACACAGACAATAGCTGCTTCATTCCACAGACACCAAACTTGGGCAAAATGAGCTAAACACATGTATGTAAAAGAGACAAGTGTTTTTCTAGACTTTTTGCTCGAGTTATATTTTTTAAATTATAATTCGGTATATATTTTTTATTATAATTTTTCTGCAAAATGATCCTCAATTTAACCCAGTAAACGAACAACTAAAAGTCATTTTTATTGGTCCCAGACTTCAAGCCCGGCAAAAACTTATGTATTTGAAGTCCCGAAAAAAATACGAAAAATGACTCAGTGGCGGCCCTAGAAAAGTCAAAATACATTGGGCCTATGGAAAGTGAAAGTAACTTTTTTCCAACGTAGAAAAATGAAACTTGGTATATCCATAGGACACCTCAGGGCAAACAGAAATGTCAATGACAGCCACACCCTAAACTTAACAGGATGTCCGCCATGTGGGGTGAAACGCATGGCCACTAAAATCGCACCCCTTGCGCAAAAAGATGCAAATCATTGTGTTTTAATCTAAATGGACCCAAATTTGGTGAGTATCATCTAGACACGTGTGCCAACCAAAGTTGTGACTTTGTTTATGATATCTTATCGGGTATGGGTGTGGCAAGCCTGTAACGAGGTGGCCATTTTTGTGAAAATAAAACGTCTCTTAACTCTCAAACACCTTCTCGGATCGAGTTGGACCCAAAAAGGCGTTTGTGCACATTCATGACCTGAACACAAAAATATGTAAATAAAAGGATTATCTTTAGAAATGGCTCTCCAGCGCCCCCTACAAACTTATAATGGGACCCAAGAATTTAGTTTGTCATAGAGACATAAAATTTGGTACACACATCTCTTATGTCATGACGAGCATAAAAGCCAATGACAACCACCCCCTATCTATAATTGTGTTGCCATAGCAACGTCCCAAAAATGTGAAAAAAGTCAATGGGAAGTGAAATTTTTAGTTTGTTGTAGGCAAATGAAACTTGGTACACACATCCACCGTGGGCTTATGAACAAAAAGCCAATGGGGACCACACCCTATCACACACGGAAGGCGGCCATTTTGAATTGAAAATGTGAACCGACTTAAAATACACCTCTTTTTTAAAAGTACACAGACAATAGCTGCTTCATTCCACAGACACCAAACTTGGGCAAAATGAGCTAAACACATGTATGTAAAATAGACAAGCGTTTTTCTAGACTTTTTTGCTCGAGTTATATATTTTTTATTATAATTCGGTATATATTTTTTTATCATATTTTTTCTGCAAAATGATCCTCAATTTAACCCAGTAAACGTACAACTAAAAGTTATTTTTATTGGTCCCAGATTTCAAGCCCAGCGAAAAATTTATGTATTTGAAGTCCCCGAAAAAAAAATACGAAAAATGACTCAGTGGCGGCCCCTAGAAAAGTCAAAATACATTGGGCCTATGGAAAATGAAAGTACATTTTTCCAATGTAGAAATACAAAACCTGGTACATCCATAGAACACCTCAGAGCAAACAGAAAAGTTTATTACAGCCATACCGTAAACTCAACAGGAAATCTACTATGTTGGTTGGAATGCGTGACCACCTAAATTGCACCCCTTGTGTCTAAAGGCTTTTCATCTAAACAGCTCCAAATTTGGTGAGTATCATCTAGACACGTGTGCCAAAAAAGTTATCAATTTGTTTTTTGATACATTTGTGGCTGTGGTCGTAATGAGTCTGTGAAGAGGCAACTATTGGGAAATAAATGCCATTTCCCAATTGCCAGGATCCTTCTCAACAGAAAATGTTGGGTGGAATACATGACCACCTAAATCGTACACTTTGTGCTAAAGGGTTTTCATCTAAACAGCTCCAAATTTGCTTTAAAGCACAACATGCAATCCTCGAATATATGTGTCCCTGGTCTCAAGGGAGGCGAGGCCTTTATCGCCGCTATGCTTTAATTTTATTATAATTCGGTATATATTTTTTTATTATAATTTTTCTGCAAAATGATCCTCAATTTAACCCAGTAAGTGAACAACTAAAAGTCATTTTTATTGGTCCCAGACTTCAAGCCCGGCAAAAAAATTATGTATTTGAAGTCCCGAAAAAAAAATACGAAAATGACTCAGTGGCGGCCTAGAAAAGTCAAAATACATTGGGCCTATGAAAGTGAAAGTAACTTTTTTCCAGCGTAGAAAAATGAAACTTGGTATATCCATAGGACACCTCAGGGCAAACAGAAAAGTCTATGACAGCCACACCCTAAACAAAACAGGAAGTCCGGCATGTGGGTGAAACATGGCCACTACTAAAATCGCACTTTGCGCAAGAAGATGCAAATCATTGTGTTTTAATTTAAATGGCCCCAAATTTGGTGAGTATCATCTAGACACGTGTGCCAACCAAATTTGTGACTTTATTGTTGATATCTTATCGGTTATGGGTGTGGCAAGCCTGTAACGAGGTGGCCATTTTTGTGAAAATAAAATGTCTCTTAACTCTCAAACGCCTTCTCGGATCGAGTTGGACCCAAAAAGGCGTTTGTGCACATTCATGACCTGAACACAAAAATATGTAAATAAAAGGGTTATCTTTAGAAATGGCTCTCCAGCGCCCCCTACAAACTTATAATGGGACCCAAGAATTTAGTTTGTCATAGAGACATGAAATTTGGTACACACATCTCTTATGTCATGACGAGCATAAAAGCCAATGACAACCACCCCCTATCTATAAATGTGTTGCTATAGCAACGTCCCAAATATGTGGAAAAAGTCAATGGGAAGTGAAAATTTTAGTTTGTCGTAGGCAAATGAAACTTGGTACACACATCCAGCATGGGCTTATGAACAAAAAGCCAATGGGGACCACACCCTATCACACACGGAAGGCGCCATTTTGAATTGAAAATTTGGTGAACCGATTTAAAATACACTCTTTTTAAAAGTACACAGAAAAAGCTGCTTCATTCCACAGACACCAAACTTGGGCAAAATGAGCTAAACACATGTATGTAAAATAGACAAGTGTTTTTCTAGACTTTTTTGCTCGAGTTATATTTTTTTTTATTATAATTCAGTATATATTTTTTTATCATATTTTTTCTGCAAAATGATCCTCAATTTAACCTAGTAAACGTACAACTAAAAGTAATTTTTATTGGTCCCAGATTTCAAGCCCGCGAAAAATTTATGTATTTGAAGCCCCCAAAAATTATACAAAAATGACTCAGTGGCGACCCCTAGAAAAGTCAAAATACATTGGGCCTATGGAAAGTGAAAGTTACTTTTTTCCAACTTAGAAAAATGAAACTTGGTTCATTTATAGCACACCTCAGGGCAAACAGAAAAGTCTAAGACAGCCACACCCTAAACTCAACAGGAAATCTACTATGTTGGGTGGAATGCGTGACCACCTAAATCTCACCCCTTGTGCTAAAGGCTTTTCATCTAAACAGCTCCAAATTTGGTGAGTATCATCGACACACACGTGCCAAAAAAGTTATCAATTTGTTTTTTGATACATTTGTGGCTATGGTCGTAATGAGTCTGTGAAGAGGCAGGAGGCGGGCCTTTATCGCCGCTATGCTTTAATTAGGCCCGAGCCGGTGATGGCCGGGAGGGCCTATTGTTTTTGCTCGGATTTTTTTTTTTTTTTTTTTTTTTTTTTTTATCTTTATTGTGACCAAATGATCCTAAATTTGACCCAGTGAACATGCACAAAAAGTCATTATATTGGTCCCAGACTTCAAGCTCGGCAAAAATGGTATGTATTTGAAGACGCCGAAAAAAAAATACGAAAAATGACTCAGTGGCGACCCCTACAAAATCAAAATACATTGGGCCTATGGAAAGTGAAAGTAACTTTTTTCCAACGTAGAAAAATGAAACTTGGTATATCCATAGGACACCTCAGGGCAAACAGAAAAGTCAATGACAGTCACACCCTAAACTTAACAGGAAGTCCGCCACGTGGGGTGAAACGCGCGGCCACTAAAATCGCACTTTGCGCAGAAAGATGCAAATCATTGTGTTTTAATCTAAATGGCCCCAAATTTGGTGAGTATCATCTAGACACGTGTGCCAACCAAAGTTGTGACTTTGTTGTTGATATCTTATCGGGTATGGGTGTGGCAAGCCTGTAACGAGGTGGCCATTTTTGTGAAAATAAAACGCCTCTTAACTCCTCAAACGCCTTCTCGGATCGAGTTGGACCCAAAAAGGCGTTTGTGCACATTCATGACCTGAACACAAAAATATGTAAATAAAAGGGTTATCTTTAGAAATGGCTCTCCAGCGCCCCTACAAACTTATAATGGACCCAAGAATTTAGTTTGTCATAGAGACATAAAATTTTGTACACACATCTCTTATGTCATGACGAGCATAAAAGCCAATGACAACCACCCCTATCTATAAATGTGTTGCCATAGCAACGCCCCAAATATTTGGAAAAAGTCAATGGAAGTGAAAATTTTAGTTTGTCGTAGGCAAATGAAACTTGGTACACACATCCAGCATGGGCTTATGAACAAAAAGCCAATGGGGACCACACCCTATCACACACGGAAGGCGGCCATTTTGAATTGAAAATGTGAACCGACTTAAAATACACCTCTTTTTAAAAGAACTCAGAAAATAGCTGCTTCATTCCACAGACACCAAACTTGGGCAAAATGAGCTAAACACATGTATGTAAAAGAGACAAGTGTTTTTCTAGACTTTTTGCTCGAGTTATATTTTATTTTATTATAATTTGGTATATTTTTTTATTATAATTTTTCTGCAAAATGATCCTCAATTTGACCCAGTAAACGTGCAACTAAAAGTCATTTTTATTGGTCCCAGACTTCAAGCTCGGCGAAAAATTTATGTATTTGAAGTCACCAAAAAAAATATGAAAATGACTCAGTGGCGACCCTACAAAAGTCAAAATACATTGGGCCTATGGAAAGTGAAAGTAACTTTTTCCAACGTAGAAAAATGAAACTTGGTACATCCATAGGACACCTCAGGGCGAACAGAAAAATGTATTACAGCCATATCGTAAACTCAACAGGAAATCTACTATGTTGGGTGTATGCGTGACCACCTAAATTGCACCCCTTGTGTCTAAAGGCTTTTCATCTAAACAGCTCCAAATTTGGTGAGTATCATCTAGACACGTGTGCCAAAAAAATTATCAATTTGTTTTTGATAGATTTGTGGCTGTGGTCGTAATGAGTCTGTGAAGAGGCAGCCATTTCTTTGGGAAATAAATGCCATTTCCCAATTGCCAGGATCCTTCCTTTAGAGGAGGCCCCTCCAGAGCCAAGGCTAGAGTCTTAGAAAACTCCTCAGAATCATTTGGAACTTGTAACCTTGTACTTTTAGACAAGTTATATTTACATTTTGTCTTTTTAAACAGGGGGGTGCAGCGATTCCTGAGTCATCTCAAATCTCCAGCCAGTACTTTGTTTTTCTCGCCTTAGCCCAAGCATAATCTATTATTTCCAAAGGTTCAGACAGCTCCCAGGAAAACCAGAGATTGTGGAGACCTTTAACTCTAAAGTTACGTTACAAGGTGGTGTAGCAGGCCCAAGCAGTAGCACAGGCCCGGTTATTTGACATTACCGTGAAGTTTACGCTTTAATGCACGAAATGAAATCCTCCGAGTGCATGTGTCCCCGCGGTCTCAAGGGAGGCGAGGGCCTTTATCGCCGCTTGCGGCTTTAATTAGGCCCGAGCCGGTGATGGCCGGGAGGGCCTATTGTTTTTGCTCGGATTTTTTTTTTTTTTTTTTTTTTTTTTTATCTTTATTGTGACCAAATGATCCTAAATTTGACCCAGTGAACATGCACAAAAAGTCATTATATTGGTCCCAGACTTCAAGCTCGGCAAAAATGGTATGTATTTGAAGACGCCAAAAAAATACTAAAAATGACTCAGTGGCGACCCTACAAAATCAAAATACATTGGGCCTATGGAAAGTGAAAGTAACTTTTTTCCAACGTAGAAAAATGAAACTTGGTATATCCATAGGACACCTCAGGGCAAACAGAAAAGTCAATGACAGTCACACCCTAAACTTAACAGGAAGTCCGCCATGTGGGGTGAAACGCTGCCACTAAAAATCGCACTTTGCGCAGAAAGATGCAAATCATTGTGTTTTAATCTAAATGGCCCCAAATTTGGTGAGTATCATCTAGATACGTGTGCCAACCAAAGTTGTGACTTTGTTGTTGATATCTTATCGGTATGGGTGTGGCAAGCCTGTAACGAGGTGGCCATTTTTGTGAAAATAAAACGTCTCTTAACTCTCAAACGCCTTCTCGGATCGAGTTGGACCCAAAAAGGCGTTTGTGCACATTCATGACCTGAACACAAAAATATGTAAATAAAAGGGTTATCTTTAGAAATGGCTCTCCAGCGCCCCCTACAAACTTATAATGGACCCAAGAATTTAGTTTGTCATAGAGACATAAAATTTTGTACACACATCTCTTATGTCATGACGAGCATAAAAGCCAATGACAACCACTATCTATAAATGTGTTGCCATAGCAACGTCCCAAAAATGTGAAAAAGTCAATGGGAAGTGAAATTTTTAGTTTGTTGTAGGCAAATAAAACTTGGTACACATCCACCATGGGCTTATGAACAAAAAAGCCAATGGGGACCACACACTATCACACACAGGAAGGCGGCCATTTTGAATTGAAAATGTGAACCGACTTAAAATACACCTCTTTTTTAAAAGAACTCAGAAAATAGCTGCTTCATTCCACAGACACCAAACTTGGGCAAAATGAGCTAAACACATGTATGTAAAATAGACAAGTGTTTTTCTAGACTTTTTTGCTCGAGTTATATTTTATTTTATTATAATTTGGTATATTTTTTTTTATTATAATTTTTCTGCAAAATGATCCTCAATTTGACCCAGTAAATGCAACTAAAAGTCATTTTTATTGGTCCCAGACTTCAAGCTCGCAAAAAATTTATGTATTTGAAGTCGCCGAAAAAAAAATATGAAAAATGACTCAGTGGCGACCCCTACAAAAGTCAAAATACATTGGGCCTATGGAAAGTGAAAGTAACTTTTTTCCAACGTAGAAAAATGAAACTTGGGACACCTCAGGGCGAACAGAAAAATGTATTACAGCCATATCGTAAACTCAACAGGAAATCTACTATGTTGGGTGTATGCGTGACCACCTAAATTGCACCCCTTGTGTCTAAAGGCTTTTCATCTAAACAGCTCCAAATTTGGTGAGTATCATCTAGACACGTGTGCAAAAAAAAGTTATCAATTTGTTTTTTGATAGATTTGTGGCTGTGGTCGTAATGAGTCTGTGAAGAGGCAACTATTGGGAAATAAATGCCATTTCCCAATTGCCAGGATCCTTCTCAACAGAAAATGTTGGGTGGAATACATGACCACCTAAATCGTACACTTTGTGCTAAAGGGTTTTCATCTAAACAGCTCCAAATTTGCTTTAAAGCACGACATGCAATCCTCGAATATATGTGTCCCGGGTCTCAAGGGAGGCGAGGGCCTTTATCGCCGCTTGCGGCTTTAATTATTTTTTATTTTTCTTTTCCACCTATGATCCTAAATTTGACCCAGTGAACATGAACGAAAAGTCATTTTTATTGGTCCCAGCCTTCAAGCCCGGCGAAAAATTTATGTATTTGAAGTCACGAAAAAAATACGAAAAATGACTCAGTGGCGACCCCTACAAAATCAAAATACATTGGGCCTATGGAAAGTGAAAGTAACTTTTTTCCAACGTAGAAAATGAAACTTGGTATATCCATAGGACACCTCAGGGCAAACAGAAAAGTCAATGACAGTCACACCCTAAACTTAACAGGAAGTCCGCCATGTGGGTGAAACGCGCGGCCACTAAAATCGCACTTTGCGCAGAAAGATGCAAATCATTGTGTTTTAATCTAAATGGCCCCAAATTTGGTGAGTATCATCTAGACACGTGTGCCAACCAAAGTTGTGACTTTGTTGTTGATATCTTATCGGGTATGGGTGTGGCAAGCCTGTAACGAGGTGGCCATTTTTGTGAAAATAAAACGTCTCTTAACTCTCAAACGCCTTCTCGGATCGAGTTGGACCCAAAAAGCCGTTTGTGCACATTCATGACCTGAACACAAAAATATGTAAATAAAAGGGTTATCTTTAGAAATGGCTCTCCAGCGCCCCTACAAACATATAATGGACCCAAGAATTTAGTTTGTCATAGAGACATAAAATTTTGTACACACATCTCTTATGTCATGACGAGCATAAAAGCCAATGACAACCACCCCCTATCTATAAATGTGTTGCCATAGCAATGTCCCAAAAAATGTGAAAAAAGTCAATGGGAAGTGAAATTTTTAGTTTGTTGTAGGCAAATAAAACTTGGTACACACATCCACCATGGGCTTATGAACAAAAGCCAATGGGGACCACACCCTATCACACACAGGAAGGCGGCCATTTTGAATTGAAAATGTGAACCGACTTAAAATACACCTCTTTAAAAGTACACAGAAAAAGCTGCTTCATTCCACAGACACCAAACTTGGGCAAAATGAGCTAAACACATGTATGTAAAAGAGACAAGTGTTTTTCTAGACTTTTTTGCTCGAGTTATATTTTTTTATTATAATTGGTATATATTTTTTTATTATAATTTTTCTGCAAAATGATCCTCAATTTAACCCAGTAAACGAACAACTAAAAGTCATTTTTATTGGTCCCAGACTTCAAGCCCGGCAAATAATGTATGTATTGTAAGTCCCCGAAAAAAAAAATACGAAAAATGACTCAGTGGCGGCCCCTAGAAAAGTCAAAATACATTGGGCCTATGGAAAGTGAAAGTAACTTTTTTCCAACGTAGAAAAATGAAACTTGGTATATCCATAGGACACCTCAGGGCGAACAGAAAAATGTATTACAGCCATATCGTAAACTCAACAGGAAATCTACTATGTTGGGTGTATGCGTGACCACCTAAATTGCACCCCTTGTGTCTAAAGGCTTTTCATCTAAACAGCTCCAAATTTGGTGAGTATCATCTAGACACGTGTGCCAAAAAAAATTATCAATTTGTTTTTTGATAGATTTGTGGCTGTGGTCGTAATGAGTCTGTGAAGAGGCAGCCATTTCTTTGGGAAATAAATGCCATTTCCCAATTGCCAGGATCCTTCCTTTAGAGGAGGCCCTCCAGAGCCAAGGCTAGAGTCTTAGAAAACTCCTCAGAATCATTTGGAACTTGTAACCTTGTACTTTTAGACAAGTTATATTTACATTTTGTCTTTTAAACAGGGGGTGCAGCGATTCCTGAGTCATCTCAAATCTCCAGCCAGTACTTTGTTTTTCTCTTAGCCCAAGCATAATCTATTATTTCCAAAGGTTCAGACAGCTCCCAGGAAAACCAGAGATTGTGGAGACCTTTAACTCTAAAGTTAGGTTACAAGGTGGTGTAGCAGGCCCAAGCAGTAGCACAGGCCCGGTTATTTGACATTACCATGAAGTTTACGCTTTAAAGCACGAAATGAAATCCTCCGAGTGCATGTGTCCCCGCTGGTCTCAAGGGAGGCGAGGGCCTTTATCGCCGCTTGCGGCTTTAATTAGGCCCGAGCCGGTGATGGCCGGGAGGGCCTATTGTTTTTGCTCGGATTTTTTTTTTTTTTTATCTATCTTGTCGACCCTATGATCCTAAATTTGACCCAGTGAACATGCACGAAAAGTCATTTTATTGGTCCCAGACTTCAAGCTCAAAAATTTATGTATTTGAAGTCGCAGAAAAAAATACGAAAAATGACTCAGTGGCGACCCTACAAAATCAAAATACATTGGGCCTATGGAAAGAAAGTAACTTTTTCCAACGTAGAAAATGAAACTTGGTATATCCATAGGACACCTCAGGGCAAACAGAAAAGTCAATGACAGTCACACCCTAAACTTAACAGGAAGTCCGCCATGTGGGGTGAAACGCGCGGCCACTAAAATCGCAACCCTTGCGCAGAAAGATGCAAATCATTGTGTTTTAATCTAAATGGCCCCAAATTTGGTGAGTATCATCTAGACACGTGTGCCAACCAAAGTTGTGACTTTGTTGTTGATATCTTATCGGGTATTGGTGTGGCAAGCCTGTAACGAGGTGGCCATTTTTGTGAAAATAAAACGTCTCTTAACTCTCAAACGCCTTCTCGGATCGAGTTGGACCCAAAAAGGCGTTTGTGCACATTCATGACCTGAACAAAAAAATATGTAAATAAAAGGGTTATCTTTAGAAATGGCTCTCCAGCGCCCCCTACAAACTTATAATGGACCCAAGAATTTAGTTTGTCATAGAGACATAAAATTTGGTACACACATCTCTTATGTCATGACGAGCATAAAAGCCAATGACAACCACCCCCTATCTATAAATGTGTTGCCATAGCAACGCCCCAAAAAATGTGAAAAAAGTCAATGGGAAGTGGAAATTTTTAGTTTGTTGTAGGCAAATAAAACTTGGTACACATCCACCATGGGCTTATGAACAAAAAGCCAATGGGGACCACACCCTATCACACACAGGAAGGCAGTTATTTTGAATTGAAAATGTGAACCGACTTAAAATACACCTCTTTTTAAAAGTACACAGAAAAAGCTGCTTCATTCCACAGACACCAAACTTGGGCAAAATGAGCTAAACACATGTATGTAAATGAGACAAGTGTTTTTCTAGACTTTTTGCTCGAGTTATATTTTTTTTTATAATTTGGTATATATTTTTTATTATAATTTTTCTGCAAAATGATCCTCAATTTAACCCAGTAAACGAACAACTAAAAGTCATTTTTATTGGTCCCAGACTTCAAGCCCGGCAAAAATGTATGTATTTGAAGTCCCCGAAAAAAATACGAAAAATGACTCAGTGGCGGCCCCAAGAAAAGTCAAAATACATTGGGCCTATGGAAAGTGAAAGTAACTTTTTCCAACGTAGAAAAATGAAACTTGGTATATCCATAAGACACCTCAGGGCAAACAGAAAAGTCAATGACAGTCACACCCTAAACTTAACAGGAAGTCCGCCATGTGGGGTGAAAGGCGCTGCCACTAAATTCGCACCTTTGCGCAGAAAGATGCAAATCATTGTGTTTTAATCTAAATGGCCCCAAATTTGGTGAGTATCATCTAGACACATGTGCCAACCAAAGTTGTGACTTTGTTGTTGATATCTTATCGGGTATGGGTGTGGCAAGCCTGTAACGAGGTGGCCATTTTTGTGAAAATAAAACGTCTCTTAACTCTCAAACGGCTTCTCGGATCGAGTTGGACCCAAAAGGCGTTTGTGCACATTTATGACCTGAACACAAAAATATGTAAATAAAAGGGTTATCTTTAGAAATGGCTCTCCAGCGCCCCTACAAACTTATAATGGGACCCAAGAATTTAGTTTGTCATAGAGACATAAAATTTGGTACACACATCTCTTATGTCATGACGAGCATAAAAGCCAATGACAACCACCCCTATCTATAAATGTGTTGCCATAGCAACGTCCCAAATATTTGGAAAAAGTCAATGGGAAGTGAAAATTTTAGTTTGTCGTAGGCAAATGAAACTTGGTACACACATCCAGCATGGGCTTATGAACAAAAAGCCAATGGGGACCACACCCTATCACACACGGAAGGCGGCCATTTTGAATTGAAAATGTGAACCGACTTAAAATACACCTCTTTTTAAAAGAACTCAGAAAATAGCTGCTTCATTCCACAGACACCAAACTTGGGCAAAATGAGCTAAACACATGTATGTAAATGAGACAAGTGTTTTTCTAGACTTTTTCTCGAGTTATATTTTTTTATTATAATTCGGTATATATTTTTTATCATATTTTTTCTGCAAAATGATCCTCAATTTAACCCAGTAAACGACAACTAAAAGTCATTTTTATTGGTCCCAGATTTCAAGCCCAGCGAAAAATTTATGTATTTGAAGTCCCAAAAAAAATACGAAAAATGACTCAGTGGCGACCCTAGAAAAGTAAAAATACATCGGGCCTATGGAAAGTGAAAGTAACTTTATTCCAATGTAGAAAAATGAAACTTGGTACATCCATAGGACACCTCAGGGCAAACTGAAAAGTTTATTACAGCCATATCGTAAACTCAACAGAAAATCTACTATGTTGGGTGTAATGCGTGACCACCTAAATCGCACCCCTTCTGTCTAAAGTCTAAACAGCTCCAAATTTGGTGAGTATCATCTAGACACGTGTGCAAAAAAAGTTATCAATTTGTTTTTTGATACATTTGTGGCTGTGGTCGTAATGGGTCTGTGAAGAGGCAACCTTTGGGAAATAAATGCCATTTCCCAATTGCCAGGATCCTTCCTTTAGAGGAGGCCCCTCCAGAGCCACGGCTAGAGTCTTAGAAAACTCCTCAGAATCCTTTTACCGTGAAGTTTACGCTTTAAAGCACGAGTGCATGTGTCCCCGCGGTCTCAAGGGAGGCGAGGGCCTTTATCGCCGCTTGCGGCTTTAATTATCATTATTATTATTATTATTATTATTATTATTATTATTAATAATAATAATTTATTTTATATTTTTATTAAAAATAGATTTGTGCAATTTTGCTATTGAGGAAGTTTGCATCAAACATGTAACCCTTTGTACTACTTAGTTCCCCTAAAGTAGCCCTCAGTCTTAAAAAGGTTGGTGACCCCTTGTCTAGAGGCTGTGGATACTACATTTACATTTACATTTATTCATTTAGCAGACGCTTTTATCCAAAGCGACTTACATTACATTACCAGTGTTACAGTCACTGGAGGCAAGGTGGGTTAAGTGTCTTGCCCAAGGACACAACGACAGTATGAACTGTGGGGCGAGCGGGAATCGATCCTACTACCTTCCGATTGAAGGACGGCCGCTCTACCCACTGAGCTACTGCCGCCTCCTGTGTCCTCATTCAAAAAATGTGTTTGATTCTCTTGGGTTGTAACAAGATCCCACTGTTAGTCCAGCATCATTTTGTTCAGATTATCGTTCTACAGACAGTAATTAAGATTTAAAAAGTGGTTTTGTAAAGAAATTATCAAAATTCAGATATCTTTGAATACACAGTGTATGGAACAAGCGCTATAGCCTACAAGTATTTGCACCGCTGCACTTTTTACAGTGTTTACAGTAGTACGAGTGATGGGCGATTGAATTGACTGCATATTGGGCACTCAATTTTATCCTACTCCAGGCAATTTTTTCAGCATCCAAAGCACCGCCCTTGAGTGGCATTGTTTAAGAGGGCTGGTCTGCCATGTGGTCAGAGAACGGCCAGCATCGACGCCGCTTCTTTTAAAGTCTCGTGCCGACAAGAGGCTAAATAGACAAAAGGTTAGACAGAGCAGGAGCAGTAAGGGTGTGCACGAGTCGGCCATGAGACCGAAATGCATTGGCACAATTTGAACTAAATAAGGTGGGTTAAGTGTCTTGCCCAAGGACACAACGACAGTATGAACTGTGGGGCGAGCGGGAATCGATCCTACTACCTTCCGATTGAAGGACGGCCGCTCTACCCACTGAGCTACTGCCGCCTCCTGTGTCCTCATTCAAAAAATGTGTTTGATTCTCTTGGGTTGTAACAAGATCCCACTGTTAGTCCAGCATCATTTTGTTCAGATTATCGTTCTACAGACAGTAATTAAGATTTAAAAAGTGGTTTTGTAAAGAAATTATCAAAATTCAGATATCTTTGAATACACAGTGTATGGAACAAGCGCTATAGCGCTATAGCGCTATACTAAAATGAAAGGCAAATTTGGTAGCTTTATGCATGAAATATTGAGCAAAAAAAAAGTGGGGTCTTAAATGACCCTTGGAGACCACATGTGTAATAAAAATTATTATTTTTGAATCAATTTCTTTCATACTAAATTTTTCAACAGAGGCTATAGAAGTGAACAAGCGCCTCAATTTTCACACTATTTGATAAAAAAAAAATATTATGGGTCAGAAATGACCCTAGGGACAGCACAAAAAAAAAGATGTATGGTTATTTAACCCTGAAAACAGGGTCCGTCTCTTATTTAACTAATACAAGTTATTTCTGCTATGATTGGAGCCATGTAAACCTCCAATGCCCCTTTGGACATCTGGTATGCAGCAGGTATCCAATCTGGGTCCTGTTCTATTTTCTTTGTACATCCTGCTATTAGGATCAGTATTACTATAACCTCTGCTTTCATCATTATGCAGATGAGTTATAATTTCTTGTCAGTATTTGTTACGGCCCAAAAGAGTCGAACATATTTAAAAGAGGACACAGGAGGCAAAACAGTTAATTTCAAAAATTGTTTTTATTCATTTATTTTTAGACTGTTAAGCTTTTGTTTGATCTTGATGTTTTAATCTCTAGAGTTAGTAAAAAACTCCAACCCTCCCGTGCCCAAAAAGACTGAAAAGTATCAAAGAAAAGGTGGACCTGGTGAGCCGGCCAAACAAACATAAAAGAAGTGACCCCGGGCCAACCCTGTACAGGGCCGTAGAAGCCGGGGCCAACTCCTCTACCACCCTACACAACACAAACCCACATTACTAACCTGAACAAAATAAAGAACGATAAATCAGACAACCGGTCCCATCAGGCCAAACAAAAACAAGGCTAGGCTAACAAAACTACAGAGGCATGGAGCAAGCCGGCAGCGCTCAACAGCGTTGTCACCGGAACAGCTGAGGCGGAAGCGAGAGAGAGCGAGCGAGCCTACTCAGGTGACTTATATACTCTAATGAGCCTGAAAAAAACATCTAAACATCTAAAATATTTAAACTATGAAAAACCACCTAATACCAAAAGATACAAAGAAGATAAACAATTAACAAAATTACTACACAATATAAAGAGGAAAAAAGAAAGGTGCACCGGCACCTAACAGTATTGCATACTCACATAGAGTCTTTGCTTGGATG
Organism: Perccottus glenii; assembly: GCA_024416835.2. Lineage (NCBI taxonomy): Eukaryota > Metazoa > Chordata > Actinopteri > Gobiiformes > Odontobutidae > Perccottus > Perccottus glenii. The sequence goes on from CM044554.2 coordinate 3,484,664, forward strand.
ATATCAAAATAGCTTTCTCCAAGATTTATTTTTTTATTTTTTATTTACCCAATAATATACTCTAGATGCTGCCTTGTCTTCTTCTATTTACATTCATCTATAATTTTTATGCAGACATAAAACAAAACTTCATTTTCCTTGTTCTTCTTTCCAGCTTAACATGTTATTGTGCTAAAATAGCCTGGCACATAACACCTCTGCTCACCTGTTAACAATAAACTGAAGGCACAATTACAATACTTCTCACCTGAACTACTTCTACTTCTAGTATAGTTCAGATTTGATTTTAAATATTTAGTTTGTCTTAAAAGCTGGCTTTTCACCGTCCTATTAAAGTTCATCAACCCAGCGGACCTCTCTTGTACCCACATCAGCGTCTGTTGGAGGTCCCCCTCTTCTTTTGCATTTTGAGTTGCATACATCACTGACCTGCCTGTTTTTAGCCCCCCTTCTTTTCCATAACAGTCACAAGCCTTCCATTCACGGAGTCAGTCAGTTTCTTGAGCTAGTCAGAATCAACTTTATGTTGAGCTGCAACCACAGCCTCCCAGACACTGTTCAGAGAGGTGTACTGTTTACCTTCACTGTAAATGTCCTGCTTAAGAAAAAGTTCTCAATAGGGTTTAAGTCAGGTGTTGAAGGGGGCCTTCAACACCTGACACAGCTCAAACAGACAAGAATTACATACACTCACACAGTTCTGTAGGCTTCTGCTGCTAAGTTGCTTTTCCTAGTCGACTTCGATTAAACCACGGGGTTATATAGCAGAGCGGAGCTGGCGTTTGGTCACGCCTCCACACAGCCACAAACAACTCAAACGAAACTAGCCCGCTAGCAGCTGAGACTAGACACCGGTACACCACGTGACAGGGTCGTAGTAAACACACTGCGCGGTTTCTCAGCAATAACACAGCACTATAAGCTCAAACAGACAAGAATTACATACACTCACACAGTTCTGTAGGCGTCTGCTGCTAAGCAGCCTACAGAACATTGTGTAATACATATTGTACCAAACCTGTCATGTTCTATACAAGATTAGTGTACAGTGGGGTTCGAAAGTTTGGGCACCCCAGGTAAATTTTTTTATTAATGTGCATAAAGGCGCCAAGAAAAGATGGAAAAATCGCCAAAAGGCATCAAATGACAGATTAGACATCCTTATAATAAGTCAAATAAAGATTTTATTTCCATCATTTACACTTTCAAAATAACAGAAAACAAAAAAATGGTGTCTACAAAAGTTTGGGCACCCTGCAGTTAATACCTTGTACTGCCTCCTTTGGCAAGTATCACAGCTTGTAAACGCTTTTTGTGACTAGTGTAGTGTTTATACATGTGATAGAAATATAAATTTATTAATTTATGTAAATTATCAATTAATATCTTTATTATCAAAATTATTGTCTCGTTGAGGGCACCACCCAGAATAAAGTTCTGGGAAACTGATTATATTTACCAAGTCTCAATTAATCTGAAGGAATAGAATTCTCTGTTTCGAATATGTCTTATATAAACATTAAAACACCAAATCAAAATCTTTAACGTTTTATGGGGTTTTATTAAAGATTATACAAAATAAACATATTAATTATCATGATAGGGAATGACACAAAGGAAAGGATTATTGACAGATAATGAGAATGATTAAAACAGAATAATAAACAATAAAATTTACTGATTAGAACTTTGTGGAGGCAAAGGGAAGTTCAATTCATTCAATTCAATACGCTGTTTAACTAAGGGAAGTTTACGGTATTTTAGAGGGAAGTAGATGAATGTATAGTGACTTGAGCTTACAAAATACAGTTTAGAACGCCAAAACTCCTGCTGTGTCAACATGCGGCTTACCTGGGGTGCCCAAACTTTTGATCCCTACTGTATATTAGGCAGAAGGAAGTACCAATGTAATGACAAAGAGATGCACAACTGAACCCACCGGCCACTTTATTAGGTACACTTGTTCAAGTGGTTGGTAACACAAATTTCAAATCAGCCAATCACATGTCAGCAACTCAATGCATTTAGGCATCTAGAGGTTAGTGAAGTCAACTTGCTGAAGTTTGAACCGAGCATCTTAAACGCCACAATCTACCTGAGTATTGCTCATATATATATATATATATATATATATATTATATATATATTATATATATATATATATATATATTTATATATATATACTTTGTCCTTCACCCTCCGCGGGTGGTCTCTCATCCTTGAGCTCGGGTCCTCTACCAGAGGCCTGGGAGCTTGAGGGTTCTGCAGTATCTTTGCTGTTCCTAGTACTGCACTTTTCTGGACCGAGATGTCTGGTGTTCTTCCAGGGATCTGCTGTAGCCACTTTTCCAGTTTGGGGGGTTACTGCCCCGAGTGCTCCAATGACCACAGGCACCACTGTCGCCTTCACCTTCCAAGCCTTTTCCAGCTCTTCTCTGAGCCCTTGGTATTTCTCTAGTTTCTCATGTTCCTTTTTCCTGATGTTGCAATCACTTGGTATTGCAACGTCAACCACAACGGCCTTCCTCTGCTGTTTGTCCACCACCACAATGTCTGGTTGGTTCGCCATTACCATTCTGTCAGTCTGAATCTGGAAGTCCCACAGGATCTTGGCTCGGTCGTTCTCTATCACCTTTGGAGGTGTTTCCCACTTTGACCTCGGGGTTTCCAGTCCATACTCCGTACAGATGTTCCTGTACACTATGCCAGCCACTTGGTTATGGCGCTCCATGTATGCTTTCCCTGCCAGCATCTTAAACCCTGCATTTAAGTGTTGGATTGTCTCAGGGGCCTGTTTGCACAGCCTACACCTTGGGTCTTGTCTGGTGTGGTAGATTTGGGCCTCTATTGCTCTGGTGTTCAGGGCCTGCTCCTGTGCAGCCATGATGAGTGCCTCTGTGCTGTCCTTCAGTCCGGCCCGTTCTAGCCATTGGTAGGATTTCTTGATATCAGCCACTTCAGTTATGTTCCGGTGGTACATCCCATGTAGGGGTTTGTCCTCCCATGATGGTCCCTCCTCCAGCTCCTCTTCCTCTGTTCCCCATTGCCTGAGACATTCACTGAGCACGTCATCTGTTGGGGCCTTATCTTTGATGTACTTGTGGATCTTGAATGTTTCATCCTGGATAGTGGCTCTCACACTCACTAGTCCACGGCCGCCTTCTTTACGGCTAGCGTACAGTCTCAGGGTGCTGGATTTGGGGTGGAACCCTCCATGCATGGTGAGGAGCTTTCGTGTCTTAACGTCTGTGATCTGATTCCTTTGGCCACCTTATTATTCCCGCAGGGTATCTGATCACTGGCAGGGCGTACACACACATATATATATATATATATATATATATATATATATATATAAAGGACATGCATGTCTGCTGGACAGTTTAATAATAGCCTAAATCTGAATAATTTAATGACAACCTTTTGAAAGACTCAAGTGCAAGTGAAACAAGATATATTAAAATGGGAGCCACAAAACAATAAAAAACAAACAAACATAATATGGGTTTAAAAAAAAAGGGGGAATACCATTATTGTTGAAAATAGAATTTATTAAAGTAATTGATTCTGCAAGCCTTAGCTCCTTGGCAACGGTTGCTTGTATGGAGTCCATAACTCAAATATATAATGACCAATAGACTTTATACACCAGCACATACTGTAATTCAAAACTTTCCACTGACAGAGAGATGCACATGTAACTATGTATTCTGTCTGGGACCAAGGCCGTTGACCTGAGTCTGTCAGAAAGTCCTGAAGGTCCTGGTTGAGTGTGTCTGTTGCAGCAGCAGGTGTGGATACAGTTTGGCCAGGACACAGACGTCACATACAGTCTGCAGTGTGAAGTCTGAGAGAGCTCTGACAGCCTGACTCAGTGCATCAGCTCTACACCAACTCGTATTGATTTCACATTTCATAATTTTAATTAAAATCACTTCAGCAACAACACACTGTAATGCCTCTCTAATTGATACAAGGGAAATTAGCCTGCTTGCTAAAAAGCAGCGCATGACTTTATTGCTTACAAATCATTATCATTTAGCTGACATGCGATTCTATTATGATGATGAATTACATTAATGGCTATTTAAAATGCTTATGGGGGAGGCCTGGCCTGGTATGAGTCACTATAGAACCCCTGATGTCAACCGGGACCTGAGGCATAAAAGCAGGACTTTAGGCTCAGAGACTTGGCCTTAGAGCTACAGGTTCACTTCCGAAGGTTCAACAACGAGGTGGAATGATTTCCCTCAAGAACTAATGCATCTTTAATGCTCTTTAAAGTGTGTATCCAGATAATTACTTGCAGGAACTCGCTGGGACATCATCATTTTCAATGCCATTTTGACAAGTTACACAGCCAAACTGCAAGTAAAGTGAAGGACACAGTCACCCCCTGTGCTCTGGAGGGGTCCGGGGGAGCTAAACCACCAGGGACCAAGGCAGATGAAAGCTGGGTAAGAAGGTGTAAACTATAACACTTTGTTTTCCGGCTCTGCTGCACAAATAATGCACCGTGAGGCAAAGTAATCGTGAAGGAGCACACCACAAAGTCAGATTAGAACAGTCAGTTGCTGTGTGAAGGGTCATCAGGACTAACTTTAAACCGTCTGGTCTGGAGCACTGTTCACAGCATTGCATGCACATCCCAATAACAGAACAGAGGGGAAGTCTGTTAAATTCACTTGAAGACTAAGGCCATTGAGAGGAAAACCCACAAAACTGCCAATAATCTCTGTGTCATACCTAACTCATGAACAATTATTTTGCTATATTATTTGAAGCAGCCTTTACTGATTGATGACAGACAATTTATTAGGTGCGCTAACAGAAAAAACCTCAGCCAACCATTGTCATACTCATCACATTAACCATTGGTCCACCGGCTTGTCAATCATGCCTTGAGTGAGACATGCCCGTTCTCGAGTATTGCCCCTGGCTGCGCCAGTCAGTTAATCAACTTAATCCAGTTAAGTTGAGGGCGACTGTTTCCTCCCTTTGAGGTACTGTTCACATGTGTCACAAGGTCAACAATCCTTGCTACACTTTGCTCTGACAGCATTCCCTTCAGCCCCCGTTCTGAGTAATAATGATGTTCTGAACGTGTAGGGTTCATAACTTTAGACAGTTTTGAGCAGTTGTCTTCAAAGAAATTAAAGTAAATCCAAAGAAGTCCATGGAGTTCATACTGGTAATATTCAAATACAATTTCTTAAATATATAGATATAGATATAAAGCATATTTTCTTGAATTAAAATTGTATTTGAATTAGATAAAATATGTAAATTAAAAATTTATAAAAAGAGACGTTATTCATTAATAAACTCAAGGTAAAATGAAAAACTTTTGATTGTAAATCCCACTTTTTTTTGCTGTTTTTGGCAGCTTTTAGAAATAGCTCCATTCTACTAAACCAAATTTATTTAAGATTTTATTCAAGCTCTTTTAAGGACCTATATTTGTTTTCAAGTACTTTTCAGTCCTTGAATCTGTGTGTCTGAAATTTAAGTAATTTAAAGAAATGTGGGAACCCTTCCTTGAACCGCCACCTTATTGGGGTGGAGCACCTGGTGGATGGGTATTTCCCCACGGGGCCCGGCCAGGCTCAAACCAAAGGAGCAACGTGGGGCTGACCTCCCGTGGGCCCACCACCTGCAGGAGGAATCGTAAGTGAATTGGGTGGCAGTCGAAGGCGAGGCTTCAGCAACCCAATCCCTGGACACAGAATCTGGCTCTTGGGACATGGAATGTCACTTTGCTGGCAGGGAAGGAGCCTTAGCATGTGCGGGAGGTTCAGAGATACTGACTAGAGATAGTCAGGCTTGCCTCCACGCACAGCTTGGGCTCTGGAACCCAACTCCTCGAGAGAGCCTGGACTCTCCACTACTCTGGAGTTGACTGCTAGTGCTAGTCACAGTTTGTCCATAACGAAAAACATGTTCAAGCATAAGGGTGTCCACCAGTGCACGTGGCACCAGGACACCCTAGGTCAGAGGTTGATGATCGACTTTATAGTATAGTATAGTTTCATCTGACCTCCGACCGTTTGTCTTGGACACTCGGGTGAAGAGAGGGGCGGAGCTGTCAACTGATCACCACCTGGTGGTGAGTTGGATCCGATGGTTGGGGAGCAAGCTGGACAGACTCGGCAGGCCAAAACGTACTGTGAGTGTCTGTTGGGAACGTTTGGCCGAGTCCCCTGTCAGAGAGATCTTTAACTCCCACCTCCGGCAGAGCTTCGACCAGATTCAGAGGGAGGCTGGAGACATTGAGTCCGAGTGGACCATGTTCTCCACCTCCATTGTCGACGCAGCCACTCGAAGCTGTGGCCGTAAAGTCTCTGGTGCTCGTTGAGGCGGCAACCCCCGAACCCAGTGGTGGACACTGGAATTAAGGGATGCCGTCAAGCTGAAGAAGGAGACCTATCAAGCCTGGTTGGCTCGTGGGACTCTTGAGGCAGCTAATGGGTACCGGCAGGCCAAGCGGGTTGCCCCCCGATTGGTTGTAGAGGTTGTAAAAATAAAAAATAAAAAAATCCGAGCAAAAACAATAGGCCCTCCCGGTCATCACCGGCTCGGGCCTAATTATAATAAAAAAATATATAACTCAAGCGAAAACGACAAGAAAAACGCCTGTCTATTTTACATACATATGTTTAGCTCATTTTGCCCAAGTTTGGTGTCTGTGGAATGAAGCAGCTATTTTCTGTTGTTTTTTAAAAGAGAGGTGTATTCTAAGTCGGTTTACATCTTCAATTCAAAATGGCCGCCTTCCTGTGTGTGATAGAGTGTGGTCTCCATTGGCTTTTTTGTTCATAAGCCCATGCTGGATGTGTGTACCAAGTTTCATTTGCCTACGACAAACTAAAATTTTCACTTCCCATTGACTTTTTCCACATATTTGGGACGTTGCTATGGCAACACATTTATAGATAGTTGGTGGTGGTTATTGGCTTTTATGCTCGTCATGACATAAGAGATGTGTGTACCAAATTTCATGTCTCTATGACAAACTAAATTCTTGGGTCCCATTATAAGTTTGTAGGGGGCGCTGGAGAGCCATTTCTAAAGATAACCCTTTTATTTATCTATCATATCTTTGTGTTCAGGTCATGAATGTGCACAAACGCCTTTTTGGGTCCAACTCGATCCGAGAAGGCGTTTGAGAGTTAAGAGACATTTTATTTTCACAAAAATGGCCACCTCGTTACAGGCTTGCCACACCCATACCCGATAAGATATCAAAAACAAAGTCACAACTTTGGTTGGCACACGTGTCTAGATGATACTCACCAAATTTGGGGCCATTTAGATTAAAACACAATGATTTGCATCTTTCTGCGCATAAGTGCGATTTTAGTGGCACGTGTTTCACCACATGGCGGACTTCCTGTTGAGTTTAGGGTGTGGCTGTCATTGACTTTTCTGTTTGCCCTGAGGTGTCCTATGGATATACCAAGTTTCATTTTTCTACGTTGGAAAAAAGTTACTTTCACTTTCCATAGGCCCAATGTATTTTGACTTTTCTAGGGGCCGCCACTGAGTAATTTTTTGTATTTTTTTTTCGGGGACTTCAAATACATACATTTTTCGCCGAGCTTGAAGTCTGGGACCAATAAAAATGACTTTTCGTGCATGTTCACTGGGTAAAATTTAGGATCATTTTGCAGAAAAAAAAATAAATAAATAAATAAAATCCGAGCAAAAACAATAGGCCCTCCCGGTCATCACTGGCTCGGGCCTAATAAAAAAAAATAATCCGAGCAAAAACAATAGGTCCTCCCGGTCATCACCAGCTCGGGCCTAATAATATAACTGCCTATGATTCAGCCTCAGTGGAGGCGGCTCTGTGTGCCTGCTGAGTCTTATACTGAGTAGCCTGTAGCTTTAGTCTACAAGCAGTTAGCAATGCAGCCTTTCTCCAGTTGCACATGCACTTGGTCTCATATTTAAAATTTGTTGAAAGTGGCACACTGATGAACAATTTTTTTTTTAAAGTAGCACTCCATAACAAATGAATAAAGAACCTACCAAACACAATATAAATACTGTATTTAGAATGATGGACATCATGGACAAGAGACTTGTTGTCAGGATCCCTACCTGGTGTTGGAGTTAGTCTGTTTTGTTATTGTTTCTGTTTTGTATCTGATTTAATGTTTCTTTAATGTATCTGAGTTTGTTCCATTATTGTTTCTGATTTCCTGATTTTATTGTGAAGTTTCTCACCCCTGTCTGTGTTTCTGATTGACTTCCTGCCTTGTGTTTTTTCCTCCTGTGTGATTGCATGCTCCGCCCTGATGTGCTTCACCTGTCCATCGTTGTGTGTCTTTATAACCTGTGTGTTTTCCCCTGCTCAGTGCCAGGTTGTCTTCTCCCCTACTGTGAGGCTGTTGTTATGGTTTTCCTTGTGTTCCGGCTGTGGAGTTCTGGTTTCCTGGATTTTGATTTGTACCTTTTTGCCGGCTAAATACACCTTTTTTTTAACCTTCTGCCTGTGTTTGGGGTATGCATTGGAGTCTCACACGTTCCGGACAGTGTGTCCATGACACTTATTGTCCACAGCATTTCTGTTTTAAAAGTGTGGCCATCTCCCTTCAGTTTAAACACAAACACCAGCTTCTTCTTTGTGTATGGGGAGGAGGAGGTTCTTTTGGTGTCGGGGGTGAAGATCAAAAATAAATCTGTTCACGGGTGAGGCAGCGCTCTACCAGTTGATGACACTCTTCAAGGTTCAGCCTCTGTTTTCTGATCTGTAAAACAAACGAACAAGTCGTCTTTGAACCTACCTATCTATCTACCGTCTGTCCGACAGTAATGATGAGGTCAACCAAAGACCAGAACACTTAATGCAAAGTTTGTACGTGTGACACTAGCATTTAGCATGCTAGATACAGCCCTCAAAATACTTTAGCTTTTGTTTTCCTAAAGCAACCATATCACTCCCAACTTTTGTAGCGACTGTAGATTATTACTGTACGGTGAGTGCAAAGTAAATACAGTAGAGCAGTGCTTCTCAAAGTGGGGGGTGTGCCCGTTTGGGGGGGGGGGGGGGGCAGAACTAATGTGAGTGGTGCTGCAAAACGGACTCTTTTAAGGTGACACCTTTCATGTTATGTTCCGGGCAGAGAGACAACAACATGGAAATACACTGTAGGAGCAAAATGAAAAGCAAGCAAAGAAAATACAAATTCAGATGAAGAAAACGGCAGACATACACTTTAAAGACTAAGTCACGCAAATATGACAACGCTTATCTTGCTCTCTGCTTTATTGTGTGTTATGTCTAAAAACCCTCGCTGCACACAGTATAAAACCTTGTAAGTTAAGAAGGCACATAGAAACCATGCATTCCTCACATGTCACCAAACCACTTGAGTTTTTCCAAAGGAAATTAGAAAAATATAACATAGGGTAACCATATTTTCAAACCTAAAAAACGGGACACTTAAATTGCACGTTTTTCAAAAACTAACTGACTCACTGTTTTTGGATTCTCAAAAACATCTCCTATTCAACCTTTAACTGGCCTTTGTCCAGGGTGTGCCGTCCTCAGGCTCAAAGTTGATGGGATAGGCTCCAGTCGACCCCTAAGCAGAAGTAAGGTAATGAATAATAACATTCCAAAAGACCAAAGCAAATTCCAAAAAGAAAATCAAAGAATACAGTATGAGACCTTTACCCTCTCATCCTTCACCCTCTCAGTCTAAGACAGCAGGGCTTCCCTGAACCCTACATGTTTCATGACGTTGAATAAACTGTGCATACTGTTTGCTGTACTTGTGTGCTGTATAACTAACACAGTCTAATGCTGGCCATCCATCCCAGTGACTGTTGTTGTACCGCTGTTTAATTTCTTTACTCTCTGGGATGAGTTGCTCTTTAACAGTGGTCCTGCAGAGACATGGGGCTGTAGTTCTGTTTGTGACAACAGTAAAACACAGTGCAGGGCCATCCATGACCTCACTGCTGAGGGCGCGTCTTGTTTACCAGCGGGTGAGCAGCCACTCTATCAAACATTAACCCTGGAGCCTAGTTAACGAGCTTTGGCTTGTGCTGCTCCAGCCTCATTAAGAAACACTAACCACAGTTCAACACTGAATCAAATAATGCACTCACACACTCCTCTGCAGCTCAATTAAGACACTGAGCACAGGTTAGGACAAGTGCCTGGGGATGAAAATTTACAATCCTTATTTCAATAGCCACCGGGGAAGAGGTGTGTGGTGAGGCAGTGGCTTTGCAAGGCTCCACTAAGCTCCCACTAAATAAGACTGTCTGGGGAGAATCTAGCCTACACTAAGTTTGTTTGCAAGACAAGGGTAGTAGTTAGTTAGTTTGAAATGGTAACTTTACTTGTATTACTATAATTTTTGTTTACAATCTTTTGCATTTTTTGCTTTAAATAAGTTACAACATAGCCGTAAGTCTGTGAAGGTTCTCAGTCATCCAGGTTATCTTGAAGAAAAGGTTAAAGCAAAAGCATCTGGACTTAGTTTTCAAGGTGAAGACGTTTCGTCTCTAATTCCAAGAGACTATCAATTCTGAGGTAAGAGAGCAGAGCTTATATCTCTAGAGGGAGGAGCTTGACCTGAAACTAAACCAGAACAGCCTGGTCCTATCAGGTTCAGTTTCACTTCTGTTACCAGTGGGATTGAATGGGTTTCTTTTTTAACAAAGGCTACCTTACTACCTTATACTATTGAATAGCAGATGAATGCAGCATTAGTCTGAGTAGAGCGCTGTTGGCTCAGTAAATTCTTCCCTGCATAAACTTAGACAGAAATCCAGTTAGTCGCCTTAATCAGCCTATGAGCATCTATCACCTGCTCCCTCCGGACAAGACGTTTGTGGCTGAGGGTTAGAGATAATCTGTCTGAATGGATTGACTGTCTTTGACAGAATGTGTTTGCAAAGGTACTTTAGATGAAAACATGAAGATGATTGAATGAAGCACTTGGTCCCTCATTGTCAAACCTAAAACACAGGGAAAGCTGTAAGAACAGAACAAGCAGCAGCGGATGGAGTAGGACAAGTGTTTTATAAGACAAGACAAGACAAGACATTTATTTTTGTATAGCCCAATATCACAACAACAGTCGCCTCAAAGGGCTTAACAGACTGCACTAGACAACATCCCCTGTCCTTAGACCCTCCATCAGGGTAAGGAAAAACTCCAAAAAAAACCCAGCCAGGAAAAAAGAAAAACCTCAGGAGAACCACAGAAGGAGGGATCCACTCCCAGGATGGACAGGCCGTGCAGGAATGTGTCCAGAACAGTTGAAAAATACATAGAAATACACAAACATTTTCACAAATAAAAACATTTATATTGGCAGTGTCCAGTGTCCACTCTGGGTGTGCAATAGAGGATGGGGCCGCAGCCAACATCAAGGTAGATGACAGATGGGGTGGGGGCCCTCACACTGGAGCACGGGGGGGGGGGCGTCCACCCTAGTAGGAGGGAGAAAAGAGGAAAAAAAAAAACTGTAATAGGTAGATGTGATAATATGAGCGGATTTAGTGTGTACCTACAGCTACAACCAGTGTAAACGTGTACCTACAGCTACAACCAGTGTAAACGTGTGCCTACAGCTACAACCAGTGTAAACGTGTACCTACAGCTACAACCAGTGTAAACGTGTATCTACAGCTACAGCCAGTGTAAACGTGTACCTACAGCTACAACCAGTGTAAACGTGTACCTACAGCTACAACCAGTGTAAACGTATACCTATGATCAATCAGTCTCCATACGTTTGGTGAAATAAGTATGTTTTGAGTTTGCTTTTGAAAACTTCAACAGAGTCAGCTCGCCGCACTTCCACCAGGAGCCCATTCCATAAAAATGGGGCTCTATAAGAAAAGGCTCTGTAGCCAGCAGACTTCTTCTTTACTCGAGGAAGTTGAAGGAGGCCAGCGTCCTGAGAGCGAAGGTGCGAGCTGGAGTATACCGGGTGATGAGGTCAGATAGGTAAGAGGGCGCGCGTCCACAAAGGATTTTATATGTTAACAGGAGAACATTGAAATCTGCTCTAACATGAATAGGAAGCCAATGTAATGAAGCCAGGACCGGAGTAATGTGATCAAAATTCCTGGTCTTTGTTAAAAGTCTGGCGGCTGTATTTTGGACCATTTGTAGTCTGTGAGTACTTTTCCTCGGCAGTCCAGAGAATAACGCATTGCAGTAGTCCAGCCTGGATGTGACAAATGCATGAATGAGAATTTCAGCATCAGCTAAAGAGAGGCAGGAGCGAATTTTTTAGATATTCCTCAAGTGAAAAAAGCCCAGTTTAGTGACCTCACTAATGTGCTGCTGCAGTGATAGTGTGGAGTCAAAAATGACACCAAGGTTCCTCACAGTGTTGCCGTGCTCCAACACACAGTTGTTGATCGAGACAGTAAGATTGTTGAACTTGTGCCGATGACTGGCAGGACCAATTAACAAGAGCTCTGTTTTATCTGAGTTCAAATGGAGGAAGTTTTGAGACATCCATGTTTTAATTGAAACGAGGCAGGCCTCTAGACGCTTGATGTCAGTAGTATTATTCGCTTTTATTGGTAGATACAGCTGTGTATCATCGGCATAACAGTGGAAGTTTACTCCATAACTTCTGATGATTTGTCCCAATGGTGTAACATATAGTGAAAAAAGTATGGGACCAAGCACAGACCCTTGTGGCACACCGAATTTCACTGGTGCCGTGGAGGAGAAGGATTTATTAAAAGAGACAAAATGAGACCTATCACACAGATAGGATTCTAACCAAGCAAGAGCAGAGCCAGAGATGCCAAACACATTCTTTAGTCTGTTGACTGTCACTGCATGATCAATCGTATCAAATGCAGCGCTGAGATCTAGCAATAACAGTAGAGCCGATGAGTCCTCGTCAATCTGAAGGAGGAGATCGTTAGTCACTTTAACTATAGATACCATAGATATAAAGTAAGTTGTTTTAACACAATTTTTTCAAGGACTTTAGATAGAAAAGGTAAATTGGAGACAGGGCGGTAATTATTTAGGCATCCAGGATCCAGAGTAGGTTTTTTGAGTAGGGGTTTGACCACAGCCTGTTTGAAGAGGGAAGGAACGGTGCCAGTAGACAGGGACAAGTTTATAATGTTTAACATAATTTGCCCTACATAGGGCCACAGTTCTTTAAGCTGTTTTGCTGGCAGGATATCCAGAAGGCACGTAGTTGCTTTACATGAAAAAAACACCTTTGTCAGCTCATCGAGGGATACAGGATCTAGGACTGAGAGACGAGAGGTCAGTGGATCCGAGTGAATGGGACCCGGAGCTGAGGAAGACTAAACCAAAATATTATTCCTGATATCTTCAATTTTATGTTTAAAGAAATCTAAAAAGTCTTGTGCACTAAAGGGAGAGGAGTCTTCAGTTGTTCTTGGTTGGATTAGTTTAGCAACTGTCCCAAATAGAAACCGGGGGTTATGCCGGTTTTCTCTGATTAGAGATGAGAAATAAGCCGTCTTTGCAGTGCTGAGGGCGTGCTTATAGGTGTTTACACACAAACACCACTTTTGATAATTTAGATTAGTTTTTGACTTGCGCCATCTGCGTTCAAAACTCCTGCAGGCCTGTTTTTAAAGCCCGGGTTTCCTCGTTATACCATGGTGTAGGTCGTCTGGTTGGTCTGGGCTTTGTCCTGAGGGGTGCCACTGAGTCAATGATGGCTGAGAGGGTTGCATGGACCTCCTTTGTGTAGGCTTCTATTGAGTTTCCAGGTGGAGTTAAATTAGGAAGAACATCTGTCAGCCGTGTGGCAAACATTTCCATTGCAGCGCCTAAAATTCCGTGTAGACACTACGCAATTGTCGGAATTTGAGGGGAGTCTATAACTAATCTCAAATTCCACCAGTGAGTGAGCTGAAACAGCAGATGAAAGAGAGGAGACGAAGAGATGGGAGACATCTATTCCCCGAGCCAAAACAAGATCCAGATAGTTTCCACTAATGTGTGTGGGCTCATGAACAAACTGGTTGAAAGACAGGGTTGTAAGCAGTGATTGAAATGCTCTGGCCAGAGGATCACACTCCTTATTTAGATGAATATTAAAGTCACCAACTAGAAGGATGTTATCAGCGTGGGTTATTAAGTCCGAGAGGAAAACTCCAAACTCATCCAAGAAAGAAGAGTAGGGACCCAGAGGGCGATAGACTACAGCTAAATAAAATGGCTTCCTTCCGTTAATTTGAGAAGGAATATGTTTGATGAGTAACACTTCAAATGAGTTAAATTTTGGCTGTGATGATGGACCTGTAAAGCAAAATGCAGCTTTATGAATTGCTGCAACACCACCACCCTGCTTCAACGTGCGACCTACCTGTGCATATGCATAATCAGGGGGAGAGGCTTCATTTAGTGGCAGAAAAACATTGGGCCTAAGCCAAGTTTCACAAAGACAAAGTAAATCCAAGCAATGAGAAGTAATAAGATCATTAATTAAGAGTGCTTTGGAGGATAGAGACCGCACATTCAGGAGACCAATCTTTAGTCTTGACGTAGAGCCTGCATTTGAGGGCTGGTCCAGTGGAGCGATAGTAACAGGAACAAGCTGTCGAGCTCTAACAGTTTTGCCAGGTTTAAAAGAATGCCTCTGAGTTATAATAACATGAGGACATGATGCTTTTGGGTCACTGACTCTGTGAGTTTTCAGATGTGTTTAAGGACTAAATAAATTCACCATATCTAATAGATTTGGGCAGTAGACATTGGATTGGTACGGCCTAACCAGACAACTAAAAGCTGCTACATTATCCAGTTCCACACCCGCACTATCATGACTAGCAGGTTCTCTAATTCCTGCGACCTGCTGAGATTCCTTGTGTCAAATGCATTGAATGCACCTGTCTATATTACTAGACAAAATGGCAGCACCTTGTCCAGTAGGATGCAGGCCGTCTGCCCTCAGCAGGCCAGGCGGCCCCAGAAAGAAGGCCAGTTATCCACAAAACCATTTCTGACTACAATGCCGGGCCAGCCACCGGTTCATGGAAACTAATCTGCTATACTGTTCATCACTACCCCTTACGGGAGGGCCAGAGACAATTAATCGATGCCGACTCATCTTGTTCCCTAGTTCAAAAGTCCTAGCTAGGCTATCTTTGGTTACCTCAGACTGCCTCATTCTCACAATATTGGTGCCGACATGAATAACTATCTGCTTGTATGTAGTGTGAGTATGTGCCCTGGGAAACTCTCCCTTCCTGTGTGATGTCAGCACCCTAAGGTTAGCCTCTATGTCGGAAGCCCTGGCCCCCGGTAAACAGTGGACAATGGCTGGCGTCTCAAGTCTAACATTGCGGGTAATGGAGTCCCCTATCACCAGAGTACGATGCTGGCTCGGCTGGCCGGCGCAGAGGGAACAGGCCGGTGATCTGCGCGGACAAGCGGACTTGAAAGCACTGAAAACTGGTTGGCGGTCAGAGGGGGTGACCGCGGACAGGAGCGGACAACCGGAGGCTTGCGCCTGCCTGAACCACTTCGCCGACAGACCGGGAGGAAAGCAGGACTCTTTGCAACAGCTGCGGAAACAACTGAGCCGCAACTGGAGCTATCGCTAGCAGGACTGCTATCAGACCTGCATCTGATACTATCCGGAAACCCTGACACATCTAAAGTAACCAAACCCTATCTATTCTGATCTAGCTGCTCTAACTCACAAACACGTCTCTCTAATAGAGACAATCTGTCTAGTAATACCGAACAAAAATGGCAATCCATTGCCCCAAGCAGATGAAAAAACAGAAAAAGCTTAGCTAAGCCAGTGTTGCCAAATATTTTCAAAGGAAAGTAGCTAAAGCCTGGCCAAAAAGTCGCTAAATGTCGCTAGATGACGTCATGCGTAAATTAGCATATTCGCAACGTCTGTCATGGCCAATGGCCCAGGAACTGGAAGACTCCAAAGCAAAACCCCAGACACAGGCAAAGAGTTAAAATAAAGTTTAATGGTCCAACAGTACCAAACAAAATCCAAGGAACAGGGCAAAACCAAGGCTAGGGTCCGAGCAGAAATAATCCAGGAATACAATATCAGAACAAAAACAGACTAGGAAAAAATAATAGAACCTCCACAGAAAACAAGGATTACGTAGATCAGACACAATGAAACACAAAACAGACTCACGGTAGAAGACACGACGACCTGGCAAAGAGCAGTGGAACAAACAGGTATAAATAGACAAAGACAACAAGGAACAGGTGCAACACATCAGGGCGGAGCAGGCAATCACACACACAGAAGGGGAAGACAACAGGCAGGAAGTAAATCATAAAACACAGACAGGAGTCAGACATATCAAAATAAAACCCAACTCTAATACAAGCTAAACAAAATCAAATACACAACCAAACTGAAAATCAGACAATAAAGAAACCACAATATACTAAAAAGAACCATAACATCAACCGAAACAGACTACATAACATGAATCCTAACAACGTCATCACGTCATCATACTAAATTGCATATTTTCTTGCGTTCTGCCTGCCTAATGTGCTTTCTTGACAAATTCGTGCTCACATAGTCTTTTAGACTGTATTTTATTATGATATAGCCGACTGTCCCAATAAAGCTCTTCTCATTTCTCATCTCAATTAAGTGATAAGCACACGAGAAGAATAGAAATCAAATCAATCAAATCAGTTAGGAAAGTAGCTATTGGCTGTCCTATAAGTCGCTAAATGACACCATCACCTCACTTGCATATTGACCATGTGCATTGTGCATGTGATTGTGATAAACGCTGTAGGAGAGAAAGGAAATAAATCGCTGAAGAGACAAAAGGTGAGTAAAAACACAGGATCCACCAGCGGCGGCTTGCCAAGTTTCCGCACATGCGCAATTCATTTGCAGTCTGGACGTGGAGGCGTGAACAACTCCTGCTCTGACTGCAGCTGGGAGGGGCTGCTGCGCGAGGACTGGGCAGCCTATGAGTGCTTTGGGATGGGGGTGGGGCCCGCGGCAGCACCCGCTGCTCATTGATTAGAGTAAGAACGATGTGAGCTTTCACTTCAGAGAGTCTCCAAAAGTCTCCAATAACTCCAGAAAAAGTCGTTAGATTTGTCGCTAGTCGCTTTTTTGAAAATTTGTCGCTAGAGGGGTCTGAATTAAGCTAGTGTAGGTACAGCTAAGTCAAGCCAACTGTTCACAACTCACAATGATAAATTCTAACACACACACAAAGCAGTACAACCACAAGTTACAGGGAAAACTCAGAACACACAACAAGACTAACCACCAGTAGAAAACAGTAACAAACACAACAATCGAGGTATGCTAAGCGCTAACTCAATTGCTAGCTAGCCCAAACAAAAATGCCCTGTTCACAAAACGACAGCAACTCTGGTACTAACCTCTAGCAGAAATATAATCAGTATAACAATGAATGAGGTGTGGTGCACAGTTAAAGTGTTGACAATGTTTAAGAAATAATAAATACGTAACTTTTGAGACAATGCTAGGAGAGATTCGTCACCGGGATGCGTCCTTCGTCCACCGGCAGACAAACAAAGTCTGCAGGTGGACAGACTTTGTGATATTAGAAGTTATAAGCCTTCTAATATAAAAACTGATGAACAGGAGATGGCATTGTAGCAAACAGCAGTCAGCTGAGCTGAGGCGCCCGCTGCAGAAGTGTAAAATGTTGGTCTCAGTCTTGTGCAGCAGAGGGGATCAAACTGAGCAGCTGCAGAGATGTTAAAAATGAGCCTAGTCCTCCAAGTGGCATAGACTTCAGAGGTAATGTGTTTGGTAGTTAAGCACTGACAGTGACTTATTCCTCCTCGGTCTTCAGCGGAAAAGGCATCTTGGACCATCTGGACTGCCCGTTATAGCACTCAAGTAATACGACTTAGCCATTATTTTTTGCATTTCTATATGAAGACCAGGGCCATTTCCTCATTAAGGTTATTGGATGATGGAGTGTGGGTTATAAACAGATCTAATAGGGGGAATTTAATGAACTTTCGGACTCCATAGAGAGGAAACCTTCAAAGGCAGAACAGGGCAGCTCGAAGACA
>CM044554.2:3527706-3615206 GCA_024416835.2 Perccottus glenii
GTGCCTGTGTTTTCATGTTTAACTGTTCATGTCAAGCAAGCCCGGAGAAAAATTTATGTATTTGAAGTCCCTGAAAAAAAAATACAAAATGTGACTCAGTGGCGACCCCTAAAAAAGTCAAAATACATTGGGCCTATGGAAAATGAAACTAAATTTTTCCAATGTAGAAATACAGAACTTGGTACATCCATAGGACACCTCAGGGCAAACAGAAAAGTCTAAGACAGCCACACCCTAAACTCAACAGGAAGTCCGCCATATGGGGTGAAACGCGCGGCCACTAAAATCGCACTTAGCAAAAACATGCAAATCATTGTGTTTTAATCTAAATGGCCCCAAATTTGGTGAGTATCATCTAGACACGTGTGCCAACCAAAGTTGTGACTTTATTTTTGATATCTTATCGGGTATAGGTGTGGCAAGCCTGTAACGAGGTGGCCATTTTTGTGAAAATAAAACGTCTCTTAACTCTCAAACGCCTTCTCGGATCGAGTTGGACCCAAAAAGGCGTTTGTGCACATTCATGACCTGAACACAAAAATATGTAAATAAAAGGGTTATCTTTAGAAATGGCTCTCCAGCGCCCCCTACAAACTTATAATGGGACCCAAGAATTTAGTTTGTCATAGAGACATGAAATTTGGTACACACATCTCTTATGTCATGACGAGCATAAAAGCCAATGACAACCACCCCCTATCTATAAATGTGTTGCCATAGCAACGTCCCAAATATGTGGAAAAAGTCAATGGGAACTGAAAATTTTAGTTTGTCGTAGGCAAATGAAACTTGGTACACACATCCAGCATGGGCTTATGAACAAAAAGGCCAATGGGGACCACACCAAGCCTCTCCCATGGTACCTCTAAAATGGTTGTTGCGTAAGGGCGCCGCCATACGGTGATTTTACAGCGACATACAGCGATATACCTCCGTCCACCAGAGGGCAGGCTCCAAAAGCGGAAATATAAGGAGAAACCCAATGGCGACTTTACAAGAGTAAAACTCATGTTTACAGCCTGGTACAAAAGATGGCTCCGGGCTCTAGAGCTAAGTTTTTACTACATGACAACTCTGGGGTGAATTTTTGATTAATATGTTTGTTTAAGCTATATAAAAACTATTGTTTTACTATGGAAAAAGCCCGGATGTAATGGCCATTTTATTCCCCATTCGTAATGACCATATTGGTGAATAGGGGACCAATGGGCGGATATCATCCATAATTATACTATCTATGGACCACACCCTATCACACACGGGAAGGCGGCCATTTTGAATTGAAAATGTGAACCGACTTAGAATACACCTCTCTTTTAAAAAACAACAAAAAATAGCTGCTTCATTCCACAGACACCAAACTTGAGCAAAATGGGCTAAACACATGTGTGTTCAATAGAAAGGCGTTTTTCTTGACGTTTTTGCTTGAGTTATATATTTTTTTTATTATAATATTTCTGCAAAATGATCCTCAATTTGACCCAGTAAACGTGCAACTAAAAGTCAAATTTATTGGCCCCAAAATTCAAGCCCGGCAAAAAAAGTCCCCGAGGAAAAAGAATGAAAAATGACTCAGTGGCGACCCCTGGAAAATGACACCTCAATGACACCTCAGGGCAAACAGAAAAGTTTATTACAGCCATACCGTAAACTCAACAGAAAATCTACTATGTTGGGTGGAATGCGTGACCACCTAAATCGCACCCCTTCTGTCTAAAGGCTTTTCATCTAAACAGCTCCAAATTTGGTGAGTATCATCTAGACACGTGTGCCAAAAAAGTTATCAATTTGTTTTTTGATATATTTGTGGCTGTGGTCGTAATGAGTCTGTGAAGAGGCAGACATTTCTTTGGGAAATAAATGCCATTTCCCAATTGCCAGGATCCTTCCTTTCACCTCTGACTGCAAGCCTGTGTTTGGATCCAACGCCATCGTCAAGTTTGCAGACGACACTACAGTGATTGGTCTCATCAGCAACAACGATGAGACTGCCTACAGGGAAGAGATCCAGCACCTGTCCACATGGTGCAACGAAAATAACCTGCTCCTCAACACCACCAAAACGAAGGAGCTCATCGTGGACTTCAGGAAAGAGTCTAGAGGCACACACGACACCATCCACATCAATGGAATGGACGTCGAGCGTGTCTCCAGCTTCAAGTTCCTGGGGACCCACATCTCGGCTGACATGACCTGGACAACCAACACCTCCAGCCTGGTCAAGAAGGCTCACCAGCGCCTCTTCTTCCTGAGGACACTGAGGAAGAACCAGCTCTCTCGGCCATCCTGGTGAACTTCTACGCTGCGCGATAGAAAGCATCCTGACGAACTGTGTCACAGTGTGGTATGGGTGCTGCTCTGTCGCGGGCAAGGCATTGCAGCGGGTGGTGAAAACTGCCCAGCATCACAGGGACTCCACTTCCTGCCATCGAAAACATCCAGAGGAAAGCGCTGTCTGCGTCGAGCTCGCAGCATCCTTAAGGACTCCTCCCACCCAGCCCACAGACTGTTCTCCCTCCTCCCCTCCGGCAGGCGTTTCAGGAGCCTCCGGACTAGAACCAACAGACTAAAGAACAGTTTCTTCCCAGAGCTGTGTCTTTACTGAACTCTAACCCTTGCTGACCCCACCTCTCACAGAACTCCTCTCTCACCCCCACCATGCCACTCCCCTCACAGACTCTCCTCTCACCCCACCATCCCACTACCCTCATAGACTCTTCTACCCCCACCACCATCCCACTCCTCACAGACTCTCCTCTCATCCCCACCATCCCACCATCCCTGCACTACCGCACCTTTGCTACCAACTGTTTACATTTCACTGTTTGCACTACCAAATCTACTGCTTACCTTAAGCTAACATACAATTGTATACACCTACCTGTAAAATTCTGTTCATAGTCAGAGACATCTGTATATCACATGTGTGTGTGTGTGTGTGTGTGTGTGTGTGTGTGTGTGTGTGTGTGTGTGTGTGTGTGTGTGTGTGTGTGTGTGTGTGTGTGTGCGTGGGTGTGTGTGTATGTGTGAGTATGTATGTGTGTATGTGAGTGTGTGTGTATGTGTGTGTGTGTGTGCTTGTGTGTGAGTGCGTGTATGTGAGTGTGTGTGAGTGTATGTATGTGTACGTGTGCATGTGAGTGAGTGTGTGTATGTGAGTATGTGTGCATGTGAGTGTGTGTGTGAGTATGCGAGCGTATGTGTATGTGAGTGAGTGTGTGTGTGTATGTGTGTATGTGAGTGTCTGTGTGTATAGCTCTCCCGGTGTGTGTGTGTGTGTGTGTGTGTGTGCTTGTGTATAGCTCTCCCGGTTTAATTCCCCTGTGAGTATGTGTGTATGGTGGTGTGTGTATGTGAGTGTGTGTATGTGTGTGTATGTGTGTGTGTGTGAATGAGTGTGTGTATAGCTCTCCCGGTCTAATTCCCCTGGGTGTATGTGTGTATGTCAGTGTGTGTATGTGTGTATGGTTGTGTGTGTATGTGAGTGAGTGTGTGTGTGTATGTGAGTATGTGAATGTCTGTGTGTACAGCTCTCCCGGTTTAATTCCCCTGCGTGTATGTGTGTATGGTTGTGTGTGTATGTGTGTATGGTTGTGTGTGTATGTGTGTGTGTATGTGAGTGAGTGTGTGTATGTGTGCGGCGCGATGCGTGTGTATTACATTACATTTAGAGTACATATTCACCTGTAAATGCTGTTTATAGAAAAGAGACACCTGTAATTATATTTATGGCACACACTCACCTTTTATAGTAATAACCATCTGTATATTTATATTCATTGTACATATTACCTGTAAATCCTGTACATCTCCATATCCTGCACGTACGCAACCACTGTATATATCCTGCACTTTACTGCTATTGCACTTCTGGTTAGACCTAAACTGCATTTCGTTGCCTTGTACCTGTACTTGTGTAATGACAATAAAGTTGAATCTAATCTAATCTAATTTAGAGGAGGCCCCTACAGAGCCAAGACTAGAGTCTTAGAAAACTCCTCAGAATCCTTTGGAACTTGTAAACTTGTACTTTTAGACAAGTTATATTTACATTTTGCCTTTTTAAACAGGGGGGTGCTGCGATTCCTGAGTCATCTCAAATCTCCAGCCAGTACTTGTTTTTTCTCGCCTTAGCCCAAGCATAATCTATTATTTTCAAAGGTTCAGACAGCTCCCAGGAAAACCAGGGATTGTGGAGACCTTTAACTCTAAATTACAAGGTGGTATAGCAGGCCCCAGCAGTAGCACAGGCCCGGTTATTTGACATTACCGTGAAGTTTACGCTTTAAAGCACAAAATGCACTCCTCCGAGTGCATGGGTCTCAAGGGAGGCGAGGGCCTTTATCGCCGCTTGCGGCTTTAATTGTTTTTATAATTGTACTTGCTCATTAGTAATATCATAACAGCTGTTAAAATATGCCAGAATACTGAAATTACACTTATTTTGTTAACAATATGATGGGGGAGGACTAGGGGTGTCAACAATAATCGATTTGGCGATGCATTGCGATGCGGGGCATGAACGATTTAGCATCGATGCAGCAAAGTGCCATAATCGATTATGTCACCGTTTATTTTCTGGCGGACAATAAAGTTGTTAAGTTTCAAATACTTCCGGTTCCGGGGGAATAACAACAACAACAAGCAAGATGGCTGAGGCGGAGGGAGATGGCCGCGATAGACAGGTTATTAAAAACGCGCCCAAAGCTTGGAAAGCGGACATCTGGGCACATTTCGGATTTTATGAAGTGAACGGGAAACAAGGCTTACACGGTGTGTTAAATCTGCCACACTAAAATTAAGCACGTTGGCAATACAACTAACTTCCCGAACCATGTTGATCGTTGGCATCCTGAGTTAGCTTCAACAACATCACAAAAAGTCGACACATCCCAGCCAAGAATTGACGAGTCGCTAGTGTCAACATTGCCACACAACTCCGAGAGAGCAAAGAGGATCACACAATCGGTGGCATGCTTTATAGCGAAGGATCTACGACCCTATTCTGTGGTAGAAAATGCGGGGTTTCGCCAAATGCTTAAAATAATTGAGCCCCGGTATAAGCTCCCGACTTTATTTTTGGTTTACATTACTGTATTTCACATATTAATACTTTATTGTATGCAGCTGATGTGATGGTAGGATCAGGGCAGGCATATAATTGTCATTGTCTTAAAGCTGCTAAGCTGCGTTTTTTTTGAGAATAGTTTGCACTTTACTTTACTACTTGAAAAAAGTTTCACAGTAATAAGTGGTTACTGTGTGTTGTTGCACTGAATATTTTTATTCCTGGGTGGTTGTTGTTAACATAGTGTTACTTATTATTTTAATATTTGCACAAGACTTCAGGAAGTGCCCTGTCTTAGAGCTGCAATTTTACTGTGTGTAAAAAATTAAAATAAAGCACTGAAAGCAGTGATTTTGATTGTTTTCTTTTTCAGGTTTGAAAATGCCATATCCAATACCCTGTACCATTTAATTTTATTTAATTACATTTCATTTTATTACATTTTATTTAATTTTATTTAATTACATTTTAATAACTTTTATGTGAAAGATACAGGATACACATAACAGCCAATAAAATCTGTTGTTTAATATCTGCTTGTATTGCCTCATGACTGATGAAAAATTTGCCTTGTGTGCAGTAGAATTTTGATGCATCTCAATGCATCGCAATGCATCGTAGAATTGAATTGAATCGAATCGTTACCTGGTGAATCGTAATTGAATCGAATCGTGAGGGCAGTGCCAATGCACACCCCTAGGGAGGACCCCCCTAAAAACATTTAACTTCACGTGTCCACCACTGTGATTAAATGTGTCTCCTGAGTTCAGCCTCTAAAGCTCTGACCCAAGAGCCACCTCTAGTTCCAGTAATAGGTCAGTGGAGCTTGTGGAGGTGGGCTACACTGTGAAATCCTTTCATGGGGCTCATAATACCTGGCTGTGACCTGTATTTACCATATAGGGAGGAATAGACTAGTAGCCTATAACAGACTATAGGGTATTTAAACAAATTGTCACCCTTCTACAGTCTGTGCCCCTACCTGGGCCCTCCAAGAAAAAAAAATATAGACATGCCACCAGGGCTGGACTGGGACAAAAAAAAGGCCCTGGCATTTTTGCTCAGACCGGCCCACCACAATCGGTCAGACACAACCAACTAGTACACCATCCTTGTGGTCCCTGTAGATATGCATATCTACTGTTCCATTCCAAAAAACCCTACAAAGCTGAGAACTAAGTGCCATGGACCAGTGTACCAGTGCAAGTGGACCAGTGTACTCACTCTCTCTTGACAGACTCCCTGGTGATCAAAGGTTCCTCCCTGTCTCTCTCCTCCACTGCTAACTCAACCTGGCTTGACTATACATAAGGACAGAGAGAGAGAGGATTACAATTATTTGGAAGAGTTATTAAAAGTACACTTAGCAAGGATCCATTTTGGTTATATAGTCCTGTATTCTTGAAGAGCAGGATTTCTAGATGGACAAAGTGCTCCATGTTATAAAAGCTAGTTAACCCTTTAGAACCCAGTATAATGTGGATGTAGAATACTGCTAATTCTAAAAAGAAATGTTTTTTTTTTTTCAATGAACCAGACAGCAGAAAAACTAGTTTACAATTGCAAGTATAGGCTACTTTGTTTTAAAGAGCACAAACCCCTCTTTAATATGACACCAAACAAGATTTACCTCTCATTGTTGAGATACTCCTTAAAAAAAAGAAAACCAACCTATACTACCAAATTACTCACACAAAACGTCCTAAAAATATGATATTCATATTATTCACTCGCCGTAAATATTGCATATTAATGATGTTGGAAATTCATTAGAAACATGAGCAAATATCTACTTCGTTGAAAATACAGCTAAACAAAAATATACAGCTTTCAAAATGCAAGGCGGGTTTTTAATCCCCAAATAGCATGTGTAAATGTCTGATAAATCGTATTAATATTCTCCTACACAGTATTATATTATGTTAATATAAGACATTGTAGTTCTTCAATGTTTCCTTGTTCGTTCGCTTTTATTTTGAAAAAGCGGATCATTTTCTTCTTCGGATGTTTTCTGTGACGCTAACACTTCCTGCTGCTATCTCTTAACGCGTGATCGCGTGTTGTTGGAAGGAGTTCTGAACTCTGAGAGTGCGTCGAGCTAGAAAGTTAAAATTAAAATAATCAAATGGCATCATTTACGTTTTCTAGAGAAACGCCATTATGGGTATTAAAGGGTTAACATTAGAATAGTCCGCCAAAGTTGCAATTGAATAAGTTAACTCTGCTAACCTAGCTTATGCTGTGTTATTTGACTTTAGCTGAGTGGCTAGTGCAGTGGGTGACAATCTGAATGGACTATATAATGGCAACAACGATTAAGTTGTCTTATTATAATATTCATTAATTTAGGTAAATCATCATCTTCGCGTGGCCCACACACACACACTTTCCTCCTGCACCCGCCCTGATTAACACTCCTCCCTGTTAATCATGTAGCTAACATGCTTACCGTTTCAATTACACTCTCCATGTTTCTGCAAAATGTCGTCCAGGTACTGTAGGCTTGGATACTGAAGCTACAGCACTAAACATGTCTGTTATTTTTGCACATGTTGAGGCATCAACCTCTAGCATTTTTATTTTTTGCTCCAACCGCACTTTAGTTTCTCCATCCTAAATCCACAGATTTCTGGCTCTGAGCCACTAACTGCATCTGACACAAGAAACAGAGGAGGAGGGTGGAGTCTGTTAAGAGATGATTGGGCCAGTCCAGTGTCAGTATGAAAATGAACCAATGGGCCGCTGTCCCTGCTTTATGGGCCGGTCATTGGCCAATTAAAAAAAAAAAAATTCATATTATATGGACCAGCCCCAAGTCGTCGGCCCACCGGGCATTTGCCCGGTATGCCCAGATTACCAGTCCAGCCCTGCATGCCACTGGTTTTATGTTCTACACTAGACTCAAACAGGCCGACTCTGTTTTCAGGGGCGCTACACGGGGTTGGGGGTGGGGTGGGGGTGGGGTGGGGGTACTGTTTACCCATGGCAGGGCCCTCAAAGAGCCTGTAATAAAAATGGGTTTTAATTTGCATTTTCAAATTATTTATATAATAAATGTCGTAATACTATACACCAGGGGTCTTCAACAGGCTGTCCGGATCCAGACCTCCGGGGGACTTGATCCGGACCGCAAGACATTTTACATAATTACAAGCGCTTTGTGTAATCTATCATTTAGAACCGACACTTCAAGAACAGCTATGTCTTGTAGTGTGTGTAAGGTAATAGAGATATTAATTTATCAATTTATGTAAATTATCAATTAATATTTCTATTATCAAAGGGCACCACCCAGAATTAAAGTTCTGGGAAACTGATTATATTTACTAAGTCTCAATTAATCTGAAGGAATAGAATTCTTTGTTTTCAAATATGTCTTATACAAATAGGAAAACACCAAATCAAAATCTTAAATGTTTTATGGGGTTTGTAGCTGCCGTCAGAGGCAACTCTTATATTTCAGTTTTAGTATGCACTTTACACTTAAAAAGTCAATAAATAGTTAAAATGTTCAGAAGAATCATTATAATAAGTAATATATATATTTTGAAAATATGTAATTTAATTTGATATTATTCAGTTAAAAACATAGAAAAGGGAGGGAACCTATTTTTTTGTTCCGCTTGGTTGTAATTGTTGCTATCAGGATAGTTTTTACCGGTGCATTAGAGGTTGAAAAGCCACACGGTGCTGTGCTAGTAATGTGTCTTCGAGAGTTACGTCTGTAAGAAGTTATATTGTTTTTTGTTTTAAGAAGAAGAAGTTATAAACCTCCAAGTTCATTCTTCTTGAGTTAGAGAGGCCAATGAGGTATGTGTTTTATGGTGTTAATTATTTTGCTGTATGTGAACATGTGTAAGTTACGTGACGGTGTGTTAATGTGTAATTAGCCAATTAAGTGTATTTTCTTATATGTTGAATGTGCACTTTATTTATTCGTTTTTTGTATGTATTTTTCATTTATTATTATGTGTAAAACAGTGCTTTTAGATAGTTAATGTAAGTTTTATGTATTTCTTTTATTAGTTCTGACGGCATTGTTGGGGCATTAAAGATCACAAGATTAGCATGTACAAGACATGTTGAAGACTCGTGTCCAAATAAATGTCTGTTAAAATCAAGAACGATCTGAGCCTATGATTGAACTTGAGGGGAGTGACAGGGTTTATTAAAGATTACACAAAGTTATAATGAGGAATAAAATAATGGTAACATAACACAAAGGGACAGTTATTAACACATAATGGGAATAATGATTAACACAGAACAATAAACAATAACATTTACTGATTAGAACTTTGTGGAGGACAAGGAATGTTTTGACTGATTAAAACTTGGCTGGGGAGTTTAATTACCGGACTATTAAGAAGAGGTTTAGGGAAGGAGATTTTGAATGAATTTATGGATATAATCGAAGTTCTGACTGGACCTTTACTCAAGACAGTGTACAGTTTTATAACGCCAAACATCAGTGTCAAGTGCTCAACTCACTCTAGTCGTCCTACGAACTCAGCAGTCAGGGCTTCTCCAGCTGGTTGTTGCCAAGCGACAAGATGGCGGCAAATGTACGCTGATCCCAAAGGAGCCGTGGAGCTCCTTAGTAGGGTAGAGAAGGCGTTCTGTTACTGTCTTTGAGTGTAAGGCAGGCCTCTACCCAGTGGTTGAGGCAAGAGTCTTTTAACACAAAAATTGATCACTGAAAAAGGGTCTCAGGAGTCGTTTTCTCTGGCTTAAAAGGGCTTTGCGGGATTTGGTTCAGTCCGGTATCCCGTACAGAACTACAAATTGCCTTCCGTCTCCAGGAGATGTCAAAAGAGTGTTTTACAAAAATAATCAATGTGCGTAGGCTTAAAGAAAAATCACGTTTGGCAGAATGTAGATGGCAGCATGTGACCATCACAGAAGTCTCAAGGTTCAAAGCGCATTCCAGTGTTCAATCAGATGGTCATAAAATGTTCTGGAGCTGGATAAACAGTCTTATCTCAAAGGATTTACGATTGCCTTGTCAGGGTGCTGGGTACCACGCCACCTAGGGTCGTAAACTGAGTCACCCCAAGACTTAATAACAACAGTTGGCCATCTGGGCTTATTTAAAAAGGCACGTTCAATCTCCTTTTGGAAAAATAAGACAGGGTTAGTGAGCCTTTTATGGCTGTTGAGTATCTGTAAAACAACTGTTCATCATGTGTGACTGGTCACCAGATCTTAACAAAACAATGAGACATCTGGAATGAATCCCAGAGATGAGGTTCACCCCATGGCCATCTCCTGTGGGGGTGCTCACTGGGTCACTCCAGCTCAGGGAGTGAGCTTCTTCCTTTGTACGAGTTGCTACAGTCTGCACGCGTGGGTCCTCAAGTCACTATGGTTACGGACACAGCGGCAAATTCAGCATGTTTAGCGTAGCGTGATAATGAGTTAGAACGACTAAAATCTAAAAGTTGAGTCTCGGGTCCGTTTGCGCTGCGTTATGGATGTTATGAACGTTATGGACAGAGAGGGAATGTTTATTTTATCAGATTAAACAGAAAAACAGCTCCTGAGCTCCGTGTCAGAGTTGAATTTAATGAGCCAGTCTGGGCTGATGGTATAATCACAGAATGAATCCAGAACTTAACCAGCACTGGACAGTTATCATGTCAGGATTAAAACAACTCAGCTCAGAGAGGATGTCTAACAATGTGCTGAGTTGTTCATTTGTCTGTCAACTTTTTTATTCTGTTCTAAGTTAAGTTGACTCGTTTGTTGCACATTTGACCTGATTTTTGCGAGTAATATTATTTTTATTTAACCTTTATTTATCCAGGATGGTCCCACTGAGATTACAAATCTCTTTTGCAGGAGAGTCCAGGCCCCATGTGGGTTTGGGGGGGGGCTGTTGTACATGTTTTTGGTGGTAGGGAAAACTGGAGTACCCGGAGGAAACCTACACAGACACAGGGAGAACATGCAAACTCAACACAGAAAGGCCCTGCCCTGGATGGGAATCGAACCCAGAACCTTCTTGCTGTGAGGCAGGAGTGCTAACCACTCTGCCCCTGTGCCGCCAAGCTGAAACCATTTGTGTTTATTTGAACCAAACATATGTTTATTTTGGTGATTAAAAATCTGAAAAGGTATGAAAGGAAGGGTTTGGAGATGAGTGACATAAGTCAAACTTAAGTTCAATCTAAGTTTCTTTGGGAATTCTAAATGCTGTTAGAGACGGTCTGTGAAGGTTATCAGTCATCAAGGTCATTTTGAAAAAAAAGGTTAAAGTAAAAGCATCAGTTTTCAAGGTGAAGATGTTTTGTCTCTAATTCCAAGAGACTTTATCAATTCTGAGATCAACTGTAAGAGAGCTGAGCTTATACATAGAGCTGATGTGCCTTGGCAAAAAGTTCCATTTTTGTCTCATCTGTCCATAGGACATTCTCCCAGAAGCTTTGTGGCTTGTCAACATGTAGTTTGGCATATTCCAGTCTAGCTTTTTTATGATTTGTTTTCAACAATGGTGTCCTCCTTGGTCGTCTCCCATGTAGTCCACTTTGGCTCAAACGACGACGGATGGTGCGATCTGACACTGATGTTCCTTGAGCATGGAGTTCACCTTGGATCTCTTTAGAAGTCTTTCTGGGCTCTTTTGTTACCATCGGATTATCCCTCTCTTTGATTTGTCATCAATTTTCCTCCTGCGGCCACGTCCAGGGAGGTTGGCTACAGTCCCATGGATCTTAAATTTCTGAATAATATGTGCAACTGTAGTCACAGGAACATCTAGCTGCTTGGAGATGGTCTTATAGCCTTTACCTTTATCATGCTTGTCTATAATTTTCTTTCTATTCTCCTGCGACAACTATTTCCTTCGCTTCCTCTGGTCCATGTTGAGTGTGGTACACACCATGTCACCAGACAACACAGTGACTACCTGAAGCCCTATAAATAGGCCCACTGACTGATTACAAGATTGTACACACCTGTGATGCTAATTAGTGCACACACCTTGAATTAACATGTCCATTTGGTCACATTATTTACAATCTTTTCTAGGGGTACCATCAATTTTGTCCAGGCCTGTTCCATGAGTTTATTTTTTAAAATAATTCTGTTGAAGCATGGTTGAAAAGCAATGTCTGACTTTCATTGGTTAACATTCATAGAATTTTTATTTATTATTACTTTTGTCAGAATAAAGTTTTTTCTGTGACCATTGTGAGTTTTTCTTTCATTGACCGAAGGGTACCAACATTTTTGTCCACGTCTGTATCTCTAGAAGGAGGGGTTTAACCTGAAACCAAACCTGATGGACCAGGCTGTTCTGGTCTCATAGTCAGAATAGACCTTCAGGTGTTGTTGTTGTTTTAGAGTGAAACTGTTTTGATTTAGGTTTCAGAACACTGTTGTAATACTAGGCAACATAAATCAGAGGCCACCTGTTCAGAGATGAAACGTCTTCACCTTGAAATCTGTTACAAAACTAATCATAATTAAAATGTTACCCCACATGGGGTAAACACACAGGAAATAAATCTTTGTATTCTGATTTTGGACATGTTTTAAGATGAACCTGCAAATTATTTAGTTATTGGCAACAACTAATGCTAAAGAAATGATCAGTGCATTTTTCCTTGTGTCTGTTGTTTTCAGAGGAAAGACAATAGAAAGAGATGAATTATGACGGCATCTTTGTTAGATTTGTTTAAGAAATATGTTTTGGCTTGAATTGATTTGAAGTGGTTTTGTATTTAAAATATTCTCAAACATTTATGAAGGACTATAATGTTGTCAATAAACAACTAGGTCTTGAGCATTAGCTTTGGTCTCTTTTGATTTTGTAGTATTTTCCTTTTGTCTGTGAACTGAGAGCTAAACACTAAAACATCCTGCGAACAAAGAAAAAATACAACAAACAGTGGGCTACCTACATTTATGTCCACAGTGTTCAAGAGGCTGTAGGTGTGGATTGAATGGGACTTTACTTAAAGTCCCTTACTTTAAACACATATCCTTTTATTTTAATTTTCTGGACCCCTCACGGTGAGGAAAGTTAACTAAGCAGACCTCAACCAATTTTAGTTGAAGACCCCTGTTATACACCCTGACCAAATAAAGGGATTGCGATGAAAATGTTCAAAATAGTTTTGTCCATATGCATGCCTGGTTGATTTAACCAAGTTACAGTCGTACTGAGAGACTGAGAGACAGCCTGAGGAGCAGGAGGAATCTGGCAGTGGCAGGCTTGGCCTCCAGTCAGAAAAAGAGATGTATTGAGTCGAGAAAGTCAAATCTAACCTAGTCATAGAAAGAAAGGAGAGGGAGAAAAGTTGTAATAAAGAAAACAGCTACTGACAAATTTCTTTGAAAAGAGGTGAGGTCCACTCCAAAACTAAGCTAGCATAGTTTAAATTGTTAGCTAATATTAATAGCAAAGGTAGAAGGGAAGACACAGCGTCAACTAAAAATGTAAATGTAACACTGTTGAAATGAAGCCACATGTAAGTAAAAGCATCTGCTAAATGACTAAATGTAAATGGACTCACTCTAGTCTAGTCATTTAGCGGGTCATTTACATTGTTAACCCGTTCATTAAAAATGCACAGCTTTAGAAGAGACAATGATATGTTTGATTTCAAAGACAGAACATTTCCTTGTCTACACAAATCTGTTTTAAAGACCTGATCAGCAGTTTTGCAAATCCAAAGACCCATCAATGGGCATTTAGTTAAATATTAAATGGTTTTCTTCTTGACATTTTCAACAATAGCTATTCTTTTTGCAAATATTAATAAAGATAAGAATTAAAATTGTGTTTATTTGTAATGTTAATGAAATGTTTTTCACAGTATAATTAGCATGCACTAAACACTATACACACTAATACTACTAAAATGTAGTGACAAAAATAGGAGGAAAAAGAATTGAGTAAATCAGTGTTCTATACCAGTCAGTGCAGACTATAAAGCAGCAGGGTAAAGTTAAAACAGACATAAATAAACTAGACTGTAAAAACCTACACGGTCGTCCTTCAACCGGAAGGTAGGAGGTTCGATTCCCACTCTCTCCACAGTTCATACTGTTGTTGTGTCCTTGGGCAAGACACTTAACCCACCTTGCCTCGTATGAATGTGTGAGAATGTGAATGTATTTGGTGATGTTCGGAGAGTCTCTGTCAGTCTGCCCCAGGACAGCTGTGGTTACAGATGTAGCTTACCACCACCAGTGTGTGACTGTGGAGTGAATGAATAATTGATATGTAAAGCGTCTTTGCGTCCCCGGAAAAAAAGCTCTATATAAAAGTGATGTAATAATAATAATAATAAATACACCCCTGCTAGGATGAAGAAGCTCTGTTACAGACAAAACACACTTCATCCAGACCCAGAGACAATATACAGTCCACAGACTGAACAGAGAGATAGTGTCATGAGGCATGAAGGATTTATTTGGTTTATTACATTTTGTCTTGTTTGACATAATCATGTCAGGTACAGATCAGAACTGGACTGTCCACAACACGGTAAATGTGATCTACCTGTAGAATTGCTCACACTGCTGCTACTTCTCTAAATCAGAGGCATACAGTATGTAAAGTGAGTCTTAGTGTGGAAGACTATCAACTCTGTAAGCAGTTGGGTCTCTTGCCTCCAGTGAGCACACAGTGCTAAATGTCTTATTTTTTTCAAACACATGTTTGGTTAAATAGTGGCATGTGATGGTCTCCTGTCTCCATCCTGTTGAGTCAGATCAAACTCATGGCGTGCGTAAAGGCGCACAGCTCTGAGTCCCTTTCTGTTTATTTGTAAAGTGAGGCCTTTCAGCACAGAACACATTACTTGAAATAGTGGACTAAAGCCACAAACTATAATTAAGTGTGCAGCGTCGTCGTGCTGCGTAGGCTGTGAGAGAAAGAGGTGCAAGGTGTGTCACCACACTTTGCGGAGTGTGTCTGTCTGCCTTTGCCAGTTTGGTGTGTGATATAAAAGGTGTGTGAGGTTAAGCCCTACTGAACGCCTAATTATCTTAAATTAATAGCACCCAAAAGCCGAAACGTCCGCTGATTGAGTGTGCAGCGTCGCCAGGCTGCGTCCTGCAGGACTGTGAGAGAAAGAGGGGCAAAGAAGGCGCATCACCAGTGTAAGTAGTAGTGGGAAGTAAGTGTCTCTTTGGCTGTGTGATATATATATAGTGCACCTCCAGCACTGAAGCCATTTATACAGCTCTGCTCAGAACAGACCACTAGGACAACTAGATCCACGAGTCGAAATGACTGCAGATTACCCAAAAGAAGCTCTGCCTTTGCACAGACAGCCTTCTCATTCAAAGCCGTAAATCAATGGAACAATCTCCCAGATACTCTGACCTCTGACCTGAGAGACTTTTCTCATAATGTTAAAAAAGTATTATTAGAAAACCATCTATGTCAGCACTGATTATGTTTATGGTAGTTGGTAAGGTTTAAGGTTAGGTTTTACTGTAGCAATTTTAGAAAGTTGAATGTTATGTGTGATTAGCTTAGGTTCAAGTGTGAATGTTGAGCTGTGAGAGAGAGGGGGGAGCATTCACTGCACAAAGCCCTCATAAAAAGATATTCATGTTCATTCAAAACAATCAAAACAAATGTTAGCCTATTCATTTATCCTCAGAGGGGCACTTTGGCCAAAGAGAGAAAAAGGGCTGTTGCCTGGGCAACAATAGCCCAAACATGTGTACGTCCCTGCCCCTTCTTACCCTAACTTTCTTTGTTTGTATTAATCCTCTCTCATCTCTGATGTGTGCTCCAATAAACACAAGAGGTCAACACACTCACCTGAAACAATTCTCCTTTTGCCTGCTCCTCATCTGCCTGCTTCTCTTTTCCTCTATTTTTATCATCCTTTTGTTTTTTATTTCTATGTTTAAGATTCAAAAGAGCTACACTATTTTAAAGCTCCTTACATTATAGTTGTATTGTATTCTCCCTTTGTCTTTTTGTCTAAAACATGTAAACATACCCAACATGTAACCACACAGTTACAGAGCAGGGTTAGGGCCAAATGGAAAAAGTGTGTTACTTACAACATACACTGTAATGGAAGCAAAGTTTTGACTGAAAGGTTTTCTAAAGTAAATCTACACTCGTTCTTTCCTTCACAGTAAAGTGAAGCTAACAGACGGACGACTGAACTGTACCACTGTGGGAGAAATGAGAGGGGGATTAATTTACAAACTTAGAAATAGATAGTTTGCATTAACAATCTGCTGGTGGGACATGTATTTTCTATTGAAGAGAGAGACTTATACAACTATATATTGTCACAAATATTGTCACAAATATTACAAGAAGGGGACAGCCCTTGAGAAGGAAGGGTCCTGTCCCCCGTCTCCCATGAACAAATATGACTCCTTCATTTTATTAAGTAATATTATTGATTAGGTGTCAGTAGGTGTGAGACATGTATTGTTTTGCAGGATGTCACAGGAGGGATTACATTTTCTAAAACAAAGTCTAGAAACATAAAGCTGAAAATAAGAGCTGTAAAGGATGTGCTAGAGTAGTGTTTAAGATGCTGCGGGCTGTGCTGAGCGTCTGTTTCTGGAGCTGTACAGATGCTCCGCCTCAGGAGAAACACCACTCATCAACAACACTGTCATGTGGTCGAGTGAAGGGAGGGGTCACCCATGACAAAATGCGTAACCCAGCAACAACACACAGTTTAAGTATCCCAGGTTTTAAGAATTTGTTGTGTATTTACAGTGGTTTTAGACAGAGCTGTTCATGTTCACCAGTTACTCTTCTCATACAGGATATAGTGATAGGTTCAATAAATATCTCAAGCCATAAACTACACATGGCATCATTATGCTTCATACGCAGTGGCTCAGTGGTAGAGCAGTCGTCCTTCAACCGGAAGGTAGGTGGTTCGATTCCCGCTCTTCCCACAGTTCATACTGTTGTTGTGTCCTTGGGCAAGACACTTAACCCACCTTGCCTCCAGTGGTGTTCCAGCTGTAACACTGGTGAATGGAACCTTAATGTAAGTCGCTTTGAATGAAAGCATCAACTGAAAATATAACACTGGTGAATGTGAGATGACTAAACAAAAAAAAAAAGAGAAAACTAAGACAGAAATAAAACGTTCATTTCTGTTAGTTTGTGCATTTATATTTAAATTTACAAACAAAAACGTTAAACGTGACACCTGCATGAGTCGTTTTGCCAGTGATGCAGACATAAACTGTGACAGAGGTGCCTCTGCATGTGTACACACAAAGCACTGATCATGTGACGTGTGCAGTGGGTCTGTGGGTCTGTGGGAGGTATACACATAAAACATACACAGAAACTACTTATAAACACTTTTGCTTTAATACCTTTGTAAGGTTAAAAAAATACTAACTGTAAAAAATGTATAACTGACTAAATAGTATAATAAATAAATAAAAAACTTTAATGGTGAATATTGGCTCAGAACAATCCATTCAAACTGACATCAGGGATTCTACATAAGGCTATGATAATATTGTTCCATCCAAGATGGCGGCGCGAGTACATCGCGAGGCTCGGGTTCTCTCCAGTTTCTGCAATTTTGCAGTATTACTCTTGCTTATCTCGGGTCTGTTTGTGCAGAACAGTTGTGCCTTTACATCGTACACCCGGAGTGAGCTTTTGGATATTGGTTTGCAATTTTCCGACGGTTTTATGGACATCCTTCGACTCCCTCCTGAAATCACTAGGACGCCGGTGGCAGCTCATTCTTCCCGGCCGGGCGGAAGTGCTCGCAGGCGGCGTCGAGAACGTAAACAGAGAAGGGGTACACGGGAGGACTTAGAGCTAGGCTAAAGCTAACACCTCACCGGCTCTCTTTACCCAGTATCTTCCTCGCCAATGTACGATCGCTAGTGAACAAAATGGATGAGATTCGACTCAACATGACACACAGCAAAAGACTTCTGAACTGTAACGTCCTTATCTTCACGGAGACGTGGTTAAATAATGGAATACCAGACTCTGCTATTGAGCTCACGGGACATCACATGCTCCGCGGACAGAACAACAGATGGATCCGTAAGACAAGGGGAGGCGGATTGTGTATTTATATTAACAAAGCTTGGTGCACAAACTCCGCTGTTGTTGGGAGCCATTGTTCAGCTAACCTAGAGTTTCTCATGGTTAAATGTAGACCGTTCTATCTGCCGCGGGAGTTCACCTCCACCATTATAACTGCAGCTTATATTCCCCCGGACGCTGATGCCAAGCTTGCTATGAAAGAACTTTATGCAGCCATCAGTAAACAACAGACTATTCACCCGGAAGCAGCGTTTATTGTTGCGGGTGACTTTAATCACTCTAACTTAAAGACTGTGCTACCCAAATTTCATCAGAATGTTTCCTGTCACACCAGAGGAACAAAACCCTAGACCATGTCTACACAAACATGGCTGGAGCTTACGTGGCGACACCCTCCCCACCTGGGACAATCAGATCACATATCTCTGTTCCTCACTCCCAAATATACACCCTCATCAACCGTGTGAAGCCATCAGTGAAGACCATCAAGGTGTGGCCTCTGCGGGGTAGATTTCACACTCCAGGAAAAGTTTCTACACACAGACTGGAGTATGTTTGCTTCCCAAGCCACCAGTGGTGCTCACACAGACATTGACTGCTACACCTCCTCTGTATTGGATTATATTAATACCACCATTGACAGTGTTACAACCCAGAAACAGATCACCACATACCCAAACCAGAAGCCATGGATGAATCAGGAAGTGCGACTCCTGTTGAAGACACGCAATACTGCCTTCAGATCAGGAGACGCACAAGCCTACAGCACATCCAGAGCAAACCTGAAGAGGGGCATCAAAAGGCCAAGCACTGCTACAAGCTGAAGATAGAGGACACTTCTCCAACTCTGACCTCGACGATGTGGCAGGGCATCCAGGCCATCAGTGACTACAAACCCACCCACTCCACCCCTGCAGCCACCGATGTCAACTTCCTGAATGAGCTAAATGACTTTTATGCTCGCTTTGAAAGAGACAACAGAGAAACTGCAACCAAGCTCAAACCCTCAGTTGACCACCCCCCATTCACACTCTCATCCACTGATGTCTGCAAGGCACTGAGCCAGATCAGCACACACAAGGCTGCTGGACCAGACAACATCCCTGGTCGTGTTCTCAGGGCATGTGCGGAGCAGCTCGCTGGGGTTTTTACAGACATTTTCAACCTGTCTCTTGCCCAAGCAGCTGTGCCAACATGCTTCAAATGCACTTCCATTGTGCCAGTGCCAAAACACTCTAGTCCAAGGTGCCCCCAACGACTACCGCCCTGTAGCACTCACACCCATCATCATGAAGTGCTTTGAGCGGCTGATCCTGGAACACCTAAAAGACTCCATACCACCCACATTGGACCCGCATCAGTTTGCTTATCAAGAGCAATAGGAGCACAGAGGATGCAGTTGCTATGGCACTGCACTCTGTGCTCACCCACCTGGACAATAAGAACTCTTATGCACGTATGCTGTTTGTTGACTTCAGCTCAGCATTCAACACTATCATCCCGACCAAGTTAATAGCCAAACTTGAAGACTTGGGCATCAATACCTCACTCTGCAACTGGATTCTGGACTTCCTGACCAACAGACCCCAGAATGTCCGATCTGGATCCACCTGCTCCACATCCATCACACTTAACACTGGTGTACCACAGGGCTGTGTGCTAAGCCCATTTCTCTACTCCCTCTTCACCTCTGACTGCAAGCCTGTGTTTGGATCCAACGCCATCGTCAAGTTTGCAGACGACACTACAGTGATTGGTCTCATCAGCAACAACGATGAGACTGCCTACAGGAAGAGATCCAGCACCTGTCCACATGGTGCAACGAAAATAACCTGCTCCTCAACACCACCAAAACGAAGGAGCTCATCGTGGACTTCAGGAAAGAGCATCCTGACGAACTGTGTCACAGTGTGGTATGGGTGCTGCTCTGTCGCGGAGCGCAAGGCATTGCAGCGGGTGGTGAAAACTGCCCAACGCATCACAGGGACTCCACTTCCTGCCATCGAAAACATCCAGAGGAAACGCTGTCTGCGTCGAGCTCGCAGCATCCTTAAGGACTCCTCCCACCCAGCCCACAGACTGTTCTCCCTCCTCCCCTCCGGCAGGCGTTTCAGGAGCCTCCGGACTAGAACCAGCAGACTAAAGAACAGTTTCTTCCCCAGAGCTGTGTCTTTACTGAACTCTAACCCTTGCTGACCCCACACCTCTCACAGACTCCTCTCTCACCCCCACCATGCCACTCCCTCACAGACTCTCCTCTCACCCCCACCATCCCACTACCCTCATAGACTCTTCTACCCCCACCACCATCCCACTCCCCTCACAGACTCTCCTCTCATCCCCCACCATCCCACCATCCCCTGCACTACTGCACCTTGCTACCAACTGTTTACATTTCACTGTTTGCACTACCTTAAATCTACTGCTTACCTTAAGCTAACATACAATTGTATACACCTACCTGTAAAATTCTGTTCATAGTCAGAGACATCTGTATATCACGTGTGTGTGTGTGTGTGTGTGTGTGTGTGTGTGTGTGTGTGTGTGTGTGTGTGTGTGTGAGTATGTATGTGTGTATGTGAGTGCTTGTGTGTGTATGTGAGTGTGTGTGAGTGTATGTATGTGTGCATGTGAGTGAGTGTGTATGTGAGTATGTGTGCATGTGAGTGTGTGTGTGTGTGTTTGTGTGTGTGAGTGTGTGTGTGAGTATGCGAGCGTATGTGTATGTGTGTATGTGAGTGAGTGTGTGTGTGTATGTGAGTGTCTGTGTGTATAGCTCTCCCGGTTTAATTCCCCTGTGAGTATGTGTGTATGGTTGTGTGTGTATGTGTGTATGGTTGTGTGTGTATGTGTGTATGGTTGCGTGTGTATGTGTGTGTGTATGTGAGTGAGTGTGTGTATGTGTGTGCGATGCGTGTGTATCACATTACATTTAGAGTACATATTCAACTGTAAATGCTGTTTATAGAAAAGAGACACCTGTAATTATATTTATGGCACACACTCACCTTTTTATAGTAATAACCATCTGTATATTTATATTCATTGTACATATTACCTGTAAATCCTGTACATCTCCATATCCTGCACGTACGCAACCATTGTATATATCCTGCACTTTACTGCTATTGCACTTCTGGTTAGACCTAAACTGCATTTCGTTGCCTTGTACCTGTACTTGTGTAATGACAATAAAGTTGAATCTAATCTAATAAAATTAATATTCACATTGTCTCATGAGATCAAATTGTGCACCTTACACAGGACATGTACTACACACATCTCACTCATTATGTGCATATAGTCTCAAGAGCTGTATCAACAATAATTTCTTTATGGCATATTCATGCACGGGTCTTAATAGCACAGTTGCTTGTTGTGTCAGAGCCAAAGCCCTGCAGTGGTGCTCCACACAGAGGCCCAGCAGCAGCAGAGATAGAGGCCTGGCTCCTCTCACTTTGCTGATGGCAGGACGGCTCATCTGTCACTGCCGTCCTCCCACTCTCAGCTGATGGATGCAAAGATCTACTGTACTCTTTCTAACGGCCTGCTGTCACGGTATTAAAAATCCATTCCTGCTGACGTCTACATATTAAACACAGAGACAGATGCATGTGACCACAAAGCTGGCTCTGTTCTCTTATCGATTACAAGAAGACAATTGTTTGTAATTGTTTGTAATAAGTCTATTCAGGAACAAAAGCAGTGTGATCCATATGCACAGGATGCATGGAATGGATTTCTTCACACACAAGCAGGTGCAGACCATAAACCACAGTTTCTCCCATTTTCATTTCAGATATTACTTAGATCTAAAGACGTTGACCATGGCAGTAATGGGATAAGTTGACAGATACACTGTGTATATCCTACTGTAACAAATGTCATTTTGTATAGTTTAGGTTAATGCAACATGAAAACCTACTGTAGATGCAGTTAATAATACAGGCTCTCTTTTTAGACTGTATCATTAACACAGCCACTTTATCTGAATAAGGAAGTACTGAAAGCAAAAAAGTACACCATAATGTGATCTTTATGTGTTATAATAATTTTATTATTATATTGTTTATAGTTACTGGGTGCTCATAGTTCTCTACAGGTCATGTCAAATCATGTCATGTCCTCCATGTTAGTCCAAGCATGGAGTAGACACAACTAGATAGACATGGGTTGCCATGGTACTGATGCGCCTGAAGCCTTGGAGGAGTGTGTATGCAAGATACACCTCCCACTGACAGCCCCCACTGCAGTGATATAAAATCTCATGTTTTGTTTACTTCTTTAAGCAAACGCGTTCTGTACTTTTGATCCGTGTCTTTGCTTCTTCTTGCAAGAATAAAACCTGGCCTTTCGCTTTTTATAATATAATCTGTCTCCGTGTCTCTCTGGATAATATAAGGATATAGAATTCTTATAACATTATGACATGTGTATTTACTATATTTTGCAAAAATAATGATACAATCTTGAACACAACCTTTTTGTGAAAACATGTAATAAAGTTGGAATGAGGAGTGTAGTCATTAAACAGATACACTGTGATAGTGTAGCTGGAGTCTGGCTGCAGACTATTGCTCATGTTACTGTGAATATTTTAGAATGATAACATCCCAGTGAAAACCAAAGCATATGATGATGCTTTGGTTTGAACCGTATTTATAACATACGTATTGTATTGTGTATATTCATTTTCTTTCGCTTTGTCCCGTTAGGGGTCGCAGGTGACTGGAGCCTATCCCAGCAACTTTGGTCCAGGTACACCCTGGACAGTGGCCAGTTAGTCGCAGGGCTAACATTTAGAGACAGACAGTGATAGACATTCACTCTCACATTCATTCACTAGGGACACTTTTAGAGTGGCAAATTGACCTATACTTGCATGTCTTTGGGCAGCGGGAGGAAGCCGGAGTACCCGCAGAGAACCCACGGTAACACATGGAGGACATGTTTGTGTGTAGTCCTTCCCAAATAAACGACAAGCCTTTTAGAATGGTCTTATACTTACATTTTCTGTGATCTGTTTTTGTTACTATTGAAGTCAAAAGGACCAATCCTAAACTTTTACAGTTCTAAATACTGCTAATGCATTTGTAACCCAGGTTAAATTACTCACTCCGGTCAAACACTAAAAGAACTACAAATATGGCGTCCGTAAAAGTACCGCGCACTTCCGGTTTCTTCTTGCGGGAACACCGGAGGCAATCACGTGCGTGGGAACCCGCCATATAAGACCTGTTAGTCCCACACTAGTGAGACGCTGGAAGCGAGGCAACAACAGTCAAGCTTTTTACTACCTCTGTCAACACTAGAGGGAAAGCTAGGGTTTGACCCCATTAGCACAAGGGATTTGGTGAGTC
This sequence comes from Perccottus glenii, assembly GCA_024416835.2. Classification (NCBI taxonomy): domain Eukaryota; kingdom Metazoa; phylum Chordata; class Actinopteri; order Gobiiformes; family Odontobutidae; genus Perccottus; species Perccottus glenii. Next base: position 3,551,162 of record CM044554.2, read on the forward strand.
TGCTAATGCAATTACCATGGTGTTTGTTTGTGTTAGTTTGTTAGTTTGCTAGCTAAATCAAAACAGCCTACAGTGTTAGCTTGGCTACACACTGCATTGTTTTTACTACACTTTTAAACTAGAAGTAACAAATGTGAATTATCTATTGTAATTTTGGACTGTGTAAAAACAGCTTTTATGTCACATGTGTACACTGTTAAAACGGTACCAGACTAAACTAGTTAATGGTAAATGTTAAAGAATAGCCCTGTCTGTTTGATAGGCCAAGTAATGCCTGGTCGGCTACGAAAAGGATGGCAAGCTAAAGTCTACGAAAGAACCTCTGCAACAAGGCCCTTGTTCTGTAAACCTCCTGCGGTCTGGTAGGAGACTGTTGCAGCTTGTCTGCCAAAAACATTGATCACCGCAACTTTTTGCTTATAGACAATGCAAGTAGGACCATGGTAGTGAATGAAATGGACATTTAACAACTCATAGCTGGAACCACAGTTCAGTTATGTTACTCGCACAAGCTGTGACGTTCCCTTTTTTTTGGAATCATTTTTATCTATTTGAGTATATTGATTGTGACGTTTATTGAAGAGTACATTCAAGGTTCTACTCTAACCTTAAGTTCAACAAGCTTGGTATTTCATTCTGCAGAATTGTAAATAATCACTTGGGTTTTTTTGTTGTCTTTGTCTTATGTTATCACCTAATTTTCAATACATGGCACCAGCCAGTTAAACCAAAACCATGTTGTCGCTGCATTATTATCATCACTGCTGTTCTCCCACCTCCCAGAGAGCCGTAACCTAACCTTCTGACCAAGCCCAATAACCACCACCTGATTTACTATTTATTTCTCCCTGGCATAGTCTATCCATATGCTACACATTCAAAACGTATACAAAAAAGGCATTAAGATAAAATGGCTTAAAATGTCTAAAACACATGATCATTGCTTATAAATTGCTGTATTTTCTGTCTTATTATAACATATTTGACATGACAATTTTGCATTTTGTTGTTATCTGAAAAAGACTCATGCAGATATTGCAAAAAATGGTTGTTTTGTTACAGCCTTAAGGTGCCTGAACAGTGTTAAAATAAACTCTGAGAGGACTGTCTCTTTTCAGCCCCTTCCATGATACAAAGCCATTCTGTGTGTGCAAAACACAAAGTTAAAACTAAACTAATGCATCATTTTGTAATGGTTTTAATGTTACAATCTGCTGGACAGACTGAGGACAAGTAATGTGACAGCAGCCATGTGTGCTGCTCATCTGTCTTCTGAGGGCGACACAGTTGATGTGGGACAGACGGTGTTGAACCATGAGTAAATGAGTGGATTATTCTTGTCATCTGTGAGCGGGAATATAACACAAGCCAAACAAACATGACCTCAATCATCAAATCTAAAAGTGGTAGTGCATCTTCATCCCTGCCCACTGCAGAATATTCTCGTGTGAAAACAGTAGCTAAAAAACACAGAAAAACACATGAAAGCTTAGAGTTAGCATGTAAACTGTCCTGGAGGTGGTAACAAGACTTAATGTGCCCTTTAGTTTGAAGACTATTCATAGAATCATACACATATACAGGAAAGAAAACAAACACAGAAGGACACTGCAGTCCACATATAAAGGTTCTGAACAGGGGAAATATCAACAAACTTTTTAGTAAAATAGTAACTTTTAGTAAATGCTTGGCGGGCCTCATTGAACAGCCCAACGGTCCGCATGTGGCCCCCGGGCCTTAGTTTGCCCACCCCTACTTAAGTGTATATTGATGGCTCTGTGGCAAGATTTGGACATAGGCTTACAAATAAAAATTAAAAGGTGAATATGGTTTGTCTCTAATTCCAAGAGACTTGGAGATCAAGTTCTGAGATCAACTTGTTAGAGAACTGAGCTTTACCTCTAGAGGGAGGGGTTTTGACCTGAAACTAACTCTGATTGGACCAGGCTGTTCTGGTCTCATAACAGCCTGGTCCAATCAGAGTTAGTTTACCTCGAAGACTACGTCCAAATGCATTTGCTTTAACCTTTTCTTCAAGATGACCAGGATGACTGAGAACCTTCACAGACATAAAAAAAAAAAAAAAAGTCCAGTCCTTACAAAAGTATCTGTGTAGTGTTCACTGCAATGTGGAGTAAAAAACAAACCAACAGGATATGAACATGACATTTAACTGTGGGCAGAATGTATTTTATTAATTTGTGACGAATTTGAGATGAAAAAATTTTCATCCAGAATTCATATTGAGGTAAATTTTTGAGCTTGTCTTTTGCAACATGCCTGCATAAAGCCACATGAGTACACAATAAAGTTTTATTAATTAAAGGTATCTGTTGGGTTCAGAAGAAAGAATAACTTTTTGTTTGTTTGTTCCCGAGGCCTCCGGATTGCTCCACTCTGCATCATTGTCCGTCCATCTTCATATGAAAGCGTTCTGGCTGCTCTCAGTCAGAGCAGGACAGTGTTTGAGAGAACCATCCAAATATGTTTTCAAGTGACTGCACAGTTTTCTCAGACTAAGTCACAGACATCAGAGGAGCTTTCTTATGTTGCTTTGGTAAACTCCTCACAGCGCCGCATGGAGCTGCAGCACTCTCATCAGGGGCCACGCGGGTCCCACTCTGGGAGGATGCCATTCAGGGTCTTCTCTTGGCAGTGGCTGATCAGTCTTGGACAAGAAACTAGCCCTGCTGTGCAACTGTGAGTTCCGGCTGTTATGCAACTCCACATGAATATTTAACTCAGAGGACTCACAGGACACCTGTCAAAGCCAGAAGAGGACAGGCGTCAGCAATGGTTCACCCACAATGTGCTTCCTAATAAACAATCATTCTTTATATCATGATCAAATAATTCATATTAACATCCTTTGATTAACAAAAACATTTAGTATTTTAGATAAAACTGTATTGTACTGTAAAACTGTATTTCCCAGTATGCACCCACCTATTACCCATTGATTCCAGCCGGCCCTGACTGTCATAAATTAGACAGTCAGTGTGGTGCTTGACTAAGTGCAGTGTTCTGTGACTAATCTCACAGTTGGAGTGCATGTCACTGACCTCTGACTCATCCTTAGCCAACTGTCCAATGTCCTGCTCTGTCTCAGAGTTTGGACCTAATCTCAAACCACATTTTCCTGCCCATTTATGAGCACCATCAATCAGCAGAACTGTTTTTGTTTAAAGATAACTAATATTACTACATAGGAATAAATATTAGCACTCCTTTGAGCTTTATTTTGTTATTATGGAAGGGTCGGGACTGTGGCTCATACACATCTGTTATACACAATTATTAGGGCAAGTTATTATTTTGACCATATCATCATTTTATCCATAATTTCCAACACCAAGCTGTATAAACTTGAATCCTTATTGGATTTAATGCATATCAGGTGATGTGTATTTGTGTAACGAGGGTGTGGCCTAAGGAGATCAACACTCTATATCAAGGTGTGCATAGTTATTAGGCAGATTCTGCTTCTCAGGAAAATGGGCCAAAAAAGAGATATTGCTGACTATGAAAAGTCAGAAATTGTAAAAAGTCTTTCACAGAGATGCAGCACTCTTGAAATATCTCAGATATTGGGGCGTGATCACAGAACCATCAAACATTTTGTAGCAAATATTCAACAGGGTCGCAAGAAAGATTTGCAAAGAATCAAACGTGAAGCTACAGGAACCCATTATCCTCCAGAGCTGCCATATTCCACAACTGCAACCTACCTTTAGTGTCAAGAAGTACGAGGTGTTCAGTCTCAGAGACATGGCCAAGGTAAGACCCGACCACCTCTGAACAAGACACAGAAGTTAAAACGTCAAGAATGGGCCAAAAAATATCTGAAGACAGATTTTTCAAAGGTTTTGTGACTGACTCTTGACGGACCAGATGGATGGACCTGTCGTTGGATCAGTAACAGACACAGAACTCTACTTCGACTCAGACGCCAGCAGGTGGAGGTGTGGTACTGGTGTGGGCAGGTATTATTAAAGATGAGCTAGTTGGACCTTTTCAGGTTGAAAATGGACTCAAAATCAACTCTCAGACCTACTGCTAATTTTAAAAGACACTTTCTTTAAACAGTGGTCCAGGAAAAAGTCTGCATCTTTCAAGAAGACTTTGATTTTATACAAGACAATGCTCCATCACATGAATCAAAGTTGTCCACTGCGTGGCTGGTCAGCAAAGGCCTTGTAAATAAATGTACATGGAACCTTCCTGGTTTGTTGAGTTTTAGTGCAGCCTTATAGTGTGTGTGTGGTTTTTTTTTTTTGTTTGATCTGTGTCAGGCTAGCTTTGTGCAGTGCTGTTTACAATCAACACTGTGTGGATCGCTTGGCTTACTGCCTTTTAGACATGATTCTGAAAATAATAAGAATACACAGCTTTGGTCTTAAAGTTTAAGAAATTTAAATAAAATCTGCCAAAAGCTGATATAAACAGGCCTTTAATAAGAACAAGACAGTGACAGATTAAATCACAGTGGTTAGTTGGCACTACTAGAAATACAAACACTTTTAAAATCCATGTAAACATCTTATTTCAACTGGAATGGTTGAATTTCTTTTTATACAAAAGAAGCAATACTGCAATTAAAAAATTTGAGTCTCGCTTTTTTCTTTGAAAAAAAAAAAACCTAGATGATATTTGTCATTGTAATTGTATATTATATATTATGCTCTCACTGCTGCTCCAGTTCATATGCTTATCCACATACAAGTATGACTTAATGTCTTTAGCTGTATCTCCTATTGGCTCCAGGCTAATCCAAACAAGACAAAGACATGACTTTGCACTACATCTAATCAGTGTTCAAGGACACTCTGTCCTGTACACTTAGTGATATGTAGCCTACACGTAAACTTATTCACATCTATGACTGACACGTCAGCTCATTACACGTCCATCCATGACCCTGGAGCTGAGAGGCGGGCATAATGTACATCTATAAAAGCTTCATGTGTTGTATGTTCAACAAATCACCTTGTACCATTGTTGCATGTGTCTGATTTGTTTCATTCTTGCAAGAATTAAACTGGTCTTCCATTTCCAAATTTACCATGTACAGTCTCCGTTGTCTCGTTTGTGATCCAAACCTAATAATAGTAATTATTATTTTAACAATATTAATACGAAGAACACATAATGAAACATTAGCTTCAATATTGCTGTTTCATAACAAAGTTTCCCCAGAAGTTTGTTAATTGAATAGATGCTACATATATTAAACAATGAAGAAAGGCCTGTAACTGTATCCAGGGGCTTATTTTCTTGAACAACTTATAATAACTATGATCTGAATTGTTTTGTGTTATGTCTGTTATCATGAGACACTAGCAAAGTGGACAAATGGTGACTGGGCAGTGTCACAGAAGGTTATGTCGGAGTGAGGCTGTCAGCTGATGTGAAGACACCCTGACATTGTTACACACAGAAAGAGACAAGCGCTCTGATGGATAGACGGACATGAACACAGATGTACACCAGAAACAGATGCTGGCTGATCTTCTCTGCTCCCTGGGGCAGAGGACAGATTGGTCTCCATGGATACAGGATTAAAGAGGTCCCGCTGCTCGCCGTATGGATCTGCAGGATTAGTGTATGCTCCCTGAAAGTAACTCCTAAACTGTGTTGTGCACAGATGCTGACAAGTTCCTCAAAAAACCACAAGCTCCAATGTTTCAGAAAATGTTTTTAATTGAGATTAGAGGGATTTTTAATAGCATTAACCCCAGATGAGTCACATCACACAACATATCAGAGTGACAGATTTAACCAGTAAAATATTGAACCATTTGAGATAAATTTTGAAAAGATTTTATTTTATTTTATTATTCTAAAAAAGAAAAACTAAATGTTGCAGTGCATAGTTTACCATCTAATATTCCTATTTAGAGGAAGGACGGTATCGCATGAGACCCCAGTGTGGCAATTCACGTGATGTTTAATATAAAGACAACACAGCAGAAAACTGGTTTAGGGGGGGGGCGGGGGCTGTTTAACTCCTTGTTCCTGCTGTTGGAGTGTAAGACCCTGAGCCCACTTTAGTTGGTTGTGATGGTGGTATATGAGCTTTGAGTCCTAAAGTAAATATAGCCATCTAATTTTACTATGTAAGTTTTTTAAACTGCATATATTTTCCACATTTTTATTTTCTCCATAGCTGGTGTTGGTGTGGTGTTAAGTAAATGTATGAACCTCAAGTGGCTTCACGTTGGATAATGGTTTGCCATTAAACATAACAAGAATGGGAAATATTTAGTTATTGGACAGAAAAACCCCCAAGTCAATGCATACATCTATAGAAATAATACAGTGACAAGAAAAAGTATGTGAACCTTTTGGAATTTTATGTTTTTTTCAACCAATTCTAATTCACAATGACAACCTTTAAGTCAAGGATATTGCCAAACAAAATGTGTTTAAAAATAATTAAACAAAAAAAAATTCTGTGTTTATTGGGAACAACTAAAAAACCTCATAGTGTATATGTAAAAAGTATGTGAACTCTTGAGTTAATGACTTTAAAAAAATCAAATTGGAGTCAGGTTTTAACACACCTGGAGTCTTGTTAAGATAATATGTTTGGGGGTTATTTGACTGATAAAACCCCTCAAGCTTTTGGAGTTTGCTCTGCACAAGAAGAACATTTATATGTGAGCCAGGCCCTGCCAAAAAGAGCTACAATCAAGAATTGTTGTTTTATAGAAAAGTGGAAAAGGTTACAAAGTTATTTCAAAGACTTTGAAATTCACCGGTCTACATTTAGGCAAACAATCTACAAATGGAGACCCTTTGGGACTGTTGCTACTCCACCAAGAAGTGGGCGCCTAGTCAAAATGACACCAAGAGCACAACAAAGACTCATCAGTGAGGTAAAAAAACAACAAAGAATGACAGCCAAAGATTTGAAGGCATCGTTGGAACTGACTAACATCTCTGTTCATGAGTCTACAAAACATAAAACACTGTGTAGAAGGTGGGTGATGAAACAGGACAAAGACCCAAAACACAAGTCCACAACAGAATGGCTTCAGAAAAACAAACTCAGAGCCCAGACCTCAACCCAATAGAGATGCTATGGACTGACTTGAAGAGGCCATACACATGAGACGTCCAAACAATGTGACAGAGCTAAAGCCATTCTACCAGAAAGAATGGGCTAAAATTCCTCCTCAACCATGTGCAGGTCTGATCCACAGCTCCTAAACTTCTAGGGGTTCACTTACTTTTTCCACTGTCTTTTTGAATGTTGAATGAGTGTGTTTCAATAAAGACATGACAGATCAGAATATTTTTGCCTAATAACATTTTTGACATATGTTTGTCAATATCCTTGACTTAGACGAAGATCATATTTAAAGTTCAGAGAACCATGAAATTTCAAAAGGTTACTTTTTCTTGCCACTGCCTAACCAAAACATGAATTTATTTAATTAAAAAAACAAATTTGGTCTTTATTGTTGTACTCTATTGTTGTTTGCCATCAGCAGCCAATAGCTGGGTCCTAGCTGGGATGAGAAAGCTGGAGGAACATTTTCAGCTGTCACTTTGTTCCTCACAAAGACACCCCGCTTTGACGGGGCCAGGCTTTGTTCAGGCTCATATGTGCATGGACCACAGCTCATCTGGAGTAGCTAAATTAATAATCTTTTTCTCAAAGTGTTTCCATGTCAGCGCAGTGCATGGACATCCACACTGCTGCTCCTGTGTTAATGTGTGTTGGCATCAGGCCCCTGCAGTGCCACAGATCAATACTGTTTAAAGCAGGCCTGTGTAGTGGCAGGAGGGCGAGCTGAGTGCAGGCAGAGTGAGCTCAAAATGCCACAGGCCTAATTAAGGATTACACTGGATAAAGTCCTTTGGTTTAAAAGGCATAGAATGGGCCCCATGAGGCTTCCACAACCCAACAGTCCTTAAGTGGACCTTTACTCAGCTGCGATTTAGACAACCAGCTCTGTAAGTGAACCCACAGTGACAAACAGGCTGCAGAGGTCACCAAATATTGTCCCTGAGACACAACTTACATCTTGTCAAAAACATGCACAGTGCTTTAAACAATATGATTCAAAATTGCAGCAGAACTTCTTTGAATGGTCATAATAATAAACATAAAGTGGGACAAACCACATGGTAATATAACCAGTGAAATCAGTAAATACAACAATGTAAGTCTAATTCTATATTTCAGTGTTTTATTTTCACCAAGCAATAAAGATCATCTGCTCATTTGAAGGTCATGAAATAAGGAATCAAATCAACAAAAACAAACTAAGCATCACAGTATGTGCAACGTCTGATCAGTCGGTCACATTGCTGTGTCAGACTTACCAACTGTCATCTATTAAAATCCTTCATAATAAAGCCTATTTTTTCCACAAATGATTAATATCTCAAGAAACAAATGCAAGAAAAAAAGAGGATGATTTCTCTTTGTTCTTACTTTGAGAGATGTATAATATTGCTCACATTTAGTCTAAACACATACTGGGTTCTTCACTCACTTGCACTAAAAATGTTGTATACAAAAAAAAAAAAAAATGTCTGTAAAATGAATACCTGTAATCACAGCTTCACAATTCACATACATGTAATTTAAGAATGTGAAATCAAATTTGTGATTTTAGCAGTCTATCTTTAGGTTTGTAAAATCTATTAAATGAATAACCCAAGCGAATGGTGCACACAGGTGTGAGAGCTTAACGATGTGTTAGAGATGTATGGAGTATGGATTATTCCCTGAGCATTAAGGACAAGCCACAGTGTCTGAGTCTATTTAGCATGGGTTTTTATTGGGTCTTTGTGAAAATAATGCATGTTGCCATACATCCCCAAAGTCAGAGAGGAAATGCTGAATTTGAATTCACAACACAGACAGCATCAGCATCTTGTGCAGCAGAATGCTGGGCTCAGGTCCAACCTCCCACAGTCAACAGCGACCAGCCTTAAACAAGAAGTGCAAGGTTTAAAACACAGACCACTTCAAGCCTGCTGAGATTTTCTTGGCAATGTCAAGGATCACACATTAAACACCTTTCATAGAAAACCAATGTAAGGAATTAATTCTGAAAGCCATGACATTAATCTCCAGTAGTACTGATTCAGTAAGCACTGACCACATACAGGAGACAATTCTAGTGCCTTCTAGTCTTGCACAGTGTCTAGAACTAACAGAGGCTCTGCTGCTTTTAGCACAAACTACTAGGGTTGGTACTGGGACATCATTTTAATGAACTGAACAGAGCAGAACTAAAATTTATTCAACACATACAAACAAAGATACTAATGGCTTCTCACAAAGTTTACATGGAACTTTCAACTTCTTTCCATGTGTTATTGGCTTTCTGCATTGAAGTGAATAACACTATATTTATTCATCTACATATAACTGTCATATCTGTAAGTATAGACCTTGAAATGTATTTGTGTGGACAGAGCAAGTGTGTGCATGTTCAAAGTGAGTATGAGAACAGAGATAATAAACAGAATTGATAGCCTATAAACCTGATCTCCAGAACACAGGGCCATACAGGCCTGTGCTGGCTGCTGATGTGGATGCTCAGATTTCCCCCGAGACAAGACAGGACATGGCCTCTGCTGCTCACACAAACACACAATGGGAGCCCTTGTGTCTGGAGTCTTAAATGATTAATGTCCCAAGCCAAGCCACATCACAAAGGCAGCCGAGCCTAGTGACAAGCCGCCACAGCTTGGAGGAGCAGTTTCTGTGCATCAGTGTGAGTAGATGTGCGTTTGACAGGCCATTTTAAAACAACCATCAATAATCAGAGGTGTACCTGAAAGCCATACTTGAGTAAAAGTACAGATACCCTGAATGCTAAATATAGAGTGTTGTCTATTTAATCCAACTTAGAAAAAGACAAGAAAGTCCGCCAACGGATTGTGTCAATGGTCAAGTGTAGTAATATAGTAGTAGTAATTTTAGTAGTAATATTAGTATTAGTCTATGGCCACGCCCCTCACAGGAACTCTATCAGTACTTTTCCACTATGTGTCCAGTGAGCAGTGACTGACAGGTTCTAACTGGTTTTAACAGATGTGGGGTGCGATGCAGTGTGCGAAGCAAGCAAATAGAAAGCACAACAACTTACACTAGTGCATCTCAATAGAAAAACACTAACAAACAAGTGCCTGTGAGGAATACTTTTATATATGTGCTGATTTAAGAATCACTAAAATTCATGTGCTAAAAGGCTGACATTTGTGATTTACTAAACCAAGAGTGTACTTAAAAGCCTGATGTGTTAACCGACTTAAGAAATTGGAGTTATATTAAAAATCATCCCCTTTTTTGCACAAGTAAGCATGCATTTCAAATTCAACTGTACTTTGATGAGTTTGAGCCTGCCAATCCACTCGGATCTAAACGTGGTATCCACAAAATTGGTTTGCTTTATTTTATTTTAGGAAACCTGCCTCCTAAATTTAATTCTGTCATGATAACCATTTTTGGTATCACTTTTTCATGCTTAAGGAAAGTATGGCTTTGTTGCTATACTGGAACCACTAATAAATGATGTTAAAAACTGGAAACCCTTGGATTAAGTGTATGGTACAATAGCACAAATCACTGGTGATGATCTCTGGATGCAAACAATTCTTGGTTTTAATAAATTATTCAGTAGTCGTCACTTCTGTTGCCTTTGTTTGATTTAGAAAAATAATTTGTGGAAAAGAACTGTTAAAAATGCATTACCAGTCTCTTTAGGAAAACCCACAAATAAGAACTCCCCTATGTCTGTGAAGGTTCTCAGTCATACAGGACATCTTGAAAAAATGGTTTAAGTAAAAGCATCTGGACTCAGTTATCAAGGTGAAGACGTTTTGTCTCTAATTCCAAGAGACTATCAATTCGGAGATCAACTGGTAAGAGAGCTGAGAGGACCAATGGACAGAAGTTGTCCATATTTATACAGTCATTGATATGGCGTCATATTTTTTTATCCATAGTCTAACCCCATGTTCATAAGACTAGTGACTATTGTGAGGATCATGCACATACTGTGGTTGGAAGATTTGGCCCAGGATTTTGTATCTGGATTTTAGTAGGTGTAAAAAGCCTTTTGTGTTTCTGATCGAAATGCAAAGCTGTTCCTCAAATGGTGTAACAAACAAGACAAACAATTACTGAACAATTAGTTAACAACGTGAACTTTGTTTATAGAACAGCCCCCTGTCCCTGAGTATTTCATTTACTTCTTTGTGTAACCAGTGCAATGAACCAGAGGAACTCCACCATGCATTGTCTGGCTGCAGCGACAGAGATGACAGGAGGGCGCAAAACACACATTTACACTCGCAGTTCTCAAAGCTACTCAAGTATTCTGTGTGATGCCAGGTTTCGAGGGACACACAGCGGTACAACACTTGCCCAGCCAAGCTATCTTGATTGCAGCACTAACAGCTTTTCTCCCTTGTGGCCAATCAGCCAGACTCTTTGTCAATAAAGCACACTGTTTTCCCTGCCTGGCTCAACTGACCCTTCGCAATTGCTGCTTGACCCATGTCACAGCGCCGACGTGAAAATACACAGTGGTGGCAGTGAAGACCTACTGTCAGTTCGCACAACCAGCTTCAAAGAATACAGTGGTCAGGTGCAGGAAGGGTCTCTCTTATAAAACGTGGTTTTCTGAAGCTGGCAGTATTTCATGATGTTTCAAAGCCACAATGCACTTCACCTGCACTGATCTGTCTCTTTTAATACCACTACTTCCACCCTGAGAGAGAAAACATTTTGACTAGACACTTTCCTGGGAAATGTAAGCAACGTTAATCTGCAGATTACAAAACTTGGGTCCATCAACACCATCTGATTTAAACTGTAATAAATAATGATAGTCTATTACAAAGAAAAAAATGCAAAACCTGCTTAACTGTTGGCTTGTTGTAGTTGTGGTGCTGGAGGTATTAATTATTAATAATTTGCCATAACACAAAATACAGTTCTACCCTGATAAACCTGACAAATGCAGACTGTATAGTGAATTTATATGTCGTACAATGTTATCAATGCATCTTTGGTAAATTGAGTCAGACTGATGACAGCAAAAGTAGAACATATACTGCATATCCAGCTGGAAAAGGTCAGCACCACCAGATCTTCATGGTTTCCTGGGTGACCTGGTTGTACAAAACTCACAGCAAGCCTGAGAGTGAATGGTGGTTCTTCTTCACAGAATAGTGACAGTAAAAAACACACAGCACTTACAGTGAGTCAGAAAGGTAATGTGGAGTTATATGCTCTGGCAGCAGCATGTGGGGGAGATTCAAACAAGTCAAACAGAGAAGACTCTGGAACAAGACAGGTTGAAAGTGTTAGAGAGGACAGAGGACAGGCACACATTCTCATTATTCTGTAACTGAGAGGTCAGACTGTGATTTATTATCCATATTGACTACCATGCCACATCTAGTTAAATGCCTGTTTTTACATCAGATACCCTCTCCATTTTTCCCAGGTTTGGGAATGGCATAGAGATTGGGGGATTTGAACCCCCACTCTCCCGCATTCTAACTGGGCACACTAACAGGGACATGACAAGATTTCTATTTTTTGAACTTGATCAAAAATAAATTGAATGGTTATATGCCTTTTATTTACCTAGGATTGTCCTGCTGAGATTAAAAATGTATTTTTAAGGGAGTCTTCCAGAGTGGCCCTATTGTGCAGATATTGGTAGTAGGAGAAACTGAGCGCCCGGAGGAAACTCAAATATGGGGAGAGCAATCAAACTCCACATGGAAAGCCCTGGCTAGGGGTTGAACCCAGGATCTGTGAGGCAGGAGTGCAGCAAAAGTTAAGCTTGTTGTCAGTAACAACATTTTTGTAGTGGTAGACTACTGTTGCACTTTTCACAGTGGACAATCATGTTTTGGCAACTCCTGATTGAATTTGTACACTTCAGGAAAAAAGGTTACTCATTTGATTAAAAATTAAAAGCCTACGTTGTTTCTGATTTTAAGTAAAAATCTTACTCAGACACTCATTGTGGTGGAGTCCTCCTGTGCTGCACTAAATACTGACATTGAGCCAGGTGCATGTGCTCAGCGAACTAAAGTTCTTTATCAAAATTTACACTTGATGCAGAGACTATAAAAACTTGTGACGCGGAAGCCTCTTCAGGTTTTTTTTGTCTTCAGGACCACATTGTTTGTGTTGTGCAAACCTCAGTCTCAGAAAGAGAAAAGAAAATCAAGTGCAGTATATTGGAAATGTTGCACACAAGCACCTACTCTAAAAGAGCCTATGTACATTACATATGTCTATAAAGTCATGCAAACAAATTCAAAAAGGTTTGTTAGGGGCTCATCTCTCATGACAATTGTCATGAGTTCTGTTTTGAGTATAAGGGGGTGTATGAGCACTGGGACCTACTTTTGTTGGGGTGCTCCATGCTCGACTTGCCTTTTTCAGAATAGGGCGAGCCGCTGCCCCCCTTGCTTGGGTCCTGGGATCTGGTTAGGCGCTCACGTCCTTGCGTTTGTCTCTCAAGTGTGCCACTGCGCTTCTTGTGAACATACTGAGAATACTTTATCCCTTGTTTCTGCAGACAGGGAGCTCCTCTTGCCTCTACTCAACAATCAGGGTGATTGTGTCTCAGGCCCAGTCGGGCGATTGTCCGTGACTGTGAATCTCAAGGATGCTTATTTTCACATAGAACGTTTGGCACAGCACTGGTTTCTGAAGTTAGGGCAAAGCCTAGCCTTGTTACCCGTACAAACACAAAATGCATGTGTCTCTGGATCTCCTGTAACTCCATGGCATCCGCACACATTACATAGACGACTGGCTCATTCTAGCTCAGTCTCAAGAGTTAGCGCTTCAATATCGAGATGTCGTCCTGACTCAGATCAAATCTATGGGGCCGAGATTCAAGATGACACCAAGAAAAAACGTGCTCTCTCCTCCCAGGGGACTACATATTTGGGAGTTGTGTGGGATTCAAATGCAATGCAAGCACATCTGTCTCCTGCATGCGTCGAATCCATCCTAACTTCCCTCAAGGATCTCAGACTAGGCCAGGAAGTGTCAACTTCTTTCAATGAGTGCTGGGTCTCATGGCAGCTGCGTTCACAGTGATACCCTTGAACCTCCTGCACATGAGACCGTTTCAGCTGTGAACCAGAGCCAAGGGATTTCATCCAAGGGCCAATCATCGTAGGCAAATAAGGGTTATGCGCCGAGGGCTTTGCACCCTAACTATGTGGTTCAGACCCTGGTTTCTCACTGTGGGGCCAACTCTAAGTCCATGTTGTTGGTGCAGGATGCCAACAACGAACGGGTGCCTTATGGGCTGGGGTGCGGTCTTGGATGGCCGTCCAGCCCAGGGGACATTGAGAGGCCATCTTCTCGCATGGCACACTAATTGTCTCAAGATCATGGCTTTATTTCTGTCCCTGAAATACTTCCTCTGGTGAGCTCGCACGCATTCCTGTTAGCTGCCTAGCATCTATGTTTTACAAGCATGCTATCGTTATTTAGCATTTGACAACTGAAAACAAACCACCACAATATATTATATAGGGTCTGTAATGATCTCTTACCTTTTCAATAAAAAAAAGAAAGCTCAGGGTTTGTTTTTTATCTAAAATGTAGCAGCAGTACTGCAGTTCTCTCCACTCCTGTTCTCTCCTCCCCGACTTCAGTCACACTCCTGTTTTCCTTTGTGGCACTCGCTCAATAAACCATACATTTTTAGGCCCGAGCCGGTGATGACCGGGAGGGCCTATTGTTTTTGCTCGGATTTTTTTTTTTTTTTTTTTTTCTTTTCCACCTATGATCCTAAATTTGACCCAGTGAACATGAACGAAAAGTCATTTTTATTGGTCCCAGCCTTCAAGCCCGGCGAAAAATTTATGTATTTGAAGTCGCCGGAAAAAAAATACGAAAAATGACTCAGTGGCGACCCCTACAAAATCAAAATACATTGGGCCTATGGAAAGTTCATTTTTCTATGAAAGTTTCATAGAAAAATGAAACTTGGTACATCCATAGGACACCTCAGGGCAAACAGAAAAGTCAATGACAGTCACACCCTAAACTCAACAGGAAGTCCGCCATGTGCGGTGAAACGCGCGGCCACTAAAATCGCACCCCTTGCGCAGAAAGATGAAAATCATTGTGTTTTAATCTAAATGGCCCCAAATTTGGTGAGTATCATCTAGACACGTGCGCCAACCAAAGTTGTGACTTTGTTGTTGATATCTTATCGGGTATGGGTGTGGCAAGCCTGTAACGAGGTGGCCATTTTTGTGAAAATAAAACGTCTCTTAACTCTCAAACGCCTTCTCAGATTGAGTTGGACCCCAAAAGGCGTTTGTGCACATTCATGACCTGAACACAAAAATATGTAAATAAAAGGGTTATCTTTAGAAATGGCTCTCCAGCGCCCCCTACAAACTTATAATGGGACCCAAGAATTTAGTTTGTCATAGAGACATGAAATTTGGTACACACATCTCTTATGTCATGACGAGCATAAAAGCCAATGACAACCACCCCCTATCTATAAATGTGTTGCCATAGCAACGTCCCAAATATTTGGAAAAAGTCAATGGGAAGTGAAAATTTTAGTTTGTCGTAGGCAAATGAAACTTGGTACACACATCCAGCATGGGCTTATGAACAAAAAAGCCAATGGGGACCACACCCTATCACACACGGGAAGGCGGCCATTTTGAATTGAACATTTGGTCCGACTTAGAATACACCTCTTTTTAAAAAACAACAGAAAATAGCTGCTTCATTCCACAGACACCAAACTTGGGCAAAATTAGCTAAACACATGTATGTAAAATAGACAAGTGTTTTTCTAGACTTTTTTGCTCGAGTTATATATTTTTTTATTATAATTCGGTATATATTTCTTTATTATAATTTTTCTGCAAAATGATCCTCATTTTGACCCAGTAAACGAACAACTAAAATTCATTTTTATTGGTCCCAGACTTCAAGCCCGGCGAAAAATTTATGTATTTGACTATGTTAGGTGGAATGCGTGACCACCTAAATCGCACCCCTTGTGTCTAAAGGCTTTTCATCTAAACAGCTCCAAATTTGGTGAGTATCATCTAGACACGTGTGCAAAAAAAAGTTATCAATTTGTTTTTTGATACATTTGTGGCTGTGGTCGTAATGAGTCTGTGAAGAGGCAACCTTTGGGAAATAAATGCCATTTCCCAATTGCCAGGATCCTTCCTTTAGAGGAGGCCCCTCCAGAGCCACGGCTAGAGTCTTAGAAAACTCCTCAGAATCCTTTTACCGTGAAGTTTACGCTTTAAAGCACGAAATGCAATCCTCCGAGTGCATGTGTCCCCGCGGTCTCAAGGGAGGCGAGGGCCTTTATCGCCGCTTGCGGCTTTAATTTAACATTTGTTTTTTTTATTTTTTGAGTTGGTGTCTGGGCTGTGCTTGAGGCCAGTCGTTTTTTTTTTTTTGCTCACACAGTCTATCTGGATACAAGCGCTCGCTGTCATGGCGGTTATACTAGGAAGTCAGAGCTGTACACAGGAGCGCGCACTACGTCACATCCAGGTTGATATCCCGGCAAAACATTCCCAAATTCTGCATAATACAGGCTCATAGAGACAACAGTTTTAAACAATAAAGGTCTCAGTCGTCTCATCTAATTATGGCCGGCTCATATTTGGGCAAATAAAAAGGTTATTTGAGCTTAAATAGTTACATATAGTCCCTTTAACGTTAGGCTTTCTTTTTTGATAGGGCTTATGGTAAGGACATATAGGAATGGTGATGACATCCCAGTTAATTACTAGGCCAAGATACTCACCAAGATGGCGCCTGTGTTCGGCTTTGCCTCTGCTCCCTCTCTGTTATCAAATGTAATTTTGGATTTTCTAGTGCTGTTTGTTGCTTTATCAGCCCTCACAACTAGTAGCTGTGTCTCAGCTACTTTTAAATATGATCGACACACTTTGTTCCGAATCAATGAGCAGATGAAAGACTTTTGTGGTACCTGGGCCAGGTACGCGGAGTTTTTCCCTCCAGTTTTTGAGTGCTCCACGTCATCACCGGAGTACCTGTTGCTAGCTAAGCCCCGCGGCAAGAGGAGGAAGCGGGGATCGATGGCTGGAGTCGGGGCCAGGCTGAGGAAACACCGTGGGCAACTACCATGTCCGAGCGGCTCCGGATCTGTCTGGGACGAGCGGTGCCTGCGGTCGGTTCCGGTCCGTGAATCAGGCGGGAACTCGTCCGGAGCGTCTCCGTCCCTCCAATATGACCGGATTTTTCCGACTCGGCGGCTCCATGATTTCCCTCTGCGTGAGCGGGTCCTGTGTCCTGTTACATGCCGGGTCCTGTCACCGCTGCGCTGCCCTGATGGTCAGCGCGCACCAGCCTTGGATCTGGCACAACCGACTCAGATTGCTCTACTCAACGCTCGCTCCATTGCAAACAAGGCCTTCTTCCTCAGCTAATTATTCTCAAAGGAACACCTTGACTTTATGTTTTTAACAGAGACCTGGCAGCGTGAAATGGAATACACTCATCTGAACGAGCTGTGCCCTCCGGACTGTTCTGTGTTTGGGACACCGCGGGTCTCGCGGCGAGGAGGCGGACTCGCACTCGTGTACCGGGACTGTTTCTGCTGCAGGTTGATGAACTCAGACTCTTTCGACTCCTTTGAGATGCAGATGACTAAGGTTGGCAACAATGACTCATTTTATTGCATTTTAATTTATCGACCTCCTGGTCCTGGTCGCTTGTTTTTAGAGGATTTCTCTGAATTTTTATCTTCAATTATCAAACTTGAAAATGTTCTGATACTTGGGGATTTTAACCTCCATATCGATGATGCTTTGTGTAATCTGGCATCTGAGTTTTTAACACTCACTGAAGCATTTCATTTTAAACAGCATGTCTCTGGTCCTACACATACAAAAGGCCACACTTTGGACCTTGTTTTCTCTTTAGGCCTGAACATTGACCAGTTGAGTGTTACAGACATTAATGTGACAGACCACTGTTGTATATTTTTTAACTTGTCTTCCAATGTGGACTATCTTCCTTCCAAACCGATGTCACAAAGACGCATCATAAATGGATCCACAGCGGAGAGATTTTCAGAGTTATTTGAACCCAGGGTTTTTGATGGCTGTAGTGAGCCTGAATCTTTTATGCAGTCTTTTAATAACCACTGTTTGTCTGTTTTAAACATAGTTGCTCCGCTAAAAAGTAAACACACCTTCCCTAAAAATCCCTGCCCTTGGATAAATGAGGAAATCTTATCTTGCAGGAGAAACTGTCGTAAAATAGAACGTTTGTGGAAATGCACAAGTTTGGAAGTCCACAGACTGCACCTGAAGGACCTCATCGTGTCACTAAATGATAAAATAAAACAGGCCAGATCTGCCTATTTCTCTAATCTTGTTGTTCTGAACAAGAAAAATCCTAAAGTCCTGTTTGACACAATATCAAGAATTGTCTCTCCTTTAGCTCCTCATTTACCAGTCCACTCAAAGTCTGACTGCAACAGGTTTTACATTCCTTTGTGAATAAGGTACATGATATAAGAGCCTCTATAAACCCATCCTCTGTAAACACATCTTGGGGTTTATCTCCTCAGTGCTCTTGGTCCACCTTCTCACCTGTCACTGAAGAGGACATTAAGGGTCTACTAAAAAAGGTGAAACCATCATCAAGCCCTCTGGATGTAATGCCAACTTCGCTGCTTTTAAATGTATTTGATTTAGTTGGTCCATATGTTGTTAAACTGATCAACCTTTCTCTTTAACTGGTTCTGTGCCCAGCTCTTTTAAACAAGCGTCGTCAGCCCCATTCTGAAAAGCCCAATTTGGATTCTTTTGAACCAAACAACTACAGGCCAATCTCTAAATTGCCTTTTTTATCTAAAATCTTGGAGAGAGTGGTGGCGGAGCAGCTGACTGTTTCTTAATGAAAATAATTTTATAGATAAATTTCAGTCAGGCTTCCGAAAATGTCATTCAACTGAGACTGCCCTGCTGAAGATTTCAAGTGACATTATGATGGCGGCTGACTCTGGGCAGTACTCTGTCTTGATCCTACTGGATTTATCGTCTGCTTTTGATACTCTGGACCATAATGTATTGTTAAAGCGTCTGCAAAATGAAACAGGTTTCTCTGGATCAGTTCTAAAGTGGTTTTCTTCCTACCTGAGTGACAGATCATTTTGTGTCTCTATTAACAATATTCTGTCTGAAGTGACCCCTCTGTCATATGGAGTTCCTCAAGGCTCAGTCCTAGGTCCTCTTTTGTTTTTATTGTACATTCGCCCTCTTGGTGAAATAATTCACGGATTTAAAAATGTGTCTTATCACTTTTATGCTGATGACATTCAGTTGTACTGTTCTTTTAAAGACTCGGAGTTTCATAAACTTACTTGATTTGTTGAACTGCTTGTCCTGCATAAAGAACTGGTTATTCAATAACTACCTACAGCTGAATACAAAAAAGACTGAAACTTTGAACCAGACCAAAAAACACCTCAAATCAAACAACACCTTGGTTCCCTGGGTTCTTCCGTCCAGTCGAGCCTCAGAAACCTTGGTGTTCTGTTTGACCAATCGATGTCTCTGGACAGTCATTCTAGACAGTTGGTCAAAAACTGTTTTTATCATTTGAGAAATATTTCTAAATTGAGAGTGTTATTGTCTAAAGCTGACTTGGAGATGATTATTCATGCTTTTATTTCTTCTCGTCTTGATTATTGTAATTCTCTTTTTACTTGTTTTAACAAATTGTCTCTGAGTCGACTACAAATGGTGCAAAATGCTGCAGCCAGGCTTTTAACTGGAACCAACAGAAGGGCTCACATTTCCCCGGTTTTATCTTCATTACATTGGCTTCCAGTCAAATTCAGAATCGATTTTAAAATTTTAGTCTTGACTTTTAGAGCTCTGCATGGACAGGCCCCCCAGTACATCACTGACCTGCTGACCCCTTACTCCTCCTCCCGCGCTTCGGTCTTCTGGTCAGAACCTTCTAACGGTCCCCAAAACCTGTTTTAAAACTCGGGGAGACCGGTCTTTCCAAGCAGTCGCCCCCAGACTCTGGAACGCCCTGCCCCTGTCACTGCGAGTGGACGCTTCTGTTGATTCTTTTAAAAAGCAGCTGAAGACACTTTTATTTAAACAAGCTTTTAGTTGATTGGGCTTTTATGTTTTTAATATTTTGTGGTTTTAATTTTTATTCTCATAGTTTTATTGTTCTTTTATTGCACTTTGTAAAGCACTTTGTGATTTATATCTGTGAAAGGTGCTATATAAATAAAATTTACTTACTTACTTACTTACTTAGGCACAGCTATCTCTAGTTGCTGCTTTAGGGTGGGCAGTTTTTTTATTTTTTATTTTTTTTACTTCAAGTCACGAGTTGTTCCTCTGTCCCACTCTCTTCTGGGGGAGTGGATACTGTAGCAAATGTCCCACAGTTGATGTTCCAGTGATGTAACACAGCTGGCCCCATCTGTGCACCTGCCCTGGCTCTAGGGACAAGGGTGTGATTAGTCAACATAATCAATAACATTGTTTATAAAAAGATTGTCGAAGCAGCTTTTTGTTGTCGACGTGTTGCATACATTCATTTATTTACCAAAGAACATAAGGTATTTACCAAGTTTAATATCTCTTTATAACTGCAGAGCCCTACAGGAAGTGTAGGGGGCAGTGTGGCCTCAAGGAGTGCAGTCAGTCTAATGAAGACTAGCTCAACAGTGCAAACAGAAGGAGCTGTCATGGTCTGCTGCAGCCGAACACAGACTTTTAAAACACAGAGCCCTTAGAGATGTTCTGTTTACTGTGGACTCACATGTTTTAGAGTTAAGTTAGGGCTAGTACTGCTCACACCGACCGCTAGGGTGACCACCGGGACAGTCCCAAAATTTGAAGCTTTGTCCCGCGTCCCGCAAGTCATAAGCAGTGTCCTGCATTTTAATTTTTTCTTTGTCATTTTATTTAATCTTCCTTTAATTTACAATTCTACAATTAAAAAAAAAATGTTAATAAAAAAAAAACACTGAACATGCGCAGCAGCGCAGCCGTTATTATTGGTTCTAGCGGCTAGCCAGAGCGGGAAAATAAACACTTAGAAAAAAAAACCCCACACAGACAAAAAAAAAAACACGCAACAGAAAAATGGATCTATTCGGAGCTCCCGAGAAGAAAAAGCGTCTTTGTTCGTATAATAACGAATGGGAGAAAAAATATACATGGTTAAAACCAGTTCCAGGTGACCCTAAGAAAGGAGATTGCAGTGTATGCCACCGAAGTTTCACCATCACGCATGGAGGTGAGGGGGATGTAAGGAGGCACGGAGATGGGGAAAGTCAAAAGAGAAATGCACAACAAAGAAATGCTAACACTAGCATGACAAGTTTTTTCTCTCCACCGAAAGATGGGAACCAAAATAAAATCACAGCAGCTGAAGTGACAAGCGTCTACCATAATGTGCAGCATGGTTTATCGTATAGGTCAGGCGACTGTACTACTTAACTAGCCCCAGTCATTTTCCCCGATTCAGAAATAGCAAAGAAGCTGGCTTGTGGAAGAACGAAGAGTGCATCTATTGTTACAGGTGTGCTTGCACCAGCATCTTTAGAAACATGCTTGAAACAGTTAAATATGCCAATGATTGCAGATAGACCGGATTCTCTTCCACACTTTTCCATTGCGTCTGATGCATCAAACCATGGAACAACCAAGTTATTCCCGTTAGCATTAAGATATTACACACCGGACCTAGGAGTGCAGAACAAACTGTTGGACTTTTATGATGATTGCAATGAAAACTCTGATGCGATTTTCAACCAGGTTGTTGCAAGGCTCGAGGAGAGAAACCTGGGGTTAGAATGGATCTCTGCATACTCAGCTGATAACGCCAGCGTCAATTATGGTGTGCATAACTCTGTGTATAAAAAACTGACAGACAAGAATGCATCAGTTATCAAGGCCAACTGCGTGGCCCATATTCTGCACAACTGTGGGAGGTATGCAGGAGATAAGCTGAGAATTGACATTGAGAACATAGTCACAAAAGTTTGCAACCACTTTTCGTCTTCAGCTAAACGTGTGCAAGAATTAAAGGAAGTGTTTGAGTTTGTGGACGAGGAGTACACGGCTCTTTACAAGAATGTGCCGACACGGTGGCTAAGTTTGTGGCCTGATGTCAAACGTCTGCACGACTCCTGGCCAGCTGTTAAAAGCTATTTTTTATCTCTCTGGTATCTTTGGCTTTGAGCATTCCTGTCACCAATGCGTTCGTGGAGAGGGTGTTTTCTCTCATGACTGCTGCGTGGACAGAGAAAAGGAACCGCGCAACTGTGGACCTCATAAAAAGTGAACTCCTGGTGAAAGTGAACTACAGCTACACCTGCCAGGAGTTCTACAGACACATAATGAATGAGAAGGCCCTACTTGAAGCTGCCAGATCAGACAAAAAATATAAATTCAAGATGCACTGAATCCGGTAAGAACGCATTTAATCTTTCTAGTCTTTCCTAATGGAATTTATGTGCTTATTTGAAAATGTGCTTTGTAGCGATTGGATTATTATTTTCACTTAATAATTTGGATTGAATAGACACGTGCTGTTAAAATAATTTTTTACTGATATTACTATTAAATATTATTAGTGACGTTCACAGCGCCGGTCAGCGCCGTCATTAACATTTTTATAAACCCTTTTAGCAATTTAAAACATGTTAACATCACTGCAAAAAGATATCTAATAAAAAAATCAATATTTATTCACCTAGTATAATAATAGTCATTTCTCTCCCTCGTGTCTCGCATTGTCCTGCAAAATCAGGTCTGCTGTCCTGCAACAGAGCAATAGCCAGGTGGTCACCCTACCGACCGCTTCTGCTTAAGCAAACAGGGTAATGTTGTACATTTGTGTTAGCTATCTGTTTACTGTCCCGTTTTAGCCGGGACAGTCCCGGTTTCCCCCTCTTCCTGGCCCATCAATGCCAATTATAAAGACAAAGCAGGGTACTTTGCTTGTAACTCATTTGTCTGTCAACTGTCTATGTGTCAATCACAGAGTTGCCATGGTTACGGCAATATTAACCAATTGGAAAAGATCAACAGTGTTCTACAGGTCTGTAACAAAAGTGTCCTGTTGCTGTCCAAACTAGCCTTTATCTCCTCCGTTGCATGGTGTAAAAGTTTAAGTTTGTAAAAGTTATTGCAAGTTCCATGAAAGAGTTCTCGGCCAGTTGCTTTGCTGGTTTTACAACTTGCTTCTGTGAGTGCTCGTTTGGTCAGAGCAAACGCGTGAGCAGGCACGGTCTTTAAAAGTAAAAATTCTAAATTAACTTACGTTGGTGGAAGGAACGGAGGCACTGTTCACGGTTGTTCTAGAAAAACTCCACTCCACGTTTAGCAAGTGGTGCATGTAGAAGAAAGAAAAATAAAAGCTAATGCTAAGCTAAAAACAGGAGACTAACCTCACGTGTGTCTCACGCTCTCTTTCCGGAAAAAAGGGAAGTCGCTTTGGGGAATTTAAACTGAATTACACTAAGTTTTAAAACATTCCTTGCTTCGCGATGTATTTGTTGTTGTTTTTAAACACACAAACATTTGTACTTGTAGGATTGTACAGAGAAAATGCATATGTCAGAATATTATTGAAACATTCATTACATTTCATTAAAACAAAACGGAAACCGTAAACTGGGGTAAGGAGCCATTCTGTCAACTCCACGTCCTGGAAAAGAACAGTATAAAAACCACAATATCTTAATACATTTTCTTTTAATTTAATAAACACGAAAATGAAAATGTCCTTTGACGAGTGGATTGAGTCATTCGTCCATTTGACCACCAGGGGTAGTGTCCTGGGGAAAGCTGAATAAACAACTTTATCTCCACAAATTTACGGTTATTGGACATGGAGCCAGGGTTCTGCCCTGGTCCTGAGTCCTTTTGGCCTGTTGGTGAAAACAAACAGTCGTTAATCCTGAAGACTTCTTAGTCTTACAAAAGATGTTACTGTGTGTGTGGAATCTTGGATGGAGACTGATCTGCTACTCTACACAGGTATTTTGTTTAATATGCGCCAAAAACACAGATTCTACAATACACACCCGCTGCATCTCTTCCCTTATGTAGCCTGCAATCATTTTAAGGTCACCTTCAGACACTTTCTGTACTAGCAATGTAAAAATCAGGTTTTGCCTGCTTAACAGGCGTTCTCTATCGAACATGGATAAAAAGTGTTTGTCAATGCCTTGTGAGGTGCATGTGCTATTGACAGCCGTTGATCATTTTTTCTTCCCAGGAACTGCAACTGCACTACAACTAATGATTTCAAAGAGGAAGCGTTCACAAGTAACTGTAATTAAATTACCTAAAAATTAACAGTAATTCCTTGCTTTACTTTTTCAGTGGATAATTTATTAACAGTAATGCGTTACTTAGTAATGCGTTACACCCAACACTGGTTGGTATACTAACACTTTATTTTACACGACATGTGATACATTGAAGAACACTTTCTTCCCCTCTGCCATCAGACTCCTAAACAGCTGACAGGAGTTTATAATAATAGACGTGACTGTTCACATTGATTTACGCTTTTGCACATTAACTATTTTCAGAACTGCACTACCTCACTTTTTTAGTGTCTTTATACAGAGCTGCATTTGCACTACCTCTATTTTTATTGCTTTAATTTTTTTTTAAATTTCTATTTTACTTTACTAAACGGCATTAATTGTGGACACATTGTGGACACACTGTGTAACATTGTATGAAACATAATGTAGGTAGGGTTAGGATTAGGGTATGTATGTACTATTTAGTTATGTTATTAAAGTTTGTTACAGAGTGTTACATTGTACTTAAAGAGTAACTAAACCCTAAACAAACTTTTTTTAGTTAATGATCTGTAAGAATGGGGCCTTATTAGTGCTGTTCACTGATCTGAGTAAAAGTTTTGACATTTGAGTATAAAGTATATTAATTTTACATTTTATGGTGTAAAACCGTCTAAGTGCTGCCCTCCTCAGGTTGAACGGTAGTTACTGCAGTTGAATTTTTAGATTTAAGATTGTTTCCTTGTGTGACGTATACTGGCTTGACTAACGGCTCTCTACCCACGACCCCACCACACCCTTGGCATTGGCTCACGCCCCTGGTATAAAAACATCTTCCCAAGTAGCTGGTGTTGAAAACATCAGGCTAGCTATATTAGCATGTACTTGTAGTGTTGCTGGTTGCAACAGCACTGCTGGACTGCATTGCTTTCCAGTTGAGTTGGAAATTAGGCTCCAGTGTGCACTTGGCCTGGAACACCGTGAGTTCCTGTTGAGAGCTGGAGTTTGCAGCGGGCATTTTAAGCGGGATTGCTTCTCCAATGCAATGGAGGTGGAAATGTGCTTCTCAAAACAGCTCCCGCTGAAAAGCAACACAGCGCCTAACGCTGCTCCTGCATGGATTCCCACCACCACAGCAGCGTCTTGAGGTGAGTGAACATACATTTTGAAACACAATTTATGTTTCTTCCCAGTAAAGCTAAAGTTAATTAATCAATTTTGTCATGTTGCTAGTTAGGTAAAGTATGCTAAACGTTAGCTTCAGCTGCTCCTGATACCGGGCTAACGCTAATGAGGGCTGCTGCGTGTTGATACTGTACAGACAGACATCTAGCTTTACTCTATCACTCAATATTCCGTTATTTCTCGTAAATGTGCAGCACTCTGTTGGACTTGTAGCAGAGATGCAGCCCTTGGCACTAAAGACCTGTCACTGGCTCATGACTCTGGACTTGACTGAACATGAACATCTCATGACTTGTGTAACACCGTGAGTTTTGACTCAACACAAACTCAAAAACTTGTGCGTTTCGTGTCAACTTTGCTAATTAGATTGAACGCCGAAAGCGCGCACCATCAGTGTACGTTGTTTATTGCTGCTCCTCGGGGTAAACCGAGCAGGCTGCAGCTAACCAGACCGACCCAGAGACAGTACACACTGATTAAAATACTAGTGCTTTCACGGAGGATATAACGGAACTGTATCCTGAGTCGGTCACTATTATCTTGATTCGGTCACGCCCCTTATAGTGCAGTTTCCGTTCATCTCACGGCTAATTTCTTAAGCGATCACCGCCAAAGGGTAAGCCACGCTGTTCTACACATATTAACCCATTTGTATGTCGATTTTCAGGTATTTTTGTCAATATTTAGGTGTCTAATGTTTGTATTAAAGTCATTTTCTTTGAGCAAAAGCGTAAGAATGCTCAAGTTGCTCTCGGGCGACGCTCTGGCTAGCTGATAGCCTATAGCGTACAGTGTGGTATCTTATCAATAACTGGACGATTAGGGCTGAAAGAAGTCCAGTTTCTAGCTAGTTTGACTCCCACCTGATGAAAGATCAGGCCAGTGTATGACACAAGCCTTATGGTGTTTTTTACTCTGTGAAAAAGTAAAAAAAAAATACTGCCGCGAAAAGGCTTTGGCAACAGTCTCGTCTTTGGGAGTGTCTGAATCAGGGTGCGGAAAAAATAAAAACTTTCATAAAAGAAAAGAGGTGGTAAAATCAATTTGAGCAACAGATTGATGTGTTTCTAAGTTAGGCAAAATATGTACTGCTTTTAAAATAACTGGAGTTATTTTTACTACCAGACAGATATGTTTTTGATCATAATATCCTGTTTAAGCAAAAAAGGAAAAAAACAAACAAACAAAGAAATATAATGATCAAATGTGTTAAAATATGGCTGGACATGTCCCCACAAGTGTCAGGACACGTCCCAAACGGTATCAGGTCATTTACAGTCTGTCCTGAAAACGATCAGATGATAATTTGTTATTGTTGTCCAACTCTTAATTTTGAGTTTAATGGACGGTGCATTTGATTCTGATGTTGCAGATATTAAAGCAGTGAGATGCTCAGTAAAAAGAGCTGTCAAAAAGTTAAATTAAACAATGATATTAACTGAGCACTTGTCCAATATTGTTACAGTTCTTTATAACAGTGTTAAGCCTTGCTTTAACCCTGTAATATTATAACTAGGGCTTTTCTTGTTGGAGTCATGTCCCTGTCTTTTTACAAGTACAGTGTATTTGTCTGTTGTTGTACTGTGTGAATGTTATATTGAAAATCTGTTTTTGTTTTGGGTAGAAGAAAAGCTAAGTGGGACAGAAAAATAAAAAAGAAGAGTGCAAACAATAAAAAATATGGGTAAGTTTGTGCGAGCAAAAAGTGTGAGATCTATTTTGTTCTCAGGAGAACAACAGTAAATGTTAATGTTAGTGTGGTTAAAAATCTTTAACCACATTTTTATAACAATATACATACAGAATATAATTGTTGAAACATAACTTATAAACTCTATTCTCGTTAATTAACAGATGCAAAACAAGTGGCAGCTCAGAAAGAAAGTCTGGCCAATGGAATCCAGAGTCCACGGCACAAACCCTAGAGGAGGTGGAGAAGCTCACCATCAGTCCTGAAGTCCAGCCTAAATCAAATTTTATTTATATAGCCCAGTATCACAACAACAATTGCCGCAAAGGGATGAACAAAAAACTGAAGACAAACAGGCTGAACTAGACAACATCCCCTGTCCTTAGACCCTCCATCAGGGTCAGAAGAAAAACTCATAAAAACCCAGCCAGGGCAAAAGAGAAACCTCAGGGAGAACCACAGAAGGAGGATCCACTCTCAGGACGGACAGGCCGTGCAGTGGATGTGTCCAGGACAGACACTGACAAATAGTCAAAATGTACAAAATGACAATAAATCAGTTTTAAGATGGTCTTTAACTGTACCAGGCCAATGGAAAGTTCTCAACCCTGAAGATGAGTTGACAATACGGTCCACGCTATGCCAGTTATCACTGAGTAGCCATGAGTAGCCATTAAATACAGCAGGTGCTCCTTAACATGCCACACACTACAGCAGTGACTAAGGAGCACAGGTCCTGAATGTTCAGATGTTATTCACATCCACTATAGAGCGCCAACACCAACAGGAATGGATCAAGCTTTGGCCAGAAGAGACTAGGATGCCTGGACAACACAATTTTTCCAGATTGAATTCTCCACATTTTTTTTTTGCAAATGAGGAGTGTCCCCTCAGGTTTCATCTCCTGCTCTGGGCCCCTTTTAAAGCCTCTGATGGTTTCCAGCTGCCTCCAACAGAGAAGATGGTCCATTTTCATCAGGAACTTTTAGTAGTATTTGTAATTTGTCCTGAGCTGCTTCCACTTCCTTCAAGTAAGCATTCCTTTAACTGGTAACAAGAAACAACTGTTAAACAGGACCTTAACTACAGTAAAAGTTAAACTAGATAGACTTTAAATGACTGGCCAGCCAGTGTAATTTTTCCTCTTACACACTTACTTACTTACATACTGTCGTTGTGTCCTTGGGCAAGACACTTAACCCTCCTTGCCCCCAGTGACTGTAACATTGGTAATTACATTAGAACAATGTAAGTCGCTTTGGATAAAAGCGTCAGCTAAATGAATAAATGTAAATGTAAGTGTGGGGGGGCAGGTTAAACAGTTTTGTGTGTCAATTCTTTTGAACTACTCAGCTTCAGGAAAACATTATGTTTGATATCTTTGTGAAATATTTCAGTGATGAACTGAAACAAAGCTTATGTCCCTTTACTTTAAAGAAGTTTGCGAATGGACAACTACTGTATGTTGATCACCTGACTCATGAAACGTCAAAATCTTTGCTTTTTACTTGGGAATGTATTGTACAGCACAGTTTCTTTTATCCAACTGTATACATCATTCTTCATACTTATACTACTAATGCCTATTAAACTCTACCGGCCGATACTGAACACTTTCTTCTTTTGTCTGCAGCAAACCACAGTCATAAATGAAGCTGAGCGTAAACTCAACCAGGAAGACTTCTCCCCTTCATCTACAGCACGCTGCATCTTCTCAGCCGACGGTCTCTCTCTTCCTAAACAACCCTCCACCTCAAGCTTTTAGTAAATGATCAAACAGCTGACAAAATCTAAAGCACACTTTCTCTTTGTTATCAGCTGTTTTTTCTTCGTGCTGCTGCACCAATTCCGCAGCAGTGTGACCCTCTCTGTCCTCAGCATCAGCAGCTCCTCATGTCTCTGTCTCAGCTCCGGGAGAGAGCTACTCTAAATCTACTCTTGCCCTCCATCGCATCCCACAATGTCAGGGCCTCTCCCTGTCAGGGCCCTTTTTTAAATCTATTAATAAATAATTCATTTGCATCATGCTTTTCTTTTGAGTCTCTCCAGGTTGAAATGGTTTCATGTGTTGGCTTATGTTCACTTCACAGTCACTGGCCACGGCGGAAATTAAAGAAAATTATTTATTTTGTTTGTGTTAGAATATTTAATATATTATTTAATATTATATACATATTGTATTTTAGAATACAAAATATATATATAATATTAATTTTGATAGGATGTTATAATGTATTAATGTCTTGTGTTTTAGAGTTCTCTGTAAAAAATACAGTAAAAAAA
This sequence comes from Perccottus glenii, assembly GCA_024416835.2. NCBI lineage: Eukaryota > Metazoa > Chordata > Actinopteri > Gobiiformes > Odontobutidae > Perccottus > Perccottus glenii. The sequence goes on from CM044554.2 coordinate 3,580,658, forward strand.
TACACTTGACACAAGTGTTGACTTCACGCTGTTTGCAGATCATTATAACATCATTTTGCTTTTGACATAAGCTAAAGTATTATGGTTTATACTATACTTAAACTCAAACTCAATTTATAATGATTTCATATTCAAATAGGAGTGTATAAAACATACGATTTGTAAATAGAAATTGGTAAGAAATGAAAAACTATTTCACAAAACACCCAGCAGGTGGTGTTACAAACGCCTTTATATTCAGATTTTATTGTGAAGAATTAGACAAAATAAGTAATTTTATGTTGAAAGGCAGAAATCAGCCACCAGATGTGTTAAATAATAACAACAGCTTGATCCCAGACTAAAATAAAGCTAAAATAGAGCGAAAAGGTGAGTGTCCGATTAAGGATAATAGTAGTGTCCGAATCTGGATAATAGTAGCTTCCGGCCAAAAGCTCGGACGATAGCGCTCGTTTTACGGCCACAGTAAAAACATTTCGCAAAGAAATAATTCAAACAATATATGGTTAGAAACGTAAGAAATTACACTTCATTTCAAGACCAGTTAGTTGTCTGAACTCCAGAGACAAACGACGTGATCACCCGTTAAAGACAAAAAAGTTAGCGAATTTTAGCTCAAACCGACCGACTCAGGATACACTTACGTTACAGTAATAGTAATGAGAATATTTGTGTTATTAATATCCTTTATAAACATTTTAAAATCTCTAAAATGAATTAATATAATACTGTAATTGTAAACAATAACACAAATCTTTTGTTTTGCCTAAGATGACCAGAGAAACTGGGGGCCAGCCTGAACCAGTCGCTGCAGATCTGCAGGTGAAGCAAAGGTGAGTTTGAATACTGTGAAGCTTTTGTATGTTTCATTTTTGTTTATTCTTTATTTCTCAGGCACCATGTACAAAAACAATAATCTCACAAGAAAATATAAGCTTTTTACCAGATTTAGAATTTCAGACTGTCTAGGATCTGATTCCATTGTTTGATGGTTTGAAATGAAAAGGCTGATTGTGCAAAAGCAGAGCATCTTTTAGGGATTGTGCAGTTTTTGTGAGTTGTGGACCCAGATGTTTGGGTCTCATCATATAATCAAGATAACAAATCATTTGTGAAACTCTTTTTTTGCAGCCACCCAGGCCAGAACGCCTAATAGGAGTGTGTCATGTGACACAGACACTGATGGAGCTGCCAGAGTGTCCCAGGACTAGCTCTACTCCAATAATGAGGAAATGGTGTGAGGTGTCACTGCTGAAGGTAATGCATTTATTCCCATTCTTTACTTTGTTTAGTTTGTTTTACTGTTATAGTGCAATTACTTGTTTTAAATACTCTAACAAGAACACATGAGGTGTGTGATAATCTATCATTTTATTGTCATTAAAATTGTCAAATTTAAGAAAATAAAATCATGTTTATGTTTTTTATTTTCAGGACCTGGTAACTGTTCCTGCGTCACTTCACTGAAGATACTTCATCCTTCAACTTTGCTGCTGTGTATCATCTTGGATTCAGACTCTGAAAACTGCAGTTAGCTCTATAGTTTCTGAGACTTGGCTTTAATTTGCTGACTACATTTAGACTAATGTAAACACTAATACACTGTTGAACACACTCAAGATTCTTAAAAGTTTTGGAACAGCTCATGAAGTTATGATCTGTGTAAGTCTGGCTCTTGCATTTCACCATCTTCGCTCCAATAAGTGCAACTGACAGTGACTTTCAAACACAAAGTAAAAAGCCTCTGTCCTGACTGTGCAGGATTTACAAAGTTTGGACCTGCCTTGAAATGATGTATGAGAATTTACTATGACATTTATTTTTTATTTAAACTAAGTGTGTATATATAAAATAGATCAATATAAAATGCTTACTGTAAGAACAATCTCTAAAGAATATAAGAATTATGGAAAGGCAGTTTGAGAAAAGGGTGTCATTTAGACATTCTTTTGTAAATGTTTATGTTGATTCATGTTCATTTTGAGTTTTATAGCTGATTTTATAATGCATGTTTTTAAACAATTGTTTTGTTTGTAACATCAGGTATAACTGTTTCTTCATATTTCAATTTTTATATACCAACTATATTTATAAATTCAGTATTGGAATCCTCTGTGAGGACAGCACAAGGAGGTATGACCTGTACCTGCTGGCCCAGGTATCCCCAGCTCCACCTGACCACACTGCAGCAGACAAGTGTCTATAACCGCTGAAAGAGCTGGTGCACATGTACAGTATGTGTAAGAGGAGGGTAAAACATTAAATTTACTTATTTATAAAACGTTGCTCTCTTCTTCCTGGAACTACCCTGTTTAACCACGTCTCATCAAAAAGCTGAAGATAAGTGTAACACTACATTACAAGTGTTAGAGCCTGTAACACAGGGGTTTAGTGCTACTGCCTCAAAGTCTGGATGGACTGTTATGCAGCCAACTCACCAACCTGTCACACCTGTGCATTACCTACAACATGAGAAACAATGTTTATCACTACTTTGTTGGGATGTAAATATTATATGTGGTTAGAGTTGTGTCTTTTTTGCATATTACTTATTAAATTAACTGGACTTGACACTGGTCTTATTTCATAGCCATACCTTGAGTATAACACATTCTCTCCCAGGACCAGTGAGCTGCAAGACAAGAGTTTTTTAACAGTTGTAGAGGGAGACTTGAAATCTCTGTTTTGTGTGTAATTAACACTAATTACCAAAATCAAACTAAATGCACAGGTTTGCAGTTTCTGAAACTTTGTTAGCATTTGCTAAGCATTAGCCTAAATTAGACAATGCTAACGTTTTATCACTGGCCCCATTCTCTCTTGTGCTGCAAGACTTCGCTCTTTAACTTTGGGAGTTGTTGAGACCGCAGTTTGAGCCAGTGGCACAAACTGATAAGGCTCTAGGCCTGTGTGCACAGAAATGTCCTCCACTTAGAAGGACCGCTCCGTAGCAAAGGTACTCGCTTCCTTCAAGTCTACGGCTGTGTCCAAATTCAGGGTCTACATCCTTCGGAGTCCTCATTTGAAGGATGTTACGTCACAGCGCCGCGACGAAGGCTGTCCAAATTTGTAGGATCCTTCAAATGTGGCCCACAAATACGTCCTCCTTTTCCCCGAATTGGAAGGATGGGTGTGGTGGATCCTTTCCCGTCCTACCTATCCCATAATTCTTTTCGGCAGAGCGTAATGGCCAATGAAGCGGCGGTAGAGTGGGAGAGGAGTATGCTTTAAGATGTAAGTTTTTAAAAAACTGGCTTTTAAAAAAATATATATTTTTCAGTGGTTGTCTAGTTAGGCATTTTGTTTTAGCGTTAAGTATTTTTTTACATTTGTACGTTTATATGTACAAATAAAACATTACTTTCGTAAACTAGCTTCTTCCTTACTGCCTGTGTGAATATCCCCTTACACACAGCTAATTTGTTAGTGATTTGAAGCTGTTTTTAACGCTTCTAGGGACGAAAGAGCAGACAGAAGTTTTTATAAAGCTCCGGGGAGAGAACGATGAGCTCTTCACCGGAGCAAAGAACTCTGCCACTGTGGGATGGAGGTACAGGAATAAATCTATTTAGAAATCCCATTGTAATATCAAGGCAGTTTTGTTTATTTTTTGTTTTGTGCAGTACATATAACATTTCCTGCAGTCATTAAACAGCTGAAACATTTTCTTACTTCTCTTGTTTTGTCCTTTTGTAGTATAATTCTGCACAGTATTGTTCCACAATTGTCGTTTTGATATCTGTGATTAACACAATTCCAATATTTTCTCTTTTTATCCTACATTAGGATAGTTTTGGAGAAGATGGGTCTGTCTGGTAAAGTGACACCAGCCCAAGCAAAGAAAAAGTGGGACAATTTAAAAAAGAAATATAAAGTATGTCCATATATAGAAAATAATATTGTTGTTAGTAACAGTTAAAAAAAATCCTAGGTTTAAGCTTACATGTTTTGTGAACAGTTTATATATTTTTTGCTTGTCTTTAGGAATACAAGTATCCAGGGTCAGGAGAGGGAGTGAGTGGGAAGCCCACTGCTGCTACTTGGCCCTGGTTTGTCCAAATGGATGAGGTTTTAGGACAAAGGCCTTCAATTTGCCCCCCTGTCCTTATTGCCTCCATCCTTATGGACACTCCAGGACCAAGTGCAGCAGTGAGTGACCGAGAGGAGAGAGAGGAAGAAGAGAGGGAAGGAGATAGGCAGCCAGCAGCGAAGAAGAGGAGAAGGGACAGTGACCAGGAGCTGTTAGACCTCATCAGGGAGGACAAGAGGCAGCAGAGAGAGGCTGAAGAGAGGAGAGCACAGGCTGAAGAGAGGAGAGCACAGGCTGAAGAGAGGAGGGCACAGGCTGAAGAGAGGAGGGCACAGGAGAGCAGGGAGAGGATGGACAGGCTTTTCTCCATTCTGGAGCGTTGGGTCGCCAATTAATTTTTTTTTTCTTGGGGTGGGAGGGATTACATTTTTTCCATTGTTAGCTTCAGTTGTTTGAAATAAACTGTTTGAAATAAATACTTCTCATTCATTGTATTTCTTTTTTTTATTTTCCATAATTTTCAAAGTAAAAGGAACATTTGTAAAGAAAATTAAGTGTATAATTATTTAATAACATTCAGAAAACAAAATTGAGGTAACAAAATTCAAGAACATACAGAAACTATTTACAGACCTATTTACAGGACAACAGATTTTAACAAATCACTGCAGGATTAATCTGAGTGACCAGGTATTGGACCATTTTTATGTTTAATTACAACGGTACAGTACATCAGAATAAGTGTTTAACAGATAAAAGCATTATTCTACCTTAAGACAAATTTAAATATCAAAACTCCAATTATTTTTAATACAATAAACATTATACATATTACATGAATAATTATATACATATTATTTATATATATATATATATATATATATATATATATATATATATATATATATATATATATATATACCATTATTTAGATAGATAGAGTTTATCTGACAAAACAAGCTAAAGTTTATGCTTCGGCTCAATGAATTTGTAGGGGAAATTAGCAGAATACTTAGCAAAGAAAGTATTTAATTTATTTAATTGTTTTATTTCTTCCAAAAGAATTAAAATAAGGAGAATAACTTTTTGTTTGTCCCGCTTCTTGCTTAGCGCTGTCACGGTTGCTAGGCGACAGAATATGAGCAACGGGTAAGGGAGGGAACTGAAAGAAGGGTAGGCTGTCCAAATTCACAAACACCGACTTCCGGGTTTTGCGGTCGACGGAGGACCCCTCCTCCTTCAACCGGTTAGGAAGGATCCTAAGGAGGATGCAGACCCTGAATTTGGACACAGCCTACATCTTTGCGAGTCTGACAGCTGCTGTCAATCAATCTGTCACTGCGGGTCTCAGGTTCACGCCCCCGCTGAGCTCCGCCCTCAGTTCTTCCCCTCTGTCTCTGCTGGGCTCTGCCCACTTTTCCAGCATTTTTCAAATTTTGTGAGTGGGTGGAGTTAGGCTCTGACCAGGGGTTTAGTTACCCTTTAAAGTGTTACCACATTGTCTTCAGATTTTAAGAACTTTGGTCATGAACATGGTTTAAAATTTCACTGACCTATCTCGTCTTATACTAATCTGAGACAGTCAGTGTCTGACATCCTGTCGGACTTTGGGCAGTGGTAAGATACGAGTGTTGTGGAGAGGGAAGTTCACAGGATTCACTTAAACCAAAAGGTCACATTAGGGCAAAAAAATTAAAATATTTTGATTATATAGTTATTTGGGTGTCACCACATATCAAAGCCTTGGTGCACACTTTAAAAGATCACAATTTAATGAGTGACATTTTTTTTTCTTTTTTGTAGCATTCATAATGAGAGGTCCCAGAAGTCCGTCGATACGATCATATGCCTATTAGGCCGTAGGCGCGAAATTGCTGCCACGTTTCTGTAAGTCTGCCCCAAGGCAGCTCTGGCTACAGTTGTAGCTTACCACCACCAGTGTGTGACTGTGGAGTGAATGAATAATGGATAGCCTGTAAGCGCTTTGAGTCCCATGATCCCTTGGGAGAAAAGTGCAATATAAATCTAATCTATTATTAGGCCCGAGCCGGTGACCGGGAGGGCCTATTGTTTTTGCTCGGATTTTTTTTTTTTTTTTTTTATTGTATCCTAAATTTGACCCAGTGAACATGCACGAAAAGTCATTTTTATTGGTCCCAGACTTCAAGCTCGGCGAAAATGGTATGTTTTTGAAGTCGCCGAAAAAAATACGAGAAATGACTCAGTGGCGACCCTACAAAATCAAAATACATTGGGCCTATGGAAAGTGAAAGTAACTTTTTCCAACGTAGAAAAATGAAACTTGGTACATCCATAGGACACCTCAGGAACAAACAGAAAAGTCAATGACAGTCACACCTAAACTCAACAGGAAGTCCGCCATGTGGGTGAAATGCGGCCACTAAAATCGCACCTTGCGCAGAAAGATGCAAATCATTGTGTTTTAATCTAAATGGCCCCAAATTTGGTGAGTATCATCTAGACACGTGCCAACCAAAGTTGTGACTTTGTTTTGATATCTTATCGGGTATGGGTGTGGCAAGCCTGTAACGAGGTGGCCATTTTGTGAAAATAAAATGTCTCTTAACTCTCAAACACCTTCTCGGATCGAGTTGGACCCAAAAGGCGTTTGTGCACATTCATGACCTGAACACAAAAATATGTAAATAAAAGGGTTATCTTTAGAAATGGCTCTCCAGCGCCCCTACAAACCTATAATGGGACCTAAGAATTTAGTTTGTCATAGAGACATAAAATTTGGTACACACATCTCTTATGTCATGACGAGCATAAAAGCCAATGACAACCACCCCTATCTATAAATGTGTTGCCATAGCGTCCCAAAAATGTGGAAAAAGTCAATGGGAAGTGAAAATTTTAGTTTGTTGTAGGCAAATGAAACTTGGTACACACATCCACCATGGGCTTATGAACAAAAAAATCAATGGGGACCACACATCACACACAGGAAGGCGGCCATTTTGAATTGAAAATGTGAACCGACTTAAAATACACCTCTTTTTAAAAGTACACAGACAATAGCTGCTTCATTCCACAGACACCAAACTTGGGCAAAATGAGCTAAAACATGTATGTAAAATAGACAAGCGTTTTTCTAGACTTTTTGCTCGAGTTATATTTTTTTATTATAATTCGGTATATTTTTTTAATCATATTTTTCTGCAAAATGATCCTCAATTTAACCCAGTAAACGTACAACTAAAGTCATTTTTATTGGTCCCAGATTTCAAGCCCAGCAAACAATTTATGTATTTGAAGTCCCGAAAAAAATACGAAAAATGACTCAGTGGCGGCCCCTAGAAAAGTCAAAATACATCGGGCCTATGGAAAGTGAAAGTAACTTTATTCCAATGTAGAAAAATGAAACTTGGTACATCCATAGCACCTCAGGGCAAACAGAAAAGTCAATGACAGCCACACCCTAAACTCAACAGGAAGTCCGCCATGTGGGGTGAAAGCATAGCCACTAAAATCGCACCCCTTGCGCAAAAAGATGCAAATCATTGTGTTTTAATCTAAATAGCCCCAAATTTGGTGAGTATCATCTAGACACATGTACCAACCAAAGTTGTGACTATGTTTTTGATATCTTATCGGGTATGGGTGTGGCAAGCCTGTAAAGAGGTGGCCATTTTTGTGAAAATAAAATGTCTCTTAACTCTCAAACGCCTTCTCGGATCGAGTTGGACCCAAAAAGGCGTTTGTGCACATTCATGACCTGAACACAAAGATATGTAAATAAAAGGGTTATCTTTAGAAATGGCTCTCCAGCGCCCCCTACAAACTTATAATGGGACCCAAGAATTTAGTTTGTCATAGAGACATAAAATTTTGTACACACATCTCTTATGTCATGACGAGCATAAAAGCCAATGACAACCACCCCCTATCTATAAATGTGTTGCCATAGCAACGTCCCAAAAATGTGGAAAAAGTCAATGGGAAGTGAAATTTTTAGTTTGTTGTAGGCAAATGAAACTTGGTACACACATCCACCATGGGCTTATGAACAAAAAAGCCAATGGGGACCACACCCTATCACACACAGGAAGGCGGCCATTTTGAATTGAAAATGTGAACCGACTAAAAATACACCTCTTTTTTAAAAGTACACATACAATTGCTGCTTCATTCCACAGACACCAAACTTGGGCAAAATGAGCTAAACATATGTATGTAAAATAGACAAGCGTTTTCTAGACTTTTTTGCTCGAGTTATATTTTTTTTATTATAATTTGGTATATATTTTTTATTAAATTTTTTTTCAAAATGATCCTAAATTTGACCCAGTAAACGTGCAACTAAAAGTCATTTTTATTGGTCCCAGACTTCAAGCTCGGCGAAAAATTTATGTATTTGAAGTCCCCGAAAAAATTACAAAAATGACTCAGTGGCGACCTAGAAAAGTCAAAATACATTGGGCCTATGGAAAGTGAAAGTAACTTTTTCCAATGTAGAAATACAAAACTTGGTACATCCATAGGACACCTCAGGGCAAACAGAAAAGTTTATTACAGCCATACCGTAAACTCAACAGAAAATCTACCATGTTGGGTGAAATGCGTGACCACCTAAATCGCACCCCTTCTGTCTAAGGCGGCAGTAGCTCAGTGGTAGAGTGGTCGTTCTTCAACCGGAAGGTAGTAGGTTCGATTCCCGCTCGCCCCACAGTTCATACTGTCGTTGTGTCCTTGGGTAAGACACTTAACCCACCTTGCCTCCAGTGTCTGTAGCACTGGTGTATGAATGTGTGTGACTGTAGAGGTGTGTTTGGTGGTGGTCCCATCTCTGTCTGCCCCAGGTGTGAATGTGTGTGAATGGGGTGAGTGGTAAGCACATTGTAAAGCACTTTGTGGTCTATATCTGTGAAAGGTGCTATATATATAAATAATACTTACTTACTTACTTACTTACTTACTAAAGGCTTTTCATCTAAACAGCTCCAAATTTAGTGAGTATCATCTAGACACGTGTGCAAAAAAAAGTTATCAATTTGATACATTTGTGGCTGTGGTCGTAATGAGTCTGTGAAGAGGCAACCTTTGGGAAATAAATGCCATTTCCCAATTGCCAGGATCCTTCCTTTAGAGGAGGCCCCTCCAGAGCCACGGCTAGAGTCTTAGAAAACTCCTCAGAATCCTTTTACCGTGAAGTTTACGCTTTAAAGCACGAAATGCACTCCTCCGAGTGCATGTGTCCTCGTCTCAATGGAGGCGAGGGCCTTTATCGCCGCTATGCTTTAATTATTATTATTATTAGGCCCGAGCCGGTGATGACCGGGAGGGCCTATTGTTTTTGCTCGGATTATTTTTTTATTTTTTTATTCTTCTCCCCATATGATCCTAAATTTGACCCAGTGAACATGAACGAAAAGTCATTTTTATTGGTCCCAGCCTTCAAGCCCGGCGAAAAATTTATGTATTTGAAGTCGCCGAAAAAAAAATACGAAAAATGACTCAGTGGCGACCCCTACAAAATCAAAATACATTGGGCCTATGGAAAGTGAAAGTAACTTTTTTCCAACGTAAAAAAATGAAACTTGGTACATCCATAGGACATCTCAGGACAAACAGAAAAGTCAACGACAGCCACACCCTAAACTTAACAGGAAGTCCGCCATGTGGGGTGAAACGCGCGGCCACTAAAATCGCACCCCTTGCGCAGAAAGATGCAAATCATTGTGTTTTAATCTAAATGGCCCCAAATTTGGTGAGTATCATCTAGACACGTGTGCCAACCAAAGTTGTGACTTTGTTGTTGATATCTTATCGGGTATGGGTGTGGCAAGCCTGTAACGAGGTGGCCATTTTGATGAAAATAAAACGTCTCTTAACTCTCAAACGCCTTCTCGGATCGAGTTGGACCCAAAAAGGCGTTTGTGCACATTCAGGACCTGAACACAAAGATATGTAAATAAAAGGGTTATCTTTAGAAATGGCTCTCCAGCGCCCCCTACAAACTTATAATGGGACCCAAGAATTTAGTTTGTCATAGAGACATAAAATTTGGTACACACATCTCTTATGTCATGACGAGCATAAAAGCCAATGACAACCACCCCTATCTATAAATGTGTTGCCATATAGCAACGTCCCAAAAATGTGGAAAAAGTCAATGGGAAGTGAAATTTTTAGTTTGTTGTAGGCAAATGAAACTTGGTACACACATCCAGTATGGGCTTATGAACAAAAAGCCAATGGGGACCACACCTATCACACACGGAAAGGCGGCCATTTTGAATTGAAAATGTGAACCGACTTAAAATACACCTCTTTTTAAAAGAACACAGAAAATAGCTGCTTCATTCCACAGACACCAAACTTGGGCAAAATGAGCTAAACATATGTATGTAAAATAGACAAGCGTTTTTCTAGACTTTTTTGCTCGAGTTATATTTTTTTTTATTATAATTTGGTATATATTTTTTATTAAATTTTTCTGCAAAATGATCCTCAATTTGACCCAGTAAGCGTGCAACTAAAAGTCATTTTATTGGTCCCAGACTTCAAGCCCGGCAAAATTTATGTATTTGAAGTCCCGAAAAAAATATGAAAAATGACTCAGTGGCGACCCTAGAAAAGTCAAAATACATTGGTTCTATGGAAAATGAAAGTAAATTTTTCCAATGTAGAAAAATGAAACTTGGTACATCCATAGGACACCTCAGAACAAACAGAAAAGTTTATTACAGCCATACCGTAAACTCAACAGAAAATCTACTATGTTTGGTGGAATACATGACCACCTAAATCGCACTTTGTGCTAAAGGGTTTTCATCTAAACAGCTCCAAATTTGCTTTAAAGCACGACATGCAATCCTCCGGTGTGTCCTCACGGTCTCAAGGGAGGCGAGGGTCCTTTATCGCCGCTGCTTTAATTAGGCCCGAGCCGTGATGACCGGGAGGGCCTATTGTTTTTGCTCGGATTTTTTTTTTTTTTTTTTTTTTTTTTTATTTTTCTTGTGACCAAATGATCCTAAATTTGACCCAGTGAACATGCACGAAAAGTCATTTTTATTGGTCCCAGACTTCAAGCTCGCGAAAAATTTATGTATTTGAAGTCAAAAAAATACGAAAATGACTCAGTGGCGAATTCCCTACAAAATCAAAATACATTGGGCCTATGGAAAGTGAAAGTAACTTTTTCCAACGTAGAAAAATGAAACTTGGTATATCCATAGGACACCTCAGGGGCAAACAGAAAAACAATGACAGTCACACTAAACTTAACAGGAAGTCCGCCATGTGAGGTGAAACGCGGCCACTAAAATCGCACCCCTTGCGCAGAAAGATGCAAATCATTGTGTTTTAATCTAAATGGCCCCAAATTTGGTGAGTATCATCTAGACACGTGTGCCAACCAAAGTTGTGACTTTGTTGTTGATATCTTATCGGGTATGGGTGTGGCAAGCCTGTAACGAGGTGGCCATTTTTGTGAAAATAAAGCGTCTCTTAACTCTCAAAGCGCCTTCTCGGATCGAGTTGGACCCAAAAAGGCGTTTGTGCACATTCATGACCTGAACAAAAAATATGTAAATAAAGGGTTATCTTTAGAAATGGCTCTCCAGCGCCCCTACAAACTTATAATGGACCCAAGAATTTAGTTTGTCATAGAGACATAAAATTTGTACACACATCTCTTATGTCATGACGAGCATAAAAGCCAATGACAACCACCCCTATCTATAAATGTGTTGCCATAACGTCCCAAAAAATGTGAAAAAGTCAATGGGAAGTGAAATTTTTAGTTTGTTGTAGGCAAATGAAACTTGGTACACACATCCACCATGGGCTTATGAACAAAAAAGCCAATGGGGACCACACCCTATCACACAGGAAGGCGGCCATTTTGAATTGAAAATGTGAACCGACTTAAAATACACCTCTTTTAAAAGTACACAGAAAAAAGCTGCTTCATTCCACAGACACCAAACTTGGGCAAAATGAGCTAAACACATGTATGTAAAAAGAGACAAGTGTTTTTCTAGACTTTTTGCTCGAGTTATATTTTTTTATTATAATTCGGTATATATTTTTATTATAATTTTTCTGCAAAATGATCCTCAATTTAACCCAGTAAACGAACAACTAAAAGTCATTTTTATTGGTCCCAGACTTCAAGCCCGCAAAAATTTATGTATTTGAAGTCCCGAAAAAAATACGAAAAATGACTCAGTGGCGGCCCTAGAAAAGTCAAAATACATTGGGCCTATGGAAAGTGAAAGTAACTTTTTCCAACGTAGAAAAATGAAACTTGGTACATCCATAGGACACCTCAGGGCGAACAGAAAAATGTATTACAGCCATATCGTAAACTCAACAGGAAATCTACTATGTTGGGTGTATGCGTGACCACCTAAATTGCACCCCTTGTGTCTAAAGGCTTTTCATCTAAACAGCTCCAAATTTGGTGAGTATCATCTAGACACGTGTGCAAAAAAAGTTATCAATTTGTTTTTGATAGATTTGTGGCTGTGGTCGTAATGAGTCTGTGAAGAGGCAACTATTGGGAAATAAATGCCATTTCCCAATGGCCAGGATCCTTCTCAACAGAAAATGTTGGGTGGAATACATGACCACCTAAATCGTACACTTTGTGCTAAAGGGTTTTCATCTAAACAGCTCCAAATTTGCTTTAAAGCACGACATGCAATCCTCCGAATATATGTGTCCCCGCGGTCTCAAGGGAGGCGAGGGCCTTTATCGCCGCTTGCGGCTTTAATTAGGCCCGAGCCGGTGATGGCCGGGAGGGCCTATTGTTTTTGCTCGGATTTTTTTTTTTTTTTTTTTTTTTTCTTTTCCACCTATAATCCTAAATTTGACCCAGTGAACATGAACGAAAAGTAATTTTTATTGGTCCCAGCCTTCAAGTCCGGCGAAAAATGTATGTATTTGAAGTCGCCGAAAAAAAAATACGAAAAATGACTCAGTGGCGACCTCTACAAAAGTCAAAATACATTGGGCCTATGGAAAGTGAAAGTAACTTTTTTCCAACGTAGAAAAATGAAACTTGGTACATCCATAGAACACCTCAGGGCAAACTGAAAAGTCAATAATAGCCACACCCTAAACTCAACAGGAAGTCCGCCATGTGGGGTGAAAAGCACGGCCACTAAAATCGCACTTGCGCAAAAAGATGCAAATCCTTGTGTTTTAATCTAAATGGCCCCAAATTTGGTGAGTATCATCTAGACACGTGTGCCAACCAAAGTTGTGACTATGTTTTGATATCTTATCGGGTATGGGTGTGGCAAGCCTGTAAGAGGTGGCCATTTTGTGAAAATAAAATGTCTCTTAACTCTCAAACGCCTTCTCGGATCGAGTTGGACCCAAAAAGGCGTTTGTGCACATTCATGACCTGAACACAAAGATATGTAAATAAAAGGGTTATCTTTAGAAATGGCTCTCCAGCGCCCCTACAAACTTATAATGGGACCCAAGAATTTAGTTTGTCATAGAGACATAAAATTTTGTACACACATCTCTTATGTCATGACGAGCATAAAAGCCAATGACAACCACCCCCTATCTATAAATGTGTTGCCATAGCAACGTCCCAAAAATGTGGAAAAAGTCAATGGGAAGTGAAAATTTTAGTTTGTCGTAGGCAAATGAAACTTGGTACACACATCCACCATGGGCGTATGAACAAAAAGCCAATTGGGACCACACCCTATCACACACGGAAGGCGGCCATTTTGAATTGAAAATGTGAACCCACTAAAAATACACCTCTTTTTAAAAGTACACATACAATTGCTGCTTCATTCCACAGACACCAAACTTGGGCAAAATGAGCTAAACACATGTATGTAAAATAGACAAGCGTTTTTCTAGACTTTTTTGCTCGAGTTATATTTTTTTATTATAATTCGGTATATATTTTTTTATCATAATTTTTCTGAAAAATGATTTTCAATTTGACCCAGTAAACGTGCAACTAAAAGTCATTTTTATTGGTCCCAGACTTCAAGCCCGGCAAAAATTTATGTATTTGAAGTCCCGAAAAAATATGAAAAATGACTCAGTGCGACCCTAGAAAAGTCAAAATAATTGGTTCTATGGAAAATGAAAGTAAATTTTTCCAATGTAGAAATACAAAACTTGGTACATCCATAGGACACCTTAGGGCAAACAGAAAAGTTTATTACAGCCATACCGTAAACTCAACAGAAAATCTACTATGTTGGGTGGAATACATGACCACCTAAATCGTACACTTTGTGCTAAAGGGTTTTCATCTAAAAGGCTCCAAATTTGCTTTAAAGCACGACATGCAATCCTCCGAATATATGTGTCCCCGCGGTCTCAAGGGAGGCGAGGGCCTTTATCGCCGCTTGCGGCTTTAATTATTATTATTATTATAAAAAAAAAAGTTTTTTTTTTTACTCTTTTCCTGCAAAATTATCCTCAATTTGACCCAGTAAACATGCACGAAATGTCATTTTTATTGGTCCCAGACTTCAAGCCCAGCGAAAGATTTATGTATTTGAAGTCCTTGAAAAAAAATACAAAAAATGACTCAGTGGCGACCCCTAGAAAAGTCAAAATACATTGGGCCTAAGGAAAATGAAAGTAAATTTTTCCAATGTAGAAAAATGAAACTTGGTACATCCATAGGACACCTCAGGGCAAACAGAAAAGTCTATGACAGCCACACCCTAAACTCAACAGGAAGTCCGCCATGTGGCCACCAAAATCGCACCCCTTGCGCAAAAAGATTCAACTCATTGCGTTTTAATTTAATTGGCCCCAAATTTGGTGGTTGTCATCGAGACACGTGTGCCAACCAAAGTTGTGACTTTGTTGTTGATATCCTATCGGATATGGGTGTGGCAAGCCTGTAACGAGGTGGCCATTTTTGTGAAAATAAAATAACCCTTAACTCTCAAACGCCTTCTCGGATCAAGTTGGACCCAAAAAGGCGTTTTTTTTTTAGGTCAAGAATGTGCACAAAGATATGTAAATAAAAGGGTTATCTTTAAAAATGGCTCTCCAGCGCCCCCTACAAACTTATAATGGGACCCAAGAATTTAGTTTGTCATAGAGACATGGAATTTGGTACACACATCTCTTATGTCATGACGAACATAAAAGCCAATGACAACCACCCCCTATCTATAAATGTGTTGCCAAAGCAACGCCCCAAATATGTGGAAAAAGTCAACGGGAAGTAAAAAATGTAGTTTGTCGTGGGCAAATGAAACTTGGTACACACATCAAGCATGGGCTTATGAACAAAAAAGCCAATGGGGACCACACCCTATTAAACAGGGGAAGGCGGCCATTTTGAATTGAATATGTGAACCGACTTAGAATACACCTCTCTTTTAAAAAACAGTACTTTGTTTTTCTCGCCTTAGCCCAAGCATAATCTATTATTTTCAAAGGTTCAGACAGCTCCCAGGAAAACCAGGGATTGTGGAGACCTTTAACTCTAAATTACAAGGTGGTGTAGCAGGCCCCAGCAGTAGCACAGGCCCGGTTATTTGACATTACCGTGAAGTTTGCGCTTTAAAGCACGAAATGCAATCCTCCGAGTACATGTGTCCCCGTGGTCTCAAGGGAGGCGAGGGCCTTTATCGCCGCTTGCGGCTATTATCATTATTAGGCCCGAGCCGGTGATGGCCGGGAGGGCCTATTGCTTTTGCTCGGATTTTTTTTTATTTTTTTTTATTTTTTTTTTTTATCTTTATTGTGACCAAATGATCCTAAATTTGACCCAGTGAACATGCACAAAAGTCATTTTATTGGTCCCAGACTTCAAGCTCGGCGAAAATGGTATGTATTTGAAGTCGCCGAAAAAAAACGAAAAATGACTCAGTGGCGACCCTACAAAATCAAAATACATTGGGCCTATGGAAAGTGAAAGTAAGTTTTTTCAACACAGAAAAATGAAACTTGGTATATCCATAGGACACCTCAGGGCAAACAGAAAAGTCAATGACAGTCACACCCTAAACTCAACAGGAAGTCCGCCATGTGGGGTGGGGTGAAAATGTGGCCACTAAAATCGCACGCCTGCAGAAAGATGCAAATAATTGTGTTTTAATCTAAATGGCCCCAAATTTGGTGAGTATCATCTAGACACGTGTGCCAACAAAAGTTGTAACTTTGTTGTTGATATCTTATCGGGTATGGGTGTAGCAAGCCTGTAACGAGGTGGCCATTTTTGTGAAAATAAACGTCTCTTAACTCTCAAACGCCTTCTTGGATCGAGTTGGAACCAAAAGGCGTTTGTGCACATTCATGACCTGAACACAAAGATATGTAAATAAAAGGGTTATCTTTAGAAATGGCTCTCCAGCGCCCCTACAAACTTATAATGGGACCCAAGAATTTAGTTTGTCATAGAGACATAAAATTGGTACACACATCTCTTATGTCATGACGAGCATAAAAGCCAATGACAACCACCCTATCTATAAATGTGTTGCCATAGCAATGTCCCAAAAATGTGAAAAAGTCAATGGGAAGTGAAATTTTTAGTTTGTTGTAGGCAAATGAAACTTGGTACACATATCCATCATGGGCTTATGAACAAAAAGCCAATGGGGACCACACCCTATCACACACGGGAAGGCGGCCATTTTGAATTGAAAATTTGGTCCGACTTAAAATACACCTCTTTTTAAAAGTACACAGAAAAAGCTGCTTCATTCCACAGACACCAAACTTGGGCAAAATGAGCTAAACACATGTATGTAAATGAGACAAGTGTTTTTCTAGACTTTTGCTCGAGTTATATTTTTTTATTATAATTCGGTATATATTTTTTATTATAATTTTTCTGCAAAATGATTCTCAATTTGACCCAGTAAACCAACAATTAAAAGTCATTTTTATTGGTCCCAGACTTCAAGCCCGGCGAAAAATATATGTATTTGAAGTCCCGAAAAAAAAATGAAAAATGACTCAGTGGCGACCCCTAGAAAAAGTCAAAATACATTGGGCCTATGGAAAGTGAAAGTAACTTTTTCCAACGTAGAAAAATGAAACTTAGTACATCAATAGGACACCTCAGGGCAAACAGAAAAGTCTATGACAGCCACACCTAAACTAAACAGGAAGTCCGCCATGTGGGGTGAAACGCATGGCCACTAAAATCGCACCCCTTGCGCAAGAAGATGCAAATCATTGTGTTTTAATTTAAATGGCCCCAAATTTGGTGAGTATCATCTAGACACGTGTGCCAACCAAATTTGTGACTTTGTTGTTGATATCTTATCGGGTATGGGTGTGGCAAGCCTGTAACGAGGTGGCCATTTTTGGGAAAATAAAATGTCTCTTAACTCTCAGGCCTTCTCGGATCAAGTCGGACCCAAAAGGCGTTTGTGCACATTCATGACCTGAACACAAAGATATGTAAATAAAAGGGTTATCTTAAGAAATGGCTCTCCAGCGCCCCCTACAAACTTATAATGGGACCCAAGAATTTAGTTTGTCATAGAGACATGGAATTTGGTACACACATCTCCTATGTCATGAGGAGCATAAAGCCAATGACAACCTCCCCTATCTATAAATGTGTTGCCATAGCAACGTCCCAAATATGTGGAAAAAGTCAATGGGAAGTGAAAATTTTAGTTTGTCGTAGGCAAATGAAACTTGGTACACACATCCAGTATGGGCTTATGAACAAAAAAGCCAAAGGGACCACACCTTATCACACACGGAAGGCCATTTTAAATTGAAGATGTGAACCGACTTAGAATACAACCTCTCTTTTAAAAAACAACAGAAAAAGCTGCTTCATTCCACAGACACCAAACTTGGGCAAAATGAGCTAAACACATGTGTGTAAAATAGACAGGCGTTTTTCTTGTCGTTTTTGCTCGAGGTATATTTTATTTTATTATAATTTGGTATATATTTTTTATTATAATTTTTCTGAAAAATGATTTTCAATTTGACCCAGTAAACGTGCAACTAAAAGTCATTTTTATTGGTCCCAGACTTCAAGCCCGGCAAAAATGTATGTATTTGAAGTCCCTGAAAAAAATAGGAAAAATGACTCAGTGGCGACCCTAGAAAAGTCAAAATAATTAGTTCTATGGAAAATGAAAGTAAATTTTTCCAATGTAGAAATACAAAACTTGGTACATCCATAGGACACCTTAGGGCAAACAGAAAAGTTTATTACAGCCATACCGTAAACTCAACAGAAAATCTATGTTGGGTGGAATACATGACCACCTAAATCGTACACTTTGTGCTAAAGGGTTTTCATCTAAACAGCTCCAAATTTGCTTTAAAGCACGACATGCAATCCTCCGAATATATGTGTCCCCGCGGTCTCAAGGGAGGCGAGGGCCTTTATCGCCGCTTGCGGCTTTAATTATTATTATTATTTGTATTATTAGTATTATTACACACGTGGACAAAATTGTTGGTACCCTTCGGTCAATGAAAGAAAAACTCACAATGGTCACAGAAAAAACTTTATTCTGACAAAAGTAATAATAAATAAAAATTCTATGAATGTTAACCAATGAAAGTCAGACATTGCTTTTCAACCATGCTTCAACGGAATTATTTTAAAAAATAAACTCATGGAACAGGCCTGGACAAAATTGTTGGTACCCCTAACTTAATATTTTGTTGCACAACCTTTTGAGGCTATCACTGCAATCAGACGACTCCTGTAACTGTCAATGAGACTTGTGCACCTCTCAGCAGGTATGTTGGCCCACTCCTCATGAGCAAACTGCTCCAGTTGTTTCCGGTTTGAAGGGTGTCTCTTCCAGACGGCATGTTTCAGCTCCTTCCAAAGATGCTCAATAGGATTGAGGTCAGGGCTCATAGAAGGCCACTTTAGAATAGTCCAATGTTTTCCTCTTAACCATTCTTGGGTGTTTTTAGCTGTGTGTTTTGCATCATTGTCCTGTTGCAAGACCCATGACCTGCGACTGAGACCAAGCTGTCTGACACTGGCCCGCACATTTCTCTCTAGAATCCCTTGATAGTCTTCAGATTTCATTGTACCCTGCACAGATTCAAGACACCCTGTGCCAGATGCAGCAAAGCAGCCCCAGAACATAACAGAGCCTCCTCCATGTTTGACAGTAGGGACAGTGTTCTTTTCTTGATATGCTTCATTTTTCCGTCTGTGAACATAGAGCTGATGTGCCTTGGCAAAAAGTTCCATTTTTGTCTCATCTGTCCATAGGACATTTTCCCAGAAGCTTTGTGGCTTGTCAACATGTAGTTTGGGATATTCCAGTCTAGCTTTTTTATGATTTGTTTTCAACAATGGTGTCCTCCTTGGTCGTCTCCCATGTAGTCCACTTTGACTCAAACAACGATGGATGGTGCGATCTGACACTGATGTTCCTTGAGCATGGAGTTCACCTTGGATCTCTTTAGAAGTCTTTCTGGGTCTTTCTTGAATTAACATGTCCATTTGGTCACATTATTTACAGTCTTTTCTAGGGGTACCAACAATTTTGTCCAGGCCTGTTCCATGAGTTTATTTTTTAAAATAATTCCGTTGAAGCTTGGTTGAAAAGCAATGTCTGACTTTCATTGGTTAACATTCATAGAATTTTTATTTATTACTTTTGTCAAAATAAAGTTTTTTCTTTGACCATTGTGAGTTTTTCTTTCATTGACCGAAGGGTACCAACAATTTTGTCCACGTGTGTATGTATATCTCTTTTACTCAGGTCATGTAAAGCCATCCTTGTTTGTGTTTCCCCGTTCATGCGCCCGTCTTAATCACATACATAGACACTGCATGATCACTTTAATTGCAGAAAACAAGCTGTTAATCCCTGTGGTGCATCTTTGTGGTGCAAAGAAAACTCCTCAGGGCTCAGTGCCAGGCAGAGACTTTACAAAGAGACATCGCAGATGGGAGTCACCTGTCAGAACTTGGTTCAGGCCCAGGGAGACTTAAAAACCAATCAAGTAAATGTTCCTTTTCAGGACCCACTTCAAACCTTCTTCTGTATTGTGCTTGTGCGTTTTTGTATTTTATGACATTGAAACCAATTCTACTCTTTACTGTCCAGTCCGCCTCATCTGTTCTGTGCTGCTTGATTCTGCATCCATCCAAAAAAGAGCTTTCACATTTTCAGCAGAGAGGCACATGGAGCTCTTTTGGGACACAGCCCACTTCCCTCTTTTGCATTTCTTTCTGTTGTCTGTAAATGTATGCTGTATGTTTCTTGTCAGAAAAACAAGGCATTTTCTTCCACATGGATTATCAATTAAAATGTGTAAGTCCAATCAATTAGCCACATTTATATTAATAAAGGTAAACCAATAAAGGCTGAATACTTCCCAAACACTTCTTATCACTGCTTTTCCTGTCATCTGACACGCATGTGCCATTAGCCTAACCTAATCACAAGCAGCAGGTGGAACAAGCTCTAGCTCTGTTTACAGCACAGAATGCTCACAAAGACCAAGAAAAGACAAATTATTCCAATATTACAGCTGCTGTGTTATTTTGGCAAAGGTGCCCAACTCATCATTTGTAATAAGATTAGAAACAGTTTTAACAGGATTCATAAGACAAATCCTATTAAGATCACAATTTCGATTCATACCTCTAAGCAATCTCATTTTCACCATAATGATTTTTTTCTTTTGCATTAGCTGTGGGATGTGGTGCAACAAACCAAACCATTCTAATATCTCTCAAAGTAGCATTAACAAATGATGAGCAGAGAATACAGAGGCAACACAGCGAAACATTAAGGAGAAGACTGCAGCTGAGCCAGTTGAAATGAAAGACATGAGAAACAGAAGATAAACTCTGACAAACAGAGCAGAAGGGTGGAGAGGGGCTCTGTGCATTCAAAATGACAAGCAGCGCTCAACATCTGCAGGCAATGCCTTTGTTAGAGTTGCATCACACAACATGTTCTCACTATTTCAGTCTTAGTCGAACTTCACAATATCATAAATCTTTTTGGCTTGACTACTGTATTAACACCATTTGAACACTATTATAAATCACTCTATGTTACTATGTCTTCCTGAAGTTCATTAATGTTATCAGTAATTCTGCTCTTTATTCATGATCTGGGAATATAGATCCATTCTTTTAATTAATGCCAGATCAGGCCCAAGGGCAAACACTAACTTGATGTGAGGCCCCAGAGGTCATGGTATATGGGACAAAAAATGAGGGCACATTTGAAAGTAAAAAAGTAAATGTGAAGAATATTTGTCTAAAATAAGATAATGGGTCTAACACGCTCCACTAAGTTATTCAGAGCCTTGGACCTTTTTGAGTGTGATTAGAGATTGAAACAATTGACAAACATTTAGCCAGTGGCACAGTAGTGTAAACTACTATATGTGCTTTTGACGTTTCACTTTTATTAAATTCTTGTACGGCACTCAACGGATCTTGTGCGGTGAAACACACCTCCTCCTCGACTCAAAGTAAATACAGCAGAACAAACACAGACTGAAGAGCATGTACGGAGGTTTATTTTCAAATGCCTGTGAAATTCAAACTCTGAATTTTTTATCACTGAAAAAACTCAGATAAGATCGATTGCAGTTTATTTTGCTTCGTATTTTACAGTGTAAATTTTGACTGTTAAGTTTGAAGGTTTGAAAAAAGACAGTATGTATTGAATATTTACACAACAATTTTTTATTTAGAATTTTGAAGCTCAAATACTATATTGAAATTTATAATTTTGAAGGTCAGTGACTGGAATTTTAAGACAAAAAGATGTCTGTAAAAAGTGTCACTGAGTACAGTATTCTTGGCTTGGCATTGCTTAATCCCAGTGTAATTATTTGTGAGGGGCTAAATCCTTTCATTCACATTCACCATATGTTTTATTTTTAAAGAGTGCTCTGAATAAGTGCAGTTCATAAGTACTATTTTTGCACATTATTATTCTGCTGGATTTTGATTCTTGTGAAGAAACAGAATCTAGACTTTGTTGCTGGGCCATCTGTCACCATCTGTTTCCTCTGTTACCCTGCAGCAGGCTTCACAATATAGCACTTTTTATAATGCTGCTTTAAAATTCTTCTGAAAACGAGGGCTTTATGGTGCCAAGTAGAGCTGTGAGCTTTTGGATTATGATCAAAACGAAGATTTAGCAGTGGCATTTTTACTGCTGGAA
Organism: Perccottus glenii; assembly: GCA_024416835.2. NCBI lineage: Eukaryota > Metazoa > Chordata > Actinopteri > Gobiiformes > Odontobutidae > Perccottus > Perccottus glenii. The sequence continues at coordinate 3,602,807 of CM044554.2, forward strand.
GTTAGATGAGTATGTAAATGAGTATATGTCCATCCATCCATCTTCTTACGTTAATACGGGACTGGGTCGTGGAATCTAAGCAGAGATGCCCTGACTTCCCCCTCCCTAGACACTTTCTCCAGCTCTTCCAGAGGAATTTTGAGGTGTTCCCAGACCAGCCGAGAGACATAGTCCCTTCAGCGTGTCTTCCCCGGGGTCTCCTTCCGGTGGGACGCGCCCAGAACACCTCCCCAGGGCTCCTCACGAGCTCCTCACTCTATCACTAAGGGAGCGCCCAGCCATCCTGCGGAAAAAGCTAATTTCGGACAACCATATCCGGGATCTTATCCTTTCATAGGTGAGAGTAGGAACGTAGATGGACTGGTAAATCAAGAGCTTTGCCTTGCAGCTTAGATCTTTTTTTCACCAGAACAGAACAATACATCGACTGCATCACTGCAGAAGAACAAGACCACAAGATATGAGTATATGTTTTATGGGAATGAGTATGTGTGTGTTTCAAAAACATTTAAATTGTTTTAAAAAGTCACCTTTAAATTAAAACAATGTGGTACAGGTCATGAAAGCCTGCATTTCCCCTGTCAAAGGGGTGTACAGATAGAAGAGCATATTTTAAGCACAACTATAACACTGAAATAACAGGAGAGACTAAGGAAGGCTTCAGAGTTCATTATGGTGCAAATGTCTAGGTCCCTAAGCACAATCCTAATACAATATATCACAAGATCAAAGTTTTATTACCATTTCCTTTTTATTATCTGTGTGGGCAGAAAGCAGAACACAGCTTTGGAAAATCATGCCAGTGCCAGAGGATGTTTTCAAACCTCTCAAAGATAATGAAACATGCCTTGACAGAGTAGCCAGTCCTGAGTGTAATAGGAATTCTTCCTCAGCTTTGCTGCTAATGCCTTTTACAGTAGATAATTCAGAGAATCACTTGCAGATTGCAAGAACAAAGCACAAAATCATGCAAGAACTCCAAATAAAATTGACTGAATGCTTAAGAAAATCAACATTGAACAGGAGGAGCTCAGGATTTGCCAGGCTTGGTAATTTAACTAATTGGCTGATAATAGTCCCCCCCACCCTCTGCTTTGCAATTATTGAGTTGAAGTAGCTTATCAAATAAAACCTTAAATCCTTAAAATGAATTAGTAAATGTATGTTGGGGAGAATATAGAAGACATTTTACATGCTGGTAATAGGCAAATTATGGCAGCAGGTCCCCTCCCTCGACAGAGCACTTCTCATTATTCTTGCTCAGTGAGGTGGAGAAACAGTCCTTTCTGTGGGAATACTCCGCCACAGTCAGATCATGCAACCCTCCCCAGAGACGGTATGTGATGATTGTTGAGCGAGAGGTAGTTTTAAGCGGAAATAAGGCAGCTAACACCATATTGAAATGGCTCTCCAGGGGCAGACCCACTGTGCCAGACAAATAGATGGCACTGAGGTGTCACTAGACCAGGCTGGAGCTCAAGAAGTGAGTGTCACTAAAAATGTCTTGTGACTTTTGACACGGCTGGGATATTTGATTTTCTGACTGTATAGCTGACCAACCGACTGGAGATCTATTTGGAGCTAAAGCTGAACTTTTTTAATTTATGTAGTGGCCATCTGCAAATTCTAAAGCATAACACATAATAATACAGTGTTTTGTCATAATTATAATAAATATGGCATCTGTAGAATGTAAGGGTTAAGCTGCAGCCAGATGCTGCAAAGACAACTCAGAAGTGGAGAGCATTCAAAACAAATGCTAGTTTATAAAGCAAATTTACCCAAAGACTGCTCAGAATTTAGAGTCTACAGGCCTCACTGAGCACGTGAAATATTCAGTGACAGCACGGCCTGAAAAGGACTACAACTATGGCAACTAAGGCCTTCAAAATAGAATACTTCTTTGTCTGAATGGAACATGCATCTGCTAAGATTTCAGAAACAATGTTGACAGATCCAGGTTTTGACTGTTGTTATGGTTCCCGTTGTAAGGTCTAGTGTATGAGAGGGACACATACGATGAAAGATAGACAAAGCAGGAGTGCATAAAACAATAATGTATTTCTGATAATATCATACAATTACTTTATGTTATTGCTGCAGAATATTACAACAGTGAAATATGTTATATGTTTTGATCTGATATTTTTGGAAGACCTAACACTGGCAACACACAAGTAATTAGTTTAGTCTCAACTTCCCACAGAGGAATGCCTTATTTTAGACAGTTGGATTATAGGGAAAAAAGCGTGTTATTAATGGCAAGCTTTTTCAGAAATTTTAATGCTCATTAGTAAGTTAGACTTTTATCTCTGTAGATATATGTGACACAGACAGAAGCACTAAGCATGTTATTTAATATTCCACCCAACTTAAATGCTGTCATCCCATTAAATGAGCCGTTTTTAGCGATTATCACGCCCATACAGATAGGCTCATTGTGGCCTAACCTGAGGGCTGCCATTTGGGCTGGAAGACAGGTTGCAAGCTTTTTCTGTTATTGTAGTAGCCTGTTGTTTAATGTTTCATTTATAGACACATTGATAATATGAATACTTTATTTTAGATTAGATTAGATTAGAAGAATTTTATTGATCCCCAAGGGGAAATTCTTTTCATGTGGATCATAGACATGTATACATAAAGGACAAACAAGATTACAAACCACACCATGCAGCCTGAAGTTAGTTCTTTCATGCGCAATGATCTTCACGAAAATGAAATAGAGTAATTGCAAATGTACAGACATAACAAACACGAAGTTATAATAAACAAGTAGTTATAACAACAGTAGCCATTACAACATAACATGCGTAGTCACAGCTACAGTTGCCGTTGCAACATACGTAACATAAACAATCAGACATCAGATAACAGCAGGATAACAGCACACGTGGTCACGTGATGGGATTTTTCAGTGGCTATTTTACGAGGAGAGGGGCATTAGAGTACAGGGTCAGACAGGTGTCAAATGGCTGACGGTTGGAAAAGTTGATTTTAGAATGGTAGTTCAAGGCCTCTGTGGGGCGGGGTCTAGGCTGCTGCTGGAGTGAGCCAGTGGCCTTGTCCTTGATGAGAGTACGGGAAGTCACAAGAGGATAAGATAAGACCCAGCTGCATATACAAACTGCTCAAGCATATTATTCATGAATATACCCACCACTCAACTGAAAACCGGCTCGGACTGCCAAAGGCAATTAGTAATCTCTAATGCATAGTATATAAGAAAATAACTTCCAGTCACTTCATTAGGTTCATTCATTCTCTACCGCTTAGTCCCGTTAAGGGTCGTGGGTGACTGGAGCCTATCCCAGCTGCTTTGGGCCTGAGGCGGGGTACACCCTGGACAACGACTAGTTAGTCACAGGGCTAACATTCAGAGACAGACAGTGACACAACATTTATCCTCTAATTGTAAGTATTTTATTATACATTGTAGATCTCTCAACATAAAATACATAATAATTATAAAAATGCACTGAACATACTTCATGATGATGACCCTCCCCCTGGACTTCCATTTTAAAATTTTCACCTGATCAATGAGTTGGGGAAAAAAAGTACAAAAAGTCTGACTTTAATTTGCCTATAAAGCTCTGGACACCATTTGACTAAATACATTCTATCAGCCATGACGGCAGTAAAAAGCACCAGCACCAGAGTTGATCTCAAACGGACAGACTTAATTTAGCACAGTAAAAAACAGTTATTGAACCAAGTTAAACTTCATTAAATCTATATCCCGATCCTTATCATGCAGCAGGAGAGCATTTAGTAAAAAAGTCTAATCCAATCACATAAACCTACAACACACAGGTTTTATTAGCTATAGCTTCTTGTTGTTGCTGTTACCCCAAAGTCACTAAAACAGCAAGACATGTTAAAATTTATAAGGTGTGCAGGTCGTGAAAAGATATGAACGAAAGAAGTTGTTCTGTGATGTTACCTAAGTCTGAAGAGGTTGTACAACAGAGTATTGTAGGATCCAGGATTTTCACCTCTGGAGCAAATTTTGGAGTTAGTTGCACAACATTTATCTACTCTGTCACTAAAAGACATTAGCCTCATTAGCTTTATGTTTAGCCTCATAGCTTGCAACGCAGTCTTCGCTGTATTGATATATGTTAAATTGTTTCTTTTGGTTTCCATTTTACCAAGCGCTGTTTTTATTTGTTTTTTGGTTTTGCTATATAAAGACATTGTTTGGCGTGTATATTATTTATAGACTGTGAGAAGTATTCTCTGTATGTCTTCTGAATTACGGCTCACTTGTTGCTCTTAATCTGCTGGTTAATGACGCTGGTTGCTAAATAAAAGCGAACATTGATGTTATTTTATTCTTCTATTTAAATGTTTCACAGACAAATATGTGTTAGTGGGAGTTAGAAATGGGCTCAATGCTTTTCTACAGTTTAATTTTTTCTAATGTAATTGTAACGTACAAATGTGGCACTTTCCAGCCATTGGCCTAAATTTGGTTTGGGTGACGTCATATCTAGGAGCGCTATTACCTACATTTTCATAGCTCTATCAGCAAAACTGGATGTAATTGGATTATTCCCGCTTGTCTGTAGTAACAGCTCATCATTGTAATTAATTGTATTGTATTAATATTGTCTAAAATACCTGAAACAATTTATCATCACAGATCTTATATATATCATAAAATCAATAGCTGAATTACTCAGCAGTTATACGAGTTATTAACCCTAACCCTAACCTACTAATGGCAACTGTAGAACTACAAGTATGGCTCTGGTTCATATATGCAAGGCATGGTGCGGTTATAGGGAAATGTAGTCATTTAGGATATTTTATTATTTTCTCTAAATGTTGATGTTGTTATAATGGCAGCATTCTGTGAGAGTTAATGTGTTAATAACAAAGTAACACATTTGTCATTTGGACCTAAATATATTACTGTTAAAACTGTGAAAACAAATGTTAAGTGTTTTTTACCCATAATCCATAGAGCCCTCTGGAGTTGACTATACCCACATTATTTTTTATATTTTTTAGGGCAAGGGCTTTTAATCACACTTGACTATCTTCTTTTGTTCCTGAGAGATAAGCTTCCATAGATGAAGATTTTTCTTTAGGCTCAAATATTTCAAATCAGGAGTTGAGTAGATTCAATTCAATTAATATATGTTAATCCCCAGGTCATGACCTTTCCCTTAGTATGTTCCTAAGGTTAAAAACATTTTGTGAACCCAGCCTGTGGGATTTACTGCCAGGTGTACTTTCTGACACCTTTTTACTCTCTGGTCTGGATGAAAGGAGCAAGTTGGAAACGTTATGTGTTTTATATATTTAACAGAGTTATTTAAATAACATCAGTTTTACAATATAGTGTCAGTGTATGCATTCAGGCTCAGATGAGCATGATTACTTTTAAAGGTCTCAATACACCCAAGTTTTTCACTACTTGCCCCTTAGATACAAATTTATTTAGAAAACCATGAAATTCGAAAAGGTTCACATACTTTTTCCTTCCACTGTATATTAAATCTGCTCTAAATGTAATGTCATGCAAATGTAAAGTACACACACCATGAAAACATCAACTATTGCTGCTCTGTTATAGAGAATCAACTTGTGTTTGACGAGTGTCATAGTCTTGAAAAGAAATTCAAAGGAGAGGCATGAGTAAATATCAATATTAGAATGTGTAACCCCAACAGGCAGAGCCAAAAGTATATAGAAAAAATACTTATGTTTGGAGCAGACCCACCCCTGTCTCTGTCTTGTTTATAAGCTACTGCATTGTGGAAGGGCCAGGGTCTGTGGTTCAAGTGAGAGCAAAACTTGATTTTATAACTACACTTTTATAATTAATAAGACTGAGAACAAACTACAAACAAACTCTAACCTGTTGATACTGGGCCACGCCTTCTTTTCCTCTCTGGTTCTGGTTCTTTACACCACCTCTAAACAAACATTTTGTTTAGTTTCTTTTGACTCTTCTTTCTGCTATTTAGGTTAATAATACTTCGCTATAAAACACTTTTGTTGTCTCGAATAGTCTCTTTACAAATCATTGGAAAATTAAGTACCAAACTCATGTTGTGCAATTAAATTAAAATGTGCTTATAAAGAGGCATACATTATGGAATGATCTATAACATTAGCCTGAATGAACTACACTATGTTAGCTAGCTAACATTCCAAAATGCTAACTCTGCTCACAATGTTCATTTTTAAAAGTGAGTGCATACAAACTTACCACCAACTCTTCCAAAAGTACAAGAAAGACATCCTCGTCATCCTCGCGGGATCCATATTACTCCTCTTATTGAAAAAAAGGTTGAAGTAAAAGCATTTGGACTCTTCAAGGTGAAGACGTTTCTACTCTAATTCCAAGAGACTATTAATTCTGAGATCAACTGTAAGAGAGCTGAGCTTACTGTGTATCTCTAGTGGGAGGAGTTTCCCCTGAAACCAAACCTGATGGACCAGGCTGTTCTGGTCTCATGGTCGTTGGCTCTGAAAGGGAAGTGTGACTCCTGATATGAGAGTCGTTGAGGCTCAGGAGAGTCGTTAGTGACACTGCTCCATTCAGGTGTCGAGTCGTTAGTGACACTGGTCCATTCAGGTGTCGAGTCGTTAGTGACACTGGTCCATTCAGGTGTCGAGTCGTTAGTGACACTGCTCCATTCAGGTGTCGAGTCGTTAGTGACACTGGTCCATTCAGGTGTCGAGTCATTAGTGACACTGGTCCATTCAGGTGCTGTGTTTGCTGTTCTATGGTGCGGCTCTTCTGTTTTAGGTTTCAAAACACTGTTATAAATATTACAGGCGCAGTAGCTCAGTGGTAGAGCGGTTGTCTTTCAACCGGAAGGTAGGCAGTTCAATTCCCGCTCTCCCCACATTTCATACTGTCGTTGTGTCCTTGGGCAAGACACTTAACCTGCCTTGCCTCCTGTGGTGTTCCAGCTGTAACACTGGTGAATGGAAGCTTCATGTAAGGCTTTGGATAAAAGCACCTGCTAAATGTAATTTAAATGTACTAGGAAACATGAATCTGAGGCCACCTCCTCTGTTCAAAGAAGGCTTTTCCATTTTCACAAAAATGGCTTCCTTCACCCCTCTGTCAAACCTGACATTGCTGTCCTCAAAGGAATGTCCTTTCTCTTTGAGGTGGAGGTGGACTGCAGACTCAGGTCCTCCAGGATTGGCTCTTCTGTGCTGATACATCCTCTTGTGAAGCTGTTGTTTTGTTTCACCGACATAACTGTCACTGCACTCTTCACTGAACTACATAAACTACATGACTCTGTTTGTGGGGGTCTTGTCTTTATGATGGACCAGTTTTTGACGCAGCGTGTTCCCTGGTTTAAAGTGAACTGGAATGTTGTGTTTGTAGAAAATCCTTTTAAGTTTTTCAGATAAACCAGACACAAGGAATACATCCTTCCCTTTTGTCTCTGGTTCCTGTCTGTTTGGTTTTTGTGTCCTCTTCCTCTTTTTGTTGAGTCCATTTGGGGTATCCACAGTCTCTCAGGGCTTTACGGATGTGTTGTTCTTCTTTCTGTTTACCTTCTGAGGTTGTGGGCACCTCTTGTGCTCTGTGCTGAAGAGTCCTGATGACTCCCAGCTTGTGCTGCAGAGGCTGGTGGGAATTAAACAGTAAATATTGATCTGTGTGTGTTGGCTTCCTATAGACTTCTACTTGGAGAGCCCTGTCCTCACAAATAACCAGAACCCAGGAAGTAGAAGCCTTCACAAAACACATCACATCAACGCAGTGGACAAGAACATCAAGTTCACCCGTGAAGATACCACAGACAACCCTTTCTTAGACTGTGCAGTGGTTATTTGTGAGAACAGGACAGTGTTTTGAAACCTTAAATAAAAGAGTTGCACCCTAGAACAACAAATACAGCACCAGGAGTCATTCCCTTTCATGGCCAACGACCATGAGACCAGAACAGCCTGGTCCATCAGGTTTGGTTTAAGGGGAAACCCCTCCCTCTAGAGATATAAGCTCAGCTCTCTTACAGTTGATCTCAGAATCGATAAAGTCTCTTGGAATTAGAGACGAAACGTCTTCACCTTGAAAAACGTTTTTTTCAAGATGTCCTGGATGACTGAGAACCTTCACAGACATACTCCTCTTATTGTTTTGGGGTTTGAACAATGGCCTCGCCGAACCTTACCTGGACTGGATCTCATTTCTCTAAATATGCACACTTGATTCCTCCCTTCCTCTCCTCGCATCTTAGTCACATAGGGGAGCCACAGAGAGGAGAGAGGAGAATATGTTGTTTTAAGTGTTAGTGAGTGGTGTCTGTGTGTTTCGAAGTCTTTCTTCCATTGCTTGTGTGTCTTTTTTAAAAGCATCCAAAACTAATAAGATAGTTCTGGGACAGACCAAAGGATGGGAATGTGTAGCGATATTTTATTGGATTAAGTGGGGTTTTTTTTGTTTGTTTGTTTGATTCCCGCTCTCCCCAGTTCATACTGTTGTTGCCTCCAGTGCCACTGCAGGCTGTAGGTACAATATAGCTGCCACCTCTACGTCAATGTGTGACTGTGGAGTGAATAAATAATGGCCTCTGTAAAGAACTTTGAAAGTCCCTTGAAAAAAGCACTATATAAATCCAGTCCATTATTATTATTAAATTTCAGTCTGGTGGTCAAAGTCATGGCCTTAATGGCTTCAAACAATAAGGTGTTTAACCATGGATAGAACAATCATTAAAATTCCAACAAACATCCATCAAATCAACAACTTCAGCAGAATTCAAGAACCTCAGCATTCACACGCAACGGCTTTAGCCACTGCAAACATTTCTTGTGTGTACATATTGTTTTTAACAAGAGCAATATTAGAGAGTTTAATTATAATGGGCATGTGCAAAACATGCTCACATTGCTAGATTAGATTAGATTACCTTATTTCTTTACAATGACATTAAGCCGGAGCAGAGATGCTTGTACCAGACTATAGCTTAGCAGCTAATTTCCATCTGTAGTCCTATATTGTACATGTTTTTGGTGGTGGGGGAAACCGAGTACTGAAGGAAACCTACGCAGACACAGGGAGAACATGCAAACTTCACACTGTATCAGTGTTTGACCAAACTCAAGCAATAATAAAGTGATCTGTGTGAAAATGTGTGGTGACAGACATAAAGTGATGAGGGCATCCTCTACTTATAAAATATCATCACAGGATGTTGTGTATTATCCTAGATTTTAAACTAAATTTGGGGCTACAATAAATCCAGGGAAGGTCACTCTGAACCACACAAAATCTTGTATCAGGTAGGGGTGGAGTCAAGTCCTTGCAGTGAGTCTCCATAAAGAAAATATCCCTTAACACATCCAGGACAATGCAAATATTACAGTGATACTTTATATCACTTGATTTTGTTGTTTTAACTTTTCTCTCCTGCATTGATTATTACTGTGTAGCATTGCAACAGCTTGGCAATTAACTTGACTCAAACATTAAGTTGAAAGAGCTATTATAAGAGCTTTAGATATGACCAATATTACAGCTGCTGCAGTAAGACTGTCGCTTGTGTTAACACTAAATTAAAGAGCTGCAACTGATCCTTTTGCACTGACTGTGTTCTTTGATTTTAGGGCTATAAAGCCTGGTGTTTCCAATCAAACTGAGATTAACTCAACACTGCTGCGCATTTGCCTTTTAATAAGAACAGGAAATGAAAAGAGCGAGCAAAGCGTGGGGTTCACAGCATGATACTGTCAAACTGCTGACAGGGGTGATATTGTGCTGGAATGTCCAAAGGCTTCTGTAAATGTATTTAATGAATATAATACAAATTATTTTCAACTAGTATGAGTATTTACTAACAAAAGCAACTGTCATATTTGATAAGTGAAGGATATTAGGAGAGTGTGGATAGAGAACATTCATCAGTTCTGTGGAGAAAAGGGAGAAGGTAATGTCAAAGAACCCTCAATTTATTGGACATTAAGGCCCAATACCAATTCTTTAATTTACCCCTTGCCCTTGCTCTTAGCCCTACCCCTTGGACCTCCAAAGGAAGGGTTAAGGGGTAGTGCCGAAAGTCAAATTACCCGACTCTTTGTGAAAAAATGTTTAAACATCTAAATGCATATTTTTAATAGGATTAATATGTAAAGACACAAGACCTTAGAACATTGTCTAAGCTTGAACACAGACAGAAAAAAGGAAAGCAAAGTGAAAAGTGAATAAATATTGGCAATGCCAACACACACAATGTTTTACAAGATACCTGTACTGTAACGATCCCAATCTTGTGTTTTGTTGTACCTGTTTTTGTATTGTATCTGATTTCCTGGTTTTAATTGTGAAGTGTCTCACCCCTGTCTGTGTTTCTGATTGACTTCCTGTCTTGTGTCTTTCCTTCCTGTGTGATTACCAGCTCCGCTCTGGTGTGTTTCACCTGTCCCTCATTATGTGTCTTTATAACCTGTGTGTTTTTCCCTGCTCGGTGCCAGGTCGTCTTCTACTGTGAGTCTGTTGTTCTGCGGTTCCTTGTGTTCCTTCTGTTGTAGACTGTTGTAGTCTGTTGTAGTCTGTTGTAGTCTGTTTTAGTCTGTTGTAGTCTGTTGTAGTCTGTTGTAGTCTGTTGTAGTCTGTTGTAGTCTGTTTCAAGATTCAAAGTGTTTATTGTCATGTGTACAGACAGAAAGCATGTTTCCCTGTACAATGAAATTCTTACTTTGCCATCCACAGTAAAAAGTCACACAAGTAAGTCACACAAGTAAGTTAAAAATAAAAATAAGATAAGTATATAAGTAAAAAAAAATATAACAGGGCAAAAGAGTAAAGTAGTAAAGTGATAAAGTGATAAAGTGAGGTAGTGCAGTTGTGATGGTGTAAAGTGAGGTAGTGCAGTAAGTAAACAGTTGTTCATGTAATGTTGTGATTGTGAATTGTAGACTCCTATCTGCTGTTTAGGAGTCTTATGGCAGAGGGAAAGAATGAGTTCTTCATTCTGGAAGTCCTGCATTTCACACTTCTGAACCTCCGTCCTGAGGGTAGAAGTGTGAACAGACCATGTTGGGGGTGGGAGGGGTCTTTGAGGATGGAAGCAGCTCTTCTGTGGACTCTGCGGTGGTAGATGCTCTGCAGAGAGGGCAGTGGAGTCCTGGTGATCTTCTGTGCAGTCTTCACCACTCTCTGCAGGCGTTTGCGGTCCATGACAGAAGTGCTGCCGTACCACACAGTGATGCAGCTGGTCAGGACACTCTCAATGGTGCAGCTGTAGAAGTTGCTGAGCATCTTGGGCGACATGCCAAACTTCCTCAGCCTCCTCAGAAAATACAGCCGCTGTTGAGCCTTCTTGACCAGCTGCGTGATGTGAGGTGTCCAGGTGAGGTCCTCATTGATGTGGACACCCAAGTATTTGAAGTTGCTCACCCTCTCCACTTCAAGCTCCCGGATGAACAGTGGCTGAGGCGTTCTCCTCTCCCTCCTCATGTCCACTATCATCTCCTTTGTCTTGTCCGTGTTGAGGGTGAGGTTGTTGTCTTCACACCATGACACCAGACTGGCCACCTCCCTCCTGTAAGCTGCCTCGTCACCGCCAGCGATGCGTCCTATCATTGCGGTGTCGTCGGCAAACTTCAGGATGATGTTGTCCTTGTGAGAGGCGACACAGTCGTAGGTGTACAGGGTGTAGAGGATGGGGCTGAGTACACAGCCCTGTGGAGTACCAATGTTTGTGATGGTGCTAGCTGAAGTCCTATTTCCAATCCTGACAGATTGAGGCCTGCCAGTCAAGAAATCTAGGAGCCAGTCACAGAGGGTGGGGTGCAAACCAAGTGTGGACAGTTTGTGGGTGAGTTTGTGTGGGATGACCGTGTTGAAGGCGGAGCTGTAATCTATGAAAAGTATCCGTAGGTATGAGTCTTTGTTCTCCAGATGTGAGAGGGAATAGTGGACGGCAGTAGCGATTGCATCCGAGGTAGACCTGTTGGGCGGTAGGCATACTGCAGGGGTCAATGGTGTCGGTATGCTGCTCTGAATGTGGGCCAGCACCACTCTCTCAAAACACTTCATGATGATTGGAGTGAGTGCCACTGGCCTGTAGTCATTCAGGCAGGTGGGTGGGTTCTTCTTAGGCAGGGGGACGATGGTCGTGGTCTTGAAGCATGGTGGTACAATGCGCTGGCTGAGGGAGAGGTTGAAGATGGAGGTGAAAACATCAACCAGCTCGTTGGCACATGCTCTGAGGCCCGCCCAGGAATGTTATCTGGTCCTGCTGCTTTGGCGGGGTTGATCTTCCTCAGAGCTCTGTGTACCTGGGTTGTTGAGATGGTTGGTGGAGGAGGGGTTGGGTGATCCAGGTGTGTGTGAGCTCCCTCTCTGCAGTGTCGCTGGGAGCCTCAAAGCGGGCGTAGAAAGTGTTCAGGTCATCCGGCAGGCTGTCTGTTG
>CM044554.2:3632706-3635206 GCA_024416835.2 Perccottus glenii
ACTAACATTTATATTAAAACAAATCTTACACCAGAACAAATCAAGCTGAAACCTGCACAATGTTTCAGGTCAGCAGAAATACAGATGGACTTCAGACAGCGCAGAAAAATTCATCCATGCCCTGAATTCTGAAGAACTGAAAAATCGAATTACTATATTCATGAATAAAAAATTTGAAACAACTAAAGATGATGTTAATTTGGCTACAAATGAAATCAATAACATATTTCAAAAAGCAGCATATATAAGTGAATTGAAAAAGAAAGGCAAAAAATTCATTAAAAAAACACCAAAAGATGAAAAATGGTTTGACTCAGACTGTAAAACATTAAGAAAACAACTTAGAAAATTATCAAATTTGAAACATAAAGAACCATACGACACTGACATAAGAACTGAATACTGTTCAACACTAACACAATACAAAGACACAATTAGAGCAAAAAAGCAACACCATCTGAACAAAAGTTTAGAAGAAATAGTACATTCAATAAATCAAAATCAGTTCTGGGATATGTGGAATAATCTGAGCACAACAAAACCACAAGATCTACCAATACAAGATGGAAACATTTGGACACAACATTTTGAAAATTTATATCAAGAAATCCCACCAAAACAACTCAATGACAATTATGATCTGATCAAACAAAATCTACAAACTTATGAAGACACATTTAAAAATAATCAAAATCCACTTGACTTCCCAATTACACTTAAAGAATTGACAAACAAACTCAAAAGCCAAAAATGTAAGAAATCTTGTGGTCCTGACAGCATTCTAGGTGAAATGCTGAAACACAGCACACCTGAGCTTCAGACAGCTGTGCTCAAATTATTCAACATTGTACTTAGTTCAGGCTGCTTTCCTGACATCTGGAGCCGAGGACTCATTACCCCTGTTCACAAGAGTGGAGACAGATTGGACCCTAATAATTTCAGAGGCATCTGTGTGAGCAGTAATTTGGGGAAGTTATTTAGCAGTATTTTAAACCATAGAATGGTAAACTTGAGCACAATGTCCTGAGCCCAGTCAGATTGGCTTCCTTCCAAATCACAGAACGACTGACCACATTTACACCCTACACACCCTAATCAATAAACACGTAAAACAGACTCAAAATGGTAAAATATTTGCATGCTTTGTCGATTTCAAAAAGCATTTGATTCTATTTGTATACTATAAACTTTACAAAGTGGTGTATTTGACACTATAAAATCAATGTATTCAAACAACAAATGTGCGATCCGAATTGGCAACAAACATACAGAATTCTTCACCCAGAAAAGAGGAGTGCGGCAGGGCTGTAGCCTGAGTCCAACGCTGTTCAACATTTACATCAATGAGTTAGCGGTGCAGTTGGAACAGTCTACAGCCCCTGGACTCTCTCTACAAGACAAGAACATCTTTGCTGTGCAGATGATCTGGTGCTGCTGTCCTCCACCCCACAGGGACTACAGCAGCAGCTGGACCTGCTGAACAACTAATGCCAGAACTGGGCCCTGGCAGTAAACCTCAACAAGACCAACATTATGGTCTTCCAGAAGAAGCCCAGATGTCAGGAACACAGACACCAGTTCAGTCTAGGCAGCACCGCTCTAGAACACACGATGCAGTACACTTACCTCGGCCTGACCCTCACTGCATCGGGGAGTTTCAGTTCGGCAGTGAATGCTCTCAAAGATAAAGCTCGAAGAGCTCTATATGCAATTAGGAAAAAATTCCAAAATATTGAAATACCGATTCCAATTTGGTGTAAAATCTTTGATAGTGTGATTCAGCCCATAGCGCTGTATGGAAGTGAGGTTTGGGGTCCACTCAGTGATCAGAGCTACACTAGATGGGACAGACATCCAACAGAAGTCCTACACACAGAATTCTGCAAAATGATTCTAAAATTACAAAGAAGAACACCCAATAACGCATGTAGGGCAGAATTAGGCCGATTCCCATTGATTATAAATATACCTAAAAGATCCCTCAAATTCTGGATGCATCTTAAATCAAGTCCCACAGAATCGCTTCATTTAAAAGCGCTACAAACCCAAGAACTGAACCCTGAAAAGAGTCCACTCAGTCAGCTGGTTCTGAGACTTACTAACCTGACTAACTCTACTAACACTAACCAGTCTCAGACCAGCACTGCTTCTCACACAAACATCAAAATCAATCAAATTACCAAACAATCTAAAAATACATACCTGGAACATTGGGATCAAGAAACTAAAACACAAAGTAAATTACAATTCTATCGAACTCTAAAGTCAGATTATGAACATGAAGATTATCTTCAGAGTGTCAGAGACACAAAGCAGAGACGGATCCTGACCAAGTACAGGCTCAGTGAGCACAGTCTAGCCATCGAGACGGGCAGACACCGAAAGAGCTGGTTACCCAGAGAGAGAAGAGTGTGCTCACTGTCAGACAGGAGAGATCGAGACAGAGACGCACTTCCTCCTGCACTGCCAGAAATACACGTCAATAAGAGACACATACTTT